>CM009603.1:1702766-1713973 GCA_002993905.1 Miscanthus sacchariflorus
TAAAGCCCATGAAGGAGTCCTGGCTGCCCAAACTTGCATCAGGCCCAAGATTCCCTCAACAGTTGAGTTCAGTCTTTTGGAACCTTGCAGCCGGTGCCATGCTGTTGGGCTTTAGACAATCACATATCATATAATTATGAGTTCAATGCTGGAGTTCTTCTTTAATCTCACTGAAGCACGTGGCGTCCTGCACCTTTTATTCCTATGTTTCGGTATGGTCTAGTTCTCTCACTCTGTATTGTATTTGAGGTCACCTGTTCCAAATGCCGTCCCTTCCTGCTACATCGCGTAAAGTGCACCCAGTACCCTTGCAAATTGGAAATTGCAACTCCCAGTTTGCATGATCGGTGCTCTGGACGGTGGTGTGCTTCCTGTGGTTTATGACCATTTGAAACATGAGGAATTTTTTTTTTCTGTTTCTTGCGTTTTTACTATAAAATTGAATTGATTTCTGCAAAATTCTTGCATTACAAGGGGCTTTAAACTTTATATTTATGTTTTAATTCACATCCACGTATCGGGATTTTATTTTCAAATGCTGTAATTAATACTTTATTAGAAATAATCGGTGCGCAACCACAATCAACCTTTGACAACCATCTTTTAATGACAAGTTAGTTAACTTGAACGTTGGCCAATGGTGCGTTTAGAGCAACTTCAAAGGGCCTTTTTTTTTTCTTATAACACGATTGGACATGTTTGTCATTGACAACACTATTTTTTATTGTTTTGTGCATCCACATCTCACGTTGTCTCTCCTTTGTCGCTCCCGAGAAATTTCTGAAATTGACATACAACTCGCGAGTCATTCAAAATTTGACATCCCGACACACATGTCAATGATTCAGGTTGACCCCACATGTCATTGTGATATGAGTGTCAAATCTTGAAAGGCTTGCAATTATCAAAATCTCTAGCTCCTACACTGTTCGCTCGCTTTTGCTCTAGCCTTCCTCCTCTTTCTTGGCATCAGAGAGGTCGGAACACGGGTAAAGAACATCGTAATGGGCGAGGTAGCTGCAGACACGGTTAGGGCGGACAGAGGGGTGTGGAGTGGGCGCGAGTGCGACGACGGTGGATGTGGTCGGCAAGGGTGAATCTCGAGGCATCGGGAGGTTGTTCCTTGGCAAGACAAACAACAAGAAGGGCAAGGGCGGGTGGAGGGCCGTCGAGGAGGGAGCCCTGTCGTTGGAGACAGGCATGACAACAAGGGGGCGGGCTCAGGCAAATCAGAGTCGAGGAGGGCGTGCATGGAAGGTTGATCTCAGGCGAACCGGAGTCGGGAAGGCGCGTAGGGCACATTGAGCTTGGGCAGACCACCATCGAGGACGACGTGCAGGCCAACAAGGTCGAGCTATGGTGTCTGGTTTAAGGAAAACTCCAAGACAAGCTTTCGTCTAGCCTCCTCAATGGGTTACTGTAGCACTTTATTGCCAAATCATGGACTAATTAGGCTTAAAAGATTCGTCTCACAAACTGTGCAATTAATTATTTTTTAGTCTATTTTAATACTCTACGTAGGTGTCAAACATTCGATGTCATCTATCTAGAGCATTAAATATAGAAAAAAAAACTTTACACGAAGTAACTAAATAAGGTCTGAAGGCGGTCAAGGTCAGAGCACTTGCATGCGTGCGTGCGCCTTGACTCGAGCGCTGCCTGCCGCCTTGCAGTGTATTGCCTTGCTGGCTGCTAAAAGAGGCGCCAAACCCAACCCAATGCAAAGCCTGAACTCTTCCGAGTTCCGAGTCCCCGGGCCTTCCGTTCCGGCACGCCACGCCTCCTCCCTCCTCGTCCAGCCGGGCCAGGTAGGCAAGCCAAGGACACATCGACGCGCCTGGGCCCGGTGCCCTGCTGCCATGTGTAGTGTGGGTGATGCACACGGCTACCAATACCATGTGCGATGCATGCTGTAACCTACTACGTACGAACAACCGTACTGCTCCTACCGCATCCGTCGTCCAGGGAAAACAAAATGACCTAAGCACCGTTGAAAAAAAAAAGACCTAAGCTAAACTAGTCAAACTTGAGTATGTTTAGTCGATTCGTCCGGTTCTTCAGTACTACTTCAACAATAATTTTCAGCGATGAAAATATATTTTTCTCTCACAATAAATCAGTATCAGCCAAATTCAGCGAAACGAACAGAGCCATATATTAATATTTATATTTGAATAGATTTATAAAATACTTCTATCCCAAAATAAGTGCACTTCTAAATTTTTTAGAGAAGATCAATGCAACGTAAAAGTTACATATTTACCTCTACCAAAGTTATTGCACTTTGGAAGTTCAGAGAAAGAAAGGCCTACTCGAACTAGGTGTAGCATATCTAGAAATACACTTATTTTAGGACAAATTTTAAATCCTAGAATTGTATTTTCTTTAGGGGTGGGGGCGAGGGGATAAAGAGAGAGTATATTCCAAAATTATTACAATGATGCCTAATATGCCCATAAATATTATTGCATTTTATATACTTAATAGAATTTAAAATTAATTAACTTGTTAAAATACGAGAATCGTAATCATTTTATGACAAAGGGAGTACTATTTTTTTAGTTTTTTTTAGAGTTGGATTTTCTAATTTTAGAAGCATCTCAAACATCAAATTAGTTTATATACTAGATTACGTTGAAATACATTTAATAGTGCATTTATTTGGTGTTATTGTTGACGTTACTAGTTTTGTTAACTTGGTAAGAAAATATAGAAACTTTTGCCATAGAACAAAAACCATTTCTACTATAACGATGTATCAATGTCCAAATCTTGACTGTATCGATGTATCAATGTATGTGTTTCTTTAGGAAATATCAATGTATGAGTTATTTTTGTTATGCGAAAATTAGACATCTCTACAAATGGTATGTCACTACTAGTAGTTTTGCGTATATGATTTATCGATGTATATCATTAATTAACACGCGTCCGATACGCTAGCCGGCTAGTAGCAAGTTGGGGTGGAGTGACGAGTTGTTGAGACGGCTATTTTCATGCATCTCACGGATTATTACATTCTTCATCCGAAATGATAAATATAGATATTTTCTTATTAGAGGAGTTAGAGTTATATGCATAGTGTCAAGAGAACTATCATTATCACGTAACTCTGAATTTTGGGAGGGAGAACTCCAGTTGTGACGGAACTCTATTTTTTTGGTAAACTAAGTAACCCAACGGCATTTGCTGAAAAACCAGGCTGAAAAGTATTGTTCGCTGATTTGTTGTGAGAGAAAAACACTGTTTTGTTGATGAAAAAGTATGACTGATAAGCCAAGCGAACATGGTTGCATAGATCTGGTGGAGTCATGCAATACCTAGTGGTTTATTCATTAATGTAACTAAGTTATAATCTC
Organism: Miscanthus sacchariflorus; assembly: GCA_002993905.1. Classification (NCBI taxonomy): domain Eukaryota; kingdom Viridiplantae; phylum Streptophyta; class Magnoliopsida; order Poales; family Poaceae; genus Miscanthus; species Miscanthus sacchariflorus. The sequence goes on from CM009603.1 coordinate 1,706,126, forward strand.
ATCAAACCTCGAAGACCTTCTATTTTAATACATTAGTGTTGTAGTGGTACTTGCACATTTGCTTCGCTGAAAATTTGGCTTATGCTAATTTGTTGTGAGAGAAAAATATTATTCTTTCGCTGAAAAGTACCGCTGATAAAACAAAGTCATTGATTTCACGTGATATCAATGCTTATATATTGTGGATCCGCCCCTGGTAAATACCGAATTGTAATAATGGTTTGAATGTGCCATATTTTACCTAATCAGTGTCCATGTATTTTATCTGTGCATGTATTAAATTGGTTTCCACACATCAACACTCTTAAACAAGACATTCTAAAACTTAGAGAATTCTAGTCATTAGGATTTCCTTTTATATGAAATAAGCAATATTCGAGAATTTCCTATAAATATAGGTTTTCTTTGGAATTCAATCAATCAATTATGAAACAACAGAGCTCTTTTATTTTTACACAAAGAAATACAAAAATGATTAGAAAGTAAAATTAGTCAATCTCATCAAGTCTTTACATTTACCATGAGATGGACATGCTGAAATTTGTTAAGCCTGGATTTGCTAAGTCAAATTCTAAGTTGCCCATCTTATGATCTAGGAGTCCTACACTACAATAACATGTCACACAAACACTGCTCTGAATCCCTACTCTGGTTTGGGATTTTGGGTGCATTATTATTATGTCTTTATGCATGCATATATATGTAGCTCTAACCTGATGCTTGAAATTTTACTAATTTCGTTATGCAGTTGCGAACTGTGGGTTTTGCACATTACCAGTTTATCACATAAATTCATTGTGCCCAAAGCATTTGAGTTCCTAAACAGAGCATCTGTTTGTTTGCAAATGAGTACTCAAATCGTTTTCCACGGTGTCTGTCAGGAGCAAAACTAATAGATTGTCCATCATTGACATTCCATATGTGTGATGACTTGTTCGTTTGGCTGATAAGCCATGGCTGAAAGTACTGCTGGCTGATTTATTGTGAGAGAAAAATACGGTTCGTTCGCTGAAAAAGTACGGATTATAATCCGGCCTAGCTCTAACGCTGAATGTGTTCGCTCATACGACATACGTGAAACAGATGAGAGCTCTCCCTTGAGTCTATCTAGTTCAATCACTTGATGAGAGCTCTCCCCTGAGTCTATCTAGTTCAATCACTTTCTGTTAAGAAGAACCTCAGCATGCCCTACATTGTCTATTATCTCGTATCTCACCGGTCAACGACACTTATTTTATTGGACTTGTTATGTAGAGAATCATATGTGGTCTTCAAGGAGAATGCATGAACTAGTGTAAATCATCCTTGATTCGAGAAATGAAAATTGCACAGAAATACATCTCTACTGCCTTGCAAATAGACCAGTAATGTTCTGTTTTGGCACATGCTATTTTGGACCACATGCTTCACCTTTTGTTGCTAAATTATGTTGGTTCACCCGGGGATTGGGGTGGGGGGGTATTCCCCACGTGAGGCCTTGTGTGGTTACTCTCTAATCCGCCCCAATCCTCATGTGTTGAGGTGGACATCTAATTAATTTTTCAGATCAAACCACTCCACACATAGATTGAGGTGAATACATGAGCATCCAAACAAGGTCTCAACACATGTGGATTGAGACGGATTGAAGTACAGACAAACCAGCCCTAAGTTAATTGCAAGCTGGAAAAAAATAGCAGTTACAAATGTGGGTTACCAACTTTTAAAAACAAAGCAAAATATTATCTGACCGTGGTTTGCATTAGGCTTTTTTGGCAATCTGGAAAATAGTAGCAGTTACAAATGTTGGTTCAGCAACTTTGAAAAGCAAAGCAAATTTTTTTCTGATCGTGGGCGTTTCATAAAAGAGCATGAGGAAAGCGAACTCCGGCCTACATAGCCTCCTTTGCTTCTTCCATCGCCACAAGGGGGATAGCCCCGTGTATATATACGGTTAGTCGCCTTGTTGTCTCATCCCAGTTCAGTCGCTGTACCATCTACCCTGGCCAAGTGCCAAGCTTCAGGTGTAGAATGAGTAGATGCAAAGTTATGTTTAGTAGGATGAAAATAACAGAACTTAGAGTGAAAAAAAAACCCGGCAGATGATGAATTGTTCTTGTTTCAAGACCCATTGGGTTCGGACAACTAGTTTGCAAAACTGTGCACAAGGGCAATGTTCAGTTAGCAACAATTCTGACTCAGGCATGCGTTGACAATTTGTCAATTTGATAGCTGAGCCATCTGGTTAGCACAAAGATGACCTGCGTTTCTCATATCAATATGCTTAGAGACATTCCTTTACCAGCAGCTGCAATTCTAAGCACGGAGAACGCCTCTTTGTAACACTGAAGGTGCGGGGGAGTGTTAGCCTATTGTAATTATAGTATGCAGCCCTTGATTTGTGGCATGTATCATGCCTGCGTGGTTGGCTCATAAGCCATCCCGGCCCCTATATGTACCCATGTGTAATCATGTATAGTAATCAATTCCAATCAATCACGTTTACAATCACGAGTCGCGACTTCTGGCGAGACGCGAGACTGCGAGAGATGCAGCGCCGATTACCAGTTCACCACGCGATCATCAGCGCAGATCACCGAGACACCGACGCCTGAGTTCCAGTCTTCCAGAATCCAGACGACGGCGGCGACCAGACAGCCGAGGCAGGGCTCGACGATGACGACGACATATGATCTTGGTTATTGCCTTCTGCACTTTTTGTGATTTGTGAATCTTGGTTCTGAATAATAAGTTCATATCCAAATTGTCTAGGTCCTAGGTTTTTTTTCTTGTTCAATTTTTGTGTAGTACTTTGTACTCGTATAGCCATGTTTTTCTTGTAATTTACGTCAGGTGTTAGAATTTTAAAATGTTACCTAAGAAATATTTATCGAGAGGCGTTGTCGTGACAAGTTCGCCAAATAACCCTCAAAATCCTAGGACCGGCACTGCCTTCACCTAAGCATGAACCAAACAGCAGCGTTTTGGAGTGAAGTGCGGCGTGCCACAACTGTGGCGAGGCGAGCTGGGGCCGCAATCATGCGAGTGTGCAATCGCACTTGCAATTAGCCAAGTGCTTTAACTGGTTATTTGTGCCATTTTTGGGATCAGCGTTGGACACTTTGTCGCAGTGATTGCAGATGGCGTACATCACTTTGTAAGGGTTCTTCTTCCTCTTGGACGAGCCGTTCGCATTATCTGTAGCGACTTTGACATGTACCCTGGTCATGTGTTCCCATATATTTGATATCCTGGGGCCATTGCTGTTGCTGGGACCATCGTCATCAGGTCTGGGACGTTTTGAATTAGACGACGGTGGTTCATCAACTTTGTATAGGAAACGAAGCGAGATCTCCTGCGAGGGGGTGAGCAAATATGATCACGCAGATTTTAGTAGGTGTGCAGTAGTTCGAGTAAATTTATAGGGAAATATGAGAAGTTTAACAATAAATCTAGAGATATTCATTTCAAAATATAAAATAGGTGTTTTTATACAAATTTGTCAAATATAAACTAGTTTGGTACAGAACAAAACTGAATATTGTTAGTCTTTAGTTCGCGAAATAAAACTAAATCCTCATTCTTTTTGATGAGGACAGAAGCAGCAGTAGGCGAGTTGAGTGATCCTTACCGCGGGTACCAGCTTTTTACTAGGATCGTCGTCAGGTGGCAAGAGAGGTGTGTACTCGTGGGCGCGCCACCTGTTGCCGTTGCCGTCGTTGTCCAGCTCCAGCGTCTTCTTGAGACCGACGTAGAGTTGTCCCGCCACGAGCGACGGGTCTGCGACTGCACGCATGCCCGTCATGCTTTGCTCCTTCCAGCGTGCCTAGTGGGGCTTTCTGCCTTTCGAGTCGGGTCCCGTGAATCTCACGATGGACCACTGTTTGTCCATTGAGATGTCACAGCGTTCTGGTAAGTCGCTATTCCTGTACTTCGCTTTGTCCATTCCGTAGTAGTAGTTGTACATGACCTCCGAAACCGGTGAGTGGGTTTGTTCGGAAACACTCGTATCTATCTTAATCCATATGTGTTAGAGTCGGCTAACCTCTTTTAAGCACACTACAGACTGCAGGCCGAGTCCTCCTCACCCGACGTTTGGGGTAGGGTCCGGCGGGGCCTNCCTGCCACTAGGACAAGTATTAAAAAAAAAAACTACTACAGTACAAGCCTAGCAGCTGGCGCCCAAGCTTAGCTAAATCGCGAGCTACAGTCTTTACGGAGGTAGGAAGTGAGTATGTTCACAAATACGATTAGCCCAGTAGCCAGCTCCTACTAAGCTTAGCTAGCTCGTGCACAGGTAAGTCACATACCCGAGAAACATGTGAAAGATGTAAACATACAAAACTTTCCTGCAATAGTTCCCAAACATCCATGAACAAGCTTCAACTTGCTGCCTAGGTCCCCTGCTAACGACCCAAATGCCTCCACCAGCTGGCTTGAGTCCATCTCTAATATAACACATGAGAACATGCTTATGTGTTGCAACGTAAAAAAATATCAAAAAATTACGGTAAGCGAGACTATAATCTTTGATTAAAGTTAGCAAAGAGTTAGTTGCCAACAAATTAAGGATTGTTCTCTTTTTTGTGAACACTGCCCGGAGCACTAGCATATCATGTAAAAACTAACATAGATGAGACCGCCGAAGACTCGGAACACACCTATCATGTACAACTCACACACACTACACACATGCTTTGGTCTCCTCCAGGCTCATCCTAGATAGAAATCGAACCCGGGTGGGCTGGCTGCACGATGGTAGACACAACCACTGTGCTACAAGTGCGTCCCCGTCATAATAGATCTATCTACCGATGATTATGATATAAAACTTCTCTTCATTTTTCATATAGCAGCCTTGTCAGGAAGATACACTTATTTAGATAAGATCGGACTATAGGTTGTACAAGATTTCAGCCGCCGTCTGTGCAGGTGTTGGTGGAGGTGGAGCCGTCCGAGCACACCGTGGCAGCCCCTTCGAGGGCGGAGGGTGAGGCGGTAACTACTGCTACAATAACATGTCACGCTAACACTGTCCATACTCTGAGTCTGAAACTGCAAATCGATTGATTTTGGAAGTTTGGGATTTTGGATGCCGTATTGTCTTTATGCATGCATATATCTGCAGCTCTAACCTGATGCTTCAAACTTTGCTAATTTCGTTATGCAACTGCAGAACTGTGGGTTTTACACACTACCAGTTTACCACATAAATTCACTATCCAAATTTCCTGAACAGAGCATCTGTTTGTCTGCAAATGAATGCTCAAATCATGTTCCACTTTGTCTGTCAGGAGCAAAAAAGAAAAGATAGTCATTGACATTCCAGATGTGTGATGACCAGACCCACAAAAATAATAATCCTGCCCAGTTCTAATGCTGAAAATGTTCAGGCATAGGTAAACCAGAAGAAAACTCCCACCTTCCGCTAAGAAGAACCTCAGCATGCCCAACGTTATAATATCTTACCGATCAACGCCACTTATTTCATTCATTAAGCAGAAGCAAAGTTTTTAAGGTTGCAAAGGACTAGCAGGTAATCTAGGATTACCTGCGCAACCCCACAAACACAAACGAAATAGCAAGAAAGCACGAGGGGACGAGCCTCCACCACAAAACCCTTCCAGACTAAGCTTATTACAGAAAGACAACAAATACATTGGTAGCCTATGGTGTAGTGTAGCTGCGATAGCGACGAGGCGAGCTTCCAGCAGCATCCACCAAGGAAGCCAAGGGAGCTGGCACGACAACAGCGGCAAAGCATCCGCTAGAGAAACGACCACGGTGGCCAAGTATCCACCGGAAAGGACCATCACGACAAAGCATCCGCAATGAGGGCCATCACACGCTCTGCAGCTGACTGGGCGTGGAGATCAAAACGACGAGGTGGCCTAGCATCCACCGAAGCAGCAACGGCGGCAAAGCATCCGCCAAAGAACCGAACGACAGCAGCAACACCAAACACCGAAGGACAAACCAATGCTAAGAGAGAGTTGAAGCACTCATAGGCACAGCAGGCAGCAACACCGACAAACGACACGGGGGGAGGAGAGTTTGTGGTAGCTGGAGTGCACCAAATGAAGCTTTCAAGAAGGGGATGACACCCGCGGATGCCAACAACGTTGGGAGAAGCCCAGGAGGGATTTTCATCCCCAGGATGAATAGAGCTTCGATGACGCCTTCAAGAAGGTAGGTGACGTGTGTTGCGCCACCACCGCCGACCCAGATGAACCGAGCAAGGTTTTCACCTAGAGATGAACATCCACAGCTGCAGAACTGAAGGCACCCGCCCCATGCCACAGTCCGGCTGCAGGCCACCGCTGCCCAGCTATCAAATTAGCCGCCCCAGGCCGCGGCCGGCCAGACCCGGCCGCCACCCTGGCCCAGGCTGCCTTGGCAGAGTGGCCCAAGAGCACCGCTCACATGCCTCGGACGGTCAGCCGGCTGCCGGTCACCGAGATGCAGGAAGCCAGGCCACAAGACTGGCCGACCCATGCCGCAGCCCGACCAAACCAGCCGTAGAGCGGCGCTGCCCTGGCCCCAGCCACCCAGGAGCGGCACGGGAGACAGAGTGCTCCCCAGCCAGCCAGAAACGCCATCTGGCGTCCACCGCCCTGGCCTCGAGGAGCCCAGCACGCGCCATCGCAGATCCGACGAGGAGAAGACCAGATCCGGCCCTAAGGAGCCTGGATCCGACCTGCTGGCCAATGAGCTCGCCGAAAAACCATCGGGAAAGGGTATGGAGGTGGAGGAGTGGGAGAGAGAAGGAGGGGGGAGGAAGTGGCTGCCGTGGGCACCACATATCGGGCCTCTGTCACGACACACAGGAGGGTGGCGACGGTGGCTAGAGGGAAGACGAGGAGGAAGAGGACCTAGGGGCGCCGAGGTGCTCACCCCGAGTTGTCCTTTGTGGCAGAACCGCCCGAAACAACATACTTATGGAGGCGCTTGTCTTCCACTAGACACTAAGCACCCCGAAAGCGAGCTGCATCGGACAGTTCCGTCGAGCATACCCCAAGGGAGAACTCGAAACAATCCACGTTTACATCCAGAATCCAATAATGAGAACGAGCTTACAATACTTAGTCCATTTCATACAACCAGAGTTTCTCAGAAATAGATTATTACAATACCAAGGTTCAGAGTGTGGAAATTAAACAACGGAATCAAAATAAACATCTAGCGGAACATATAAGGATCCATCTGTGCCCACCAGAAGAATCATTCACTCAAAAGCCATCCTTAAGCTGTACCTGCAACAGGGATAAATAAACCCTGAGTACACAATGTACTCGCAAGACTTACCTGACTAGTGGGAATAGTTTTCCTACTCCAAAGGATATGATAAGCTTTATGGTTTGCTGGTTTTTGTTTTAGCAGAAAGCATTACTAATAGTGAATCCTTAAGGGTACATTTTACTAGCAGTCATGTTTAATCCATTAGCTAACCATTCTAGGTAAGCACCTGTTCTACTTTCAAGCCTGAGTTGAGCAATCAGATATATTCATCTCCTTTCATCTTTCAGTTCTTACTATGATGCCAGATCATAGCCATGTCGTACCGCATCATGTGGCGATTCGTGAACCAATGTATCCCAGCTGGGTACCCAAAACACACCCCGCTTGTACCTCAGGCACAAGCATGACCAACCCACTACCCTCCTGTCACGTGGTCTAGGTCCCCATCCAAACTTAGACTCCAAGCCCCCGCTCCTAAGTCCCGGACTCAGTGCGATACTTAGACATCCACCATCTCCGCCTCTAATCAGTCGGTCCGGAAAGAGCCGAAACCCATGAACAGAGAGCAACGAGCCTTCCCGCTCCCATAAGCAAGTATGTGCTCAGTATAATAAGTCTGTGACCTGACTA
>CM009603.1:1747950-1758178 GCA_002993905.1 Miscanthus sacchariflorus
TGGTTTACTACATCTCACTCCCCTTCTCTCTGCCTCTCATGTAAATCCCGAACACCTATTCTATTCCTATTCTACTACTATGTATCCCGATCTGATGAATATGCCTAAAAGACCGATCCAACACACCCAAGACCACGAGGCTATCGTAGTCGAAGGTTTTGGGGTCTATGTATGTATTTGGTGTATCTGCTGGTAAATCTTGGGTGGAGTAGGGAATAATCGGTGGGGGAAAGGAAGAAAGTTCATCTCCATGGGGAGGCATCTTGAGCTCTATGTGGATTGTGGACTAGCTGCTCGTTCGATCGATCGGTGGGGAGATGGCTGGAGCTCCTGCCCCTGGGTGGATTGGAACTGGGATCTTGCTCTCTGCTCTGCCCTGCCTGTAGAACCGTTCAAGTAGGCCACGATGGCCGGGTCTGCCTCACCCGACTCTGCGGTGGGTGGGGGAAGGCGGGGCCGGACACCATAGGCACACGACGCCGGAGACCCGAGGAAAAAAAAAAGTCGCGTGCCAAGCCAACTTCTTATAAAAAATCAAGTACGTGGACTTTGTACCACCGCCGTAGCAAGATTAGCAGCTGGCCCCCGGGTAGAGCGAACCCGGCTGAAGTAATACGCTAGCGTCGTCGACCCTGCCGCCGGGTGGCGCGGACCCGGAGAAGGCATCGCAGTCACGCTACAGCCTCTCGTACAAATTCAAGAGCCGCGGACGATCTTTTGTCTCCCGTGACGTCGTCTAATAATTTTCCTACTGAACTTTTAAAAAGAGAAGTCCATTTTTAACCAGCAGATAGGGATGAATAACGAGCCAACTGCATTTTTTTTGAGCTTTCTTCACAATTGACGTAATCTTTCTCTTGAAATGGCCGCCGTCCCAAGATCACCCTCCAATTAAAAGCACGCAACACGCAACTATGATGCCTGCACACCGGATGGGCCGGAAATTCCACCGTGGTTGGTCTGTTTTCAGTTGTGTTTTTCTATTTAGTTGATTTGACAAGGACACACCACTCATCAAAAAAAAAGGGGAGAAAGTGTGGTCTGTTAGTCTGTATGAGTTTTCTTCTTCTTTTCAAGTATAGTCTGTACGTTAAGCTGGCCTGCTACTGCCGTGGGCCGTGGCCGTGGCCTGTCGGTGTTATAGCTGTGAAACGATGCATATATGTGCCTGTTCGTGGGGATCTTCTCATGTGAGTGTCGTCTGTACCGATTATGCTCATCCTCAGTGTACCGATTATCATTAGTTATGTTTATCAAAATATTCTTGGGCTCGGCAAAAGCTCCAGTGCGGAACCACTCTTCGGAGTTGGATTTTGGTGTTTTGCTGCTTGCCCTTAAGCTTGGCAACCCATCTAAATTCTAGTGTCTCCTCTGACGAACGATGTCGCAAGTGAATCCTAGCGCGCCGGGCTCGCTCGCGAGCGCACAAGCAGTGGGCCGCCAGCCGCTTACCATACGTATTCCACGTACAACACGTGTTCTACTTTTAAAACATCTAGATGGAACTGTTGCAACATGCAAAAGAAGACAATGAAACACTTAAATAAGCGTCCGAAACACTTGCAAAAAAATCTAAAAAAACATTTGAAAACCATTGCAAACATATGCAACATCTAGATGCAACACTTACAAACATACGTATGAAACACTTGAAAACACTTAAAACATATGCTTGCAACATGCATATATATACAACGTCCAGATCTACTCTTGCAACATCCAGTTAAAAAACTTGCAACATACGTTTGAAACAGATAAAACATTTAGAAAATACACTTAAAGCATACGTGTATATCCATTACAATATGTGCAACATCCCGATTTACTTTTGCAACATAGATATACAACACTTCCAACATACCTCTGAAACATCTCAAACACTTGAAACATATTCTTGCAACACGTGGTTTTCACATTTCTTCTTCCACACGACGCAACATAGAGCGGAGGAATAGCCGATTCCGGCAAGCCGACAGTCGTGGATGGTGGCGTGGCCTGGCAACGGCCAGTTGCGCCTACACCTGGCCTAGGCCCGGCCAACGACGACCACCTATCCTGGCCACCTGGCCACACGCGCGCGGCGCCTGCGTGGCTGCTGCTGGCGGGCACGGGCAGGTGGGCCGCGAGGGAGGAAGAGGTAGTGATGGTCTGATCGAAGGCGGCCAGCGGTGAAGGAGAAAGGCGAGCGCGGCGCCACCAGCCACAAACGCCCTGCTCAGTGCTGCGCCGGGAAGACGAGTAGCAGTGTGGGAGAGAAATATGTTAGGCAGAGATTGTTGGGCAGTTTGTATGGATCCAATTAAAATAGCGTTCGATAGGAAAAACCGTCCGAACGTCGAGCATTCCGTGTATATTATAATGGCATATGTATTAGATATAAATTTAACGGCTCACTGCGTCACTTGTTTTTTCAGTGATGCCTCACTCCGATACGACAATTTTGGAAAATATGTACAAAGTATGAATTAATTTTAAGATAAACTATTGGGTTCTTATTAAACTTAAATCAAAGGCATAAAAAAAGATTATGTGGGTCTAAAATTTGTTCATTTAACCTTTGCAACTAGGGTAAATGTAGTGCAGATTTTTTCCCCCCACCCATTTGTTGGGACATGATTCCGAGCCGCGGAGGTTTAAGACGGAGACCGCACCAGACTTAAAGACCGGTGGCAAACAGATGCAAGGGAAAGAATAGAGAGAGGCCCGGATTGGCCTTCGCACGAGACTCAACCGGATCGAAGGTAGGCGGAGGCTCGCGAAGGAGAAGCGAAGGCTCTTGGACGTAGACGTGCGGAGGTTCCCGCATACCGGGCGGAGGTTCCATCAGCATAGTCTGGCGGAGGCTCGTGTAATGGTACGGAGGTGTCTTACATCAGCTTAACGTGGAGGCTCAACTAAGTCGGGCGAAGACTCCTCAAGATGACAGGCCATAGGTCGAAGGTCAGCGGCGGATATCCCAGGCCATGGACGACCCAACACTTTCGGCCCATCAGCCGAGGGCTGCAGTAGGAAGGGGTCCCAAATTTACCCTTAGCAGTTTGTACTAGAACAGGAATATACCAATAATGTCCTGTAGTAGGTAGAGAGTAGTGTTGTAAAAGTGTTTTGGGGTAGGTGAGCCCTATAAAGAGGGGGAACCAAGCTTTTGTAATAGAGAGATCACTGTTCCTATGAAACACTAATTTCTTGTGTATCATTTTGTGCCGATCCTCCTCCGTTCGGGGCATCGACCGGGTGGAGGATCGCCTCCCCCTTCTCCCTACCTATTGCTGGAACTCCTCCAATTCCAACATTGGCGCCCACCGTGTGTTGGTCAAGCAAAACCCACGATGCCAAGGAAGAGAGCAGCCTCCACCAGGGTCCCAACTGAGCCTTCGACAAGGGGACGACCTAGGCGTAGTACACTAAGTACCTATGCCTCGGTCATCGAAGACCAACTTGAAGAAGAACCAGCGGCCGAAGATCAGCCTCCGGCAACTGAAGAACAACAGCTTCCAAGCCTCACTGCAGAGCAAGAAATATAGCAGCTACAAGCCTAGTTGCAGAGCATGCAGCAAGAAAGAGATAGAGTCGCGGCAGCCTTCGTGGCCAATGAGCGGGCGGCCCAGGCCTCCGCCCAAGCAGCGTAGATCAGACAGCAACTAGCCATCCTACAAGCCAAGATACAGAGCTTGCAACCTTCGCAGTCCAACCTTAACATCTCCATCAACCTCTCTCTACGAATCAAAGCCAGCCAAACCCACCCCCACGTTTCATCATACAGCCGACCTTCAGCACCCCTTACACCTCGTCTCATCCAATCAGGACCATCGATCCCAAACCACCACTGTCCGAAGGCCTCCAAAGTTTACCATGGCCCCCATCTTACAAGCCGATCACCCTCCCAAAATTTAGTGGAAACACGGACCCTCGACAATTTATCATGAGTTTTGAAGCAGCAGTTGCCTCCGTAGGCGGAAATGAAGCAGTGTTGGCCAAATCCTTCATTATTGCAGCCGAAGGCGATGCTCTAGCCTGGTACTCAACGCTAAGGCCTAGCTCCGTATATTCATGGGAGAACCTCCGTGACAAAATCCTTGCAAACTTCAAAGGATTTGCAAGCGAATCCCTGACTTCCATGGATCTATTCCAGTGCAAGCAGAATCAAGGGGAAGCCCTGAAAGGTTACTTTCAAAAATTTGTGCAAATGAAAGCGAAGGCACCCAACGTTCTAGAGGACGTAGCCATTGAGGCAGCAATCAAAGGCCTTTGCATAGGCCCGTTTATAGCTCACTTGGCCAGAGAGAAGCCCCGAACCATCGAAGAACTCTACAACGAGTTCGAAAAGTATTACAGATCAGACAATGACCTTCGCAGAAGGTTAGAAGAGCATAGTCAAAGCAAACAGCCTTAGAACGCTAGCAAAAGCAATCAAAAGTTCAACAGAGGCCAAAATTAGTCATAGCCCCCACAAGTGTAGAACCAGCAAATTCTCAACATAGAGCAAGACAATACCCAACAGGGGCATCAGTCAGCACAAACACGCCCAAACAGTGAGCATCAGAGGCAATTTGAGTCCAAAAGAAACAACAACCAAGGAAAAAATTGGAGCAAAAACCTAAACCAAAAGCAGCGAAGGCAATACTGCTTCTTTCATGGAGAGAACAAGGGACACATAACAAGAGATTGCCCAGATGCCAAGGAAACACAAGAGAGAATCAAGAACAAAGATAACCCACCACCTCCGCCACACCCATCCCCAAGAGAAGTGAACCACACCTTTGCAATAGCCCAACAACAATACTGCCTAGTGTACTCAAGCCTAAACTCCACCCAAATCCACCCGACTACTCTAGCAGCTACTTACTACCCAAACTTCTTGCCCACGTGGAGACCAAGTGCTCAGCAGCAGACATTGCCCAACAACCAGCGTGCGGAGGCCAGCCTCACGTATGTAAACCAAAGACCTCAGCACATAACCTTCATTGAAACAAACCAACCATCGCAAAACCAAAACAGGCAAATAGAATTTTTGCCCCCTCCGCCATCAATACAACTTCCAGCACCCAAAAGCGAACCTAATCTAGAGAACCAAGTAAACCCCCCACACCACTGCCAACCATCAGCATGATACTACCCATAGCTGGAGGTTCCTCAATGAAATTCCATACCAAAAAACAAAAGGACCACTTGAGATTGGTCAACAACATAGCAGTTCAAGGGCCAGTTTGTTACACAGATTGGTCGAAGACCCCCATAACGTTCTCAGAGCAGAATTTGTATCTAGAAAGCTACCCCCACACTGACACCATGGTAATCAAAATGAACATTGCTGGCTAGGAAATCAGCAGGGTACTTGTGGATTCTGAAAGCTTCGCATATATCATCTTCATGAACACCTTCGACCAAATGAAGCTAAGCAGGAGCCAGTTGCAGCCTTCGGACTCACCACTGATCGGGTTCGGAGGTAAAAGGATAGAGGCATTAGGAAAAATATCTCTTCTAGTCTCCTTCAGAGGCCAAGAAAATGCAAGAACAGAACATGTGACCTTCGATGTAGTAGACTTGTACTACCCCTACAACGCCATCTTTGAAAGAGGATTCACAAACAAGTTCAACGCAGCCATACACATTGGCTATCTTTGCATGAAACTCCTAGCTCTTCATGGTATCATCTCAATCCATGGCAGCCAGAAAGAAGCAAGGAACATTGAGAGAGACATTTACAAGTCCCAGCATAACATCAACTCTATCGACGCAGCCAGAGCCAGTTCAGCTGAGCCTCCGGACATGCCAAAGGGAAAAACAGATCTCAGAGATCAGGAGGAAACAAAAACTATTCCACTAGAGAAAGAAGTCCTAGATAGGAAGGTCACGATCGAAGGCAATCTGTCCAAGCAAGAGGAGGCTGAGCTCATTAAGACGCTAGCCAAGAACAAAGACGTCTTCGTATGGTCAGCCTCCGACCTGAAGGGTGTCAGCAGAGATATTATACAGCACTCCCTTGATATCAACCCCAAGATGAAGCCCAAAAAGCAATGGCAAAGAAAGATGTCACAGGAAAGGATAATAGCAGCGAAGGCAGAAGTCTAGAGATTACTAGACGCCAATGTCATCAGAGAGGTCAAGTACCTAGAATGGTTGGTAAATGTAGTCCTGGTACCAAAGAAAAATGGGAAGATGAGGATGTGCATAGATTTTATAGACCTCAACAAAGCATGCAAAAAAGACCCATTCCCGTTGCCAAGAATAGACACCTCCGTTGACAAAGTAGCGGGTTGCAAACGTTTCTCCCTCTCAGACTGCTTTTCTAGATATCAAATTTGGCTCTGCAAGGAAGATGAAGAGAAAACAAGTTTCACTACTCCTTTCGAAACATATTGCTATACAAGAATGCCCGAAGGACTCAAACATGCTAGTTCAACCTTCGCTAGAATGACGAAGGCCGTCCTAGGCCCTCAACTTCAGAAAAACATCATAGCTTATGTTGACGACATCGTCGTAATGAGCAAACACGAGGCCGATCATATATCAGACTTGAAAGAGACCTTCACCAACCTAAGGGAAGTAGGATTGAAACTCAACCCAGAAAAGTGTGTCTTCGTTGTAAGCAAGGAAAGATGCTAGGATACATTATAGGACCCGAAGGTATAAGAGCCAACCCTAATAAAACAAAAGCCATAATTTCCATGGTAGAGCCTTCATCCAAGAAGGATGTCCAAAAACTTACAGGAAGAATAGCTGCATTAAGCAGGTTCATCTCAAAATCAGTAGAACATAACCTCCCTTTTTTCAAAGCCTTGAGAGGCGGAGTTAAAATGGAATGGGGTCCAGAACAATCGGAGGCTTTCCAGCAACTGAAAAGCTACCTGGCCACCAGGCTTGTGGTAATGGTACCGGAACCTGAGGTTCCTCTATTGCTATACATTGTCGCCTCCGACCATGTAGTCAGTGGGGTACTTGTTCAAGAAAAACAAGAAGAAGCAAATGACATCCAGCAGCCGGTCTACTATATCTTAGAAGCCCTATCAGGAGCAAAACTAAACTACTTAGAGATAGAAAAAATAGCATACACAGTCTTAATCTCTTCAAGAAAGTTGAAGCACTATTTTCAAGCACATGAGATCACAGTACCATCTTCACAGCCACTCGGGGACACACTCGGAAACAAGGAAGCTTCTGGACGGATAGGGAAATGGGAAACATAGTTGTCCCAGTTTGAAATTAGTTATGTCCCGAGAATAGCAATCAAATCACAAGCATTAGCAGATTTCATAGCGGATTGGACACCTTTGGCTCAGCAAAGCCAGCAGCCAAAGAATCAAGACTGGACACTCTACTCAGATGGGGCCTGGGGACATCTAGGAGCAGGAGCCTCCACCGTCCTAATAGCACCATCTGGCCTTTGTACAAAGTATGCAGCAAGGTTAGAGTTCAAAACAACTAACAACATATCATAGTACGAAGGCCTCATACTTGGGCTCAACAAGGCAAAAGCACTCGGAGCAAAAATAGTATTGGCCAATACAGATTCCCAAGTCGTTGCGGGGCAAGTTGAAAAAGAATACATCGTAAGAGAACCAGAGCGAGTCAAATACTTGGCCACATTAAGAGCCCTAGAGCGGAGGTTCCAAGGATTCACCCTGCAATATATCCCTAGAGCAGAGAACTCCGAAGCAGAATAGCTGGTGAAGGCAGCAACAAACAATCTGCCCATACCAAATGGAACTTTTTACTAGGTTCTACAATCGCCAGCAATGGAAACCACAGTGAAGGCGTTCAAAACAATCATGGTCACTGAGTCAGAAGATTGGAGGCAAGTAATTATTGACTACCTCAGCAGCAAATACTCCACAGAAGATGAAGCAAATGCAGCTAGAATGATTACAAGGGCAAGAAGCTACACAATGATAGATGTAATTCTTTACAAGAAGGGGGTAGTACAACCACTACTGAGGTGTGTATCAACCACTACTGAGGTGTGTATCCTAGAGTGAAGGTAAAGAGCTACTGTAAGAGATTCATTCAGGATCCTGCGGGTCACATATTAGGCCAAGGGCCCTATAAGCGAAGGCTATCAAGTAAGGATTTTATTGGCCTACCCACATCAAGGATGCAGAACACATCGTCAAGACATGTCAAGCTTGCCAAAGCACCTCCCCACACTAGGCAAGACCTTCGGCAACAACCCAACTCATCCCACCCACATGGCCTCTCTAGAGGTAGGGGATAGACTTTGTTGGGCCGCTCCCACCATCTCAAGGGGGGAACAAGTTCGTAGTAGTGGCCATAGAGTACTTCACAAGGTGGATAGAGGCCAAACCGCTTGCCAGAATCACATCAGAAACAGTGAGAAAGTTCTTCTGGTAGAACATAATCTGCAGGTTCGGGGTACCAAGAATCCTAACAATAGATAATGGCAAACAATTACTCAGATAACTTCAGGCAGTTCTATCAAAGCATAGGGACAAAGGTCGCCTTCGCCTCTGTATACCACCCAGAGTCAAATGGTGCAGTCGAAAGGGCAAATAGAGTAATATTCTCAGCAATATCGAAGACCCTCTTTAAACTCCGCAAAGGAAAATGGGTCGAAGAATTACCGAAGGTAGTATGGTCTCACAACACCACGGCATCAAGAACAACAGGATTCACACCATTCAAACTCCTATATGGTGAAGAAGCCATGTTAC
The DNA here is from genome assembly GCA_002993905.1 of Miscanthus sacchariflorus. Taxonomy (NCBI): domain Eukaryota; kingdom Viridiplantae; phylum Streptophyta; class Magnoliopsida; order Poales; family Poaceae; genus Miscanthus; species Miscanthus sacchariflorus. The sequence goes on from CM009603.1 coordinate 1,756,620, forward strand.
CCGAAGAGGCCAGGTTTTAGAGCCTCCACGTCCTAAAGTAGGCTTTAGCTGAAGACAAAGAATACTCCAAAGAAACAATCAAAGGCACAAGATTAGAAGCGGTTGAAAACATCACAAAATATCAAGACCAAACCAAGAGATGGAGAGACAACAAGGTAGTCAGGAAAATCATACAAGATGGAGATTTGGTTCTCAGAAGGAAGCCAAATGCCGAGAACATCGGGAAGTTACAGCCAAAGTGGGAAGGCCCATACGCAGCGAAGGCTGCTGGAAGAACAGGCTCATTTCATCTGAATGACAACGAAGGCAGAGCAACGACCCACACGTGGAACATCGACAACCTCCGCAGATTCTATATCTAAAATGTAAAAAGGCGGCCTCCGCGCAACTATATGCGAAGGTCGCCAAAATTTCCTTTAGTTTCCGTACTTCTTTTACATTTTCACGCAGAAAGGGTTTGCACCCTTTTCCTCACATACGGGGCTCCTTGCGGGGGTGAGGTTTTTAATGAGGCAAGTACCATGTAAAAAACCTCTGAAATATAAAGAGGAAATCCCCCCTCCTACTCAAAACGAAAGTCGAAAGTGGCTAGCAACGTAGCCACGATATTCGACTAAAACATACTCTCTGACGAGGACCCTCCGTCACTTTAGGCGAAGGCCCTAAAAATTTAGAGCGACCTTCACAGCTGAAAAACCAACCTTTGAACCTTGAAAAAGTCATGTGCATTCTCAGGCATCAAGGATTCACCAGCAGCCAAAAAAGGCTAAAATATGACCCGACGAAGACCTACTTTCAGTATAGGCATTGGGGACCAAAGTATATTAATGGCTAAGGCCCCGTTTAGTTCCGGAAATTTTTGGCTTTTGGTTACTATAGCACTTTCGTTTTTAGTTGGAAAAAATTATCCAATTATGGACTATTTAGGCTTAAAAGATTCGTCTCACGATTTCTCGGCTAACTGTGTAATTAGTTTTTTTTTCGTCTACATTTAGTACTCCATGCATGTGCCGCAAGATTTGATGTGACAGGGAATCTTGAAAATTTTTGGTTTTTGGCTTGCATCTAAACGGGGCCTAAGATCTCGTCTGACGGACGAAATCAGCACCTGACAAGTACGGAAACATTAAAAGAAGCTAGGTACAACAAGTACAAGAAATCTAGACAATAAAAGCTTGTCCAGATAATAAATCAAAACTCAACCATCAAGATTAACTAAGCAACCAAGTCTGGCACTATAAAACCCGCAGCCCCCCTCCCAAACCCTCCCAGTCAGGACGCCACCAACCTACCTCCACGAGAGCATATCAAGGGGCAACCCAATCAAGACAAAAACCACCACACACAGCAAGCAATCAAGCAGAAAATGGAAGCCAAAGTTTTCTTAGAAGCAAGAAGCAATAGGGTATCTCGCAAAGACTCATAAAACCAGCAGCTCGTGCATCCCAGTGAAGGCCTCGATGAGAACAAACGCATCATTGTCTTAGCACATCAAGACCTCCGCAAGAGCCATATCAAGGAAAGCCCGGCAGAGGTAGTCTAGTGACAGAGGTTGCGGG
>CM009603.1:2009945-2020951 GCA_002993905.1 Miscanthus sacchariflorus
TATTTACCAAATAAGACGAAAGTGCTACTATTCATCGGTTTGAAATTTTTTTCAATCTAAACAAGGCCAAAGATTAGAATCTGCAGCTCAAACTCAAAGGGGTGCTTTCGGTACATATGCTGTGAAAGAATCTTAGTTTACTTCTAGAATTTCAGGGCCACATCACGCATTTTGTTCAGGGTCCCAAAAATCGTAGGTACGGCCCTGCTACTACGTACTGCCTACTGGTGCAACAGAGGCTAGGTTTTTGTGTTTTTACTCGTAGGTGAAGAGGCTATCTGAAACCGTTGATTCAAGCACCAACCAAACAGTGCACAAACACTGGGCTTGTGGTTTGTTTTTAGCTAGGCTCCAAATCATCATCCACGTACGTGGAGAGATAACCCACCCAACATTTGATTTGTAATGGCGATGGAGGCGTTGGGCTAGTGGCCGTGGCACCACACAGAAGAACAGTACTAGTTAGCAGCAACAGTCTGCTAGTGGCACCATGACAAATGCAACAGGACTTCACGAGGAAGGAGAGCCGCGGCTCTGATAGTGCTTAGGTGGCGTCGATGAAATAGTAAGGCACATGAAGTTGAGGTCGGGCATCAGTAATGGCAGCTAGCTAGGCCTAGGCGTGGCGAGAAGGATCGGAGGGCGATTGAGATGGGTCTGGCTCTCATTCGGTTGTTGGTTGGATCCAGAGATCGCAGGAAGCTTATTAATTGTGTCTTGATGCATGGGTTCGCATGCTTCTTTCGTTTGTTTTCGCAGTTACATGTCACATTAGCTTTGTCTTAAATAAAAAATCACTATCTTTAAACCATTAATTTCAAAAAAATCTTATAGTTTCACGACATGTAAATTATATATTATGAAAGTATTTATCATAGTGAACCAAAAAATATAAACCTTATGTCATGAATCTATATAATTTTTTTAAAAAAATCGATAATAAAAAATACAAATGTTTGACTTAGCACAAAGCTCACTACTACACAAAGGATTTGTAGCAACACCCTGTTTTTTAGTAGGGGCGGCTCCATCACCAGCCGACTCTATAATGGACGCGCTCGGGTCCCACTGGATCAGCCGCTCCTACAAATCTTTCAGTAGGGGCGTCTGGTATTACTAGCGGCCCCTACCGAAGGATTTGTAGGCGCGGCTGGAACAAACCACCTCTACTGAAAGATTTGTAGGGACAGCTGATGACTGAGCCGCTCTATAAATGTCCGCTGTATAAAGGCCCAGCCTCCCCTTCTTCCTCCTCGGGCCAATTACTGTAGCCTGAGAGAGGAAAGAAGGGGGCCTTGGGCACCTCCAAAAAATTGCTCTTTTAAGGAGAAAGATTTTGATCTCATTTCCTTTGATGGAGATGTTGTAGAAGGTAAGAAAATGCTATTCCAAATATTTTTTTGAAGTTTTAATGGTTGGTTATGATTAATTAGAGTTTTGCTTTTGTCTCTCTTCTATGGTGCTTGAGCCATTTATGAAGCAAATTAGACCAACATTTTGAAGGTTTTAGGGTAAATTAGTTAGTGAAATAAGATTATACCCTTATTTAGCAGATTTTGCTTAATTTTAGTGGACTATTAGTTAGTTTTATGGATGTTTTATGTACATCTAGATCTAGAACTAGGGGTTGGTTTTTTCTTTTAGTAATTACATTCTTATTAATTTTTATTTGTTAAATAAATGGGATTAAGTTTGCATGAAGGATAGTGGGTAAAATATTAATTGTTGCTAATATTTGTCTTTGAAATTGTTTATTGTAATCAAGAAAATAAAGTGGAGAAATATGTATTTTTAATTGGTTATGGCTAAATACGTCGTTAATTATTCTCTAGAATGGTTTTCCATGTAAGTGCTAGTTATATTCTTTCGAGTAATTATTAATTTGATTCTTGTATATATACATATCGGAATAATTAGTCATTTAATGTATTTTCTTTGGTTGTTGTCCTAAAAGATGGAGTACAAGAGCTCTTGGATGTATGGTTCATTAAGGTTTAAGGCAGGTTTCCGTGAAGAGGTGGATAAATTTATTGAAGCCGCAGAGAAGCATGCAATGACATTGACACAGAATAAGGATTCAATTATTTGTCCTTGTAGCGATTGCAAGAACCATCTCACATGGCAAGATGTGACTATTATCATATCACATTTAATTATGCGAGGATTTGGTAAGGACTACATAGTGTGGATTCATCATGGTGAAACTGTTGTTAACGACGTTGTTGATCCAGAAAACGACACCGAAACCCTAGATTACCTGGACCAATATTCAGCAGAGCGCATGAATGGATCCTGAGTTTAGCAATGAATAAGGTGGTGATGCTCGTGGTTGGGATGGTAACGACAAAGGTGGTGCCAATAATGATGACGGAGGACGCGTCGGGGATGAAGATGATGGTGATTGTTTGGAGGAAATGCTTTGGCCCATTGGACCAGAGGTTTTACTAAAGAACGCGAAATGTTTAGAAAATCTAGAAAGGGTAAAAAATGCATCGAAGGAGAGTTTGTATGGTGTTGAAAAGGGTTGTCCGACACACTGGACGGTGCTATGTTTTGTTCTAGAGCTACTCATCCTAAAGGCTAAGTATGGCTGGTCAGACTGTAGTTTCAATGATCTGTTGCATTTCTTGTCATGGTTGCTGCCACAGCCAAACTCAGTTCCCGCCAACACATTCCAAGCGAAGAAGGTTATAAGTCCATTGACAATGGAGGTTGAAAAAAATCCATGCATGTCCCAACCACTGTATCCTTTTTCGTGGCGATACGTTCAAGTAACTAGATAAATGTCCCAGGTGTGGGGCCAGTCGGTATAAGAACAATGACCTTTACAACGGGGAAGAAGCCTCCACGGGGAACAAGAGTAAGAAGGGTGAGAAAAAGGTGGTACAAGATTCTCAAGCCCCAGAGGACACTCCATTAGGCAATGATGCAAAGTAGAGAAGAATTCCTGCCTTCGTAATGCGGTACCTGCCAGTGGTCGACCGCTTGAGGCGTATGTTCCTAAACCCCAAGGAAGCTGCACTCATGACTTGGTGGGATGATGATCGCAAGGTGTTTACACCGGATTTTGGAGTGGTATGCGAGAATCCAAAATTTCTGAGATTTGCCATGACAGCCGTATCATTTGAAGAATCGGCTAAACCGGATCGGCGTCGTAATCGGCTAATGGGCCATGACGTCAACATTTATTCTGATTTAGACGATGCCAACAAAGTAAGGATGGTTGAAGCTAAAAACGTGTCNGACTCTAGATATAAGGAANAATAGAGTCCAATGTATCTTAAATTAGGATGTTTTCTTCTATTCCAAGTTTTGTAATGGTCTTATTGGACTAGGACCCATGTTTAGGCATTGGGTATAAATATTACATCCTGGCTATTATAAAAAACATCGACACACAATCAATACAATTTTTCCGGCTTTTGCCATTGCATTAGGAGTAGGAGTACTGTAGATTTCGGTGAGTTTTTCAATAAGCAGGACTGCATCAGTTAGGTCCGACCTCCGGTTTGTTTGTAAGTACTGTCATGACTTATATTTATTCTTGTATGGCTGTATCATTTGATCCCCACTGCGAGTATTGATATAAGTTAGGTATCAATTTATCTAGATTAAAGCAAAGTTGTATCCTTGTGACCTCACTGCTCGATCTAGATCAAATCACCAGTTATCGAATCTATTAGAGATTAGTAAGGCTTCCTTGCTATTTTTAGTAGATTCATCAGATATCGATCTTGCTATTATTGGTATCTTTACTAATTATAGCAATATCACCAATTTTCCCGATCGAGGTCGAGATATATCGGCAACATATTGTATCAATCGGTCATCTTTTTGCCATATCACGCTTAAATTCTATTTTGACGACTGATTCTACCAAATTGGCTGTTCTATCTCGATCCTGATCAAACATGGTACGCATTCAAAGCATGTTTGACCATTGAGTAGGTCTATCGACTAGTAAAATCTAATATATTGTTCAATACCATAGTTGTATCGCTTCGATCCTCGCTGGTAGTGCTTTAGATTGGAGATTATTAGTTGATAAATTTGTTTAATGTGAGATAAGACCTTGTTCGTTTGCTGTGTGTCCGCATCGGCTATTTAGCCGATTGCCTGTGCTCTCACGCTTATAGCATGCTTTTATGATTTCATTAAAGTATAAATAGATCTATCGACTTTTAAGCTTTAATCTACTATCTTTATCATAGTTGTATCGCCTCGAACCTCACTAATAAAGATAATAGATAAAATCTGATTAGTTTATAGATATATTTTGTATTAGACAGATGATTGTTTGCATGTTATGTTCTTTTGTATCATATCGTCTCATTAGTCGATTTTATACTTTATCACAGCTGAAATTATCGGCTCAATGCTTTATGTCGTTCATGCTCTGTTTAGCCGATGATTTTTACTTCTATAAATCTACAGCCGGATATCGACTATTTAGTCAATAGCCTTCATACACTGGCCTCTAGCCGCATATTTTGGAACTGTCTGGAGTGACACCGACATGTCCCGTCTTAAATTACTGATTATCTTTTTCTCCTTGTCAATTAAAGGGTCAAATTGACTGGCACGCCTTCGGTCTCAAAACTGACCAGTCCTGTGTTTGAAGCCAAGCAAATCTATAGATCTTTCCAGTTTGCTGTGTGTTGCTCACATTGGTCCATATTTTTGCGTCAACACACTTTTTGGCACGCCTGGTGGGACCACAATCGTCAAGATGGACAATAAGGCAGTCCTCAACATTGACTTTGAAGATCTGCCTGAAGACCATAACATGATCATAAACAAAGCAGCAGAAGAGTATCATGAATAATGTTTGATATCCTATGGCAGGATGCACGACAGGATCATTCAGAAATATCCATTGCCAAGGGTTCTTTTGCATGGACAAAGGGATCCAGATGATCAAGCTGAGACCAAAGCTACAACCGACGTGATCCATAAGTCTGTTCATGATGCACTTAGGAATCATAATGAGGTTTTCCTGAATAGATTCCAAAACATTATGAAAGAAGTGTTTTATGGAGCACCAATTGATCAGATGGGACCAGCATACTTCAATACTCAAAACTCATTGGCTAATGGGACTAATGTGGCTAGCACAAGTCAACAGCCGAATGATAGACAGGCACAACAGTCACCTAATGGTTCCGATGGTCAATCAGTTCAACATTCTTCTGGGGCAAACTCAGCAACATTCAGTGCAACAGCCGATGGCACCACCTATACATCAAGGTGGTCAGGCAGCCACATTCAATACTTCAAATCAAATCCCTCCACCGGCTCAAAAAATTGCTCCATCTGTTCAAAGGATTTCAGGGATCAGCACAGCAGAGGACTCAACAGATTGATTATCCTTAAGATTTTCATGCTATTTCTGATTTAAATACTTACAACATGGCACCAAATCCAGGATATTAAGGTACTCAGAATTATAATACCTAGATGGGTCAGGGTCGGCAAGGACAGTAGGCTACAAACCCAAACGCTGATGAGCTATTGAATAGGATAACCGAAATGATGCAAAATCAATTCGGTTTGAAGCCCAAGAGTCAAACTTTCTCATATCGGCGTCCATACCCAGATTGGTATGATATAGTAGCTCTCCCACCATGCTATAGAGTTCCAGATTTCACTAAATTTACTGAACATGATGGAACAACAACTATGGAACATGTTAGCCATTTCCTCGCTCAGTTGGGAGAAACTTCTTCTGAACAAGCACACATGGTTCGTTTCTTTCCCTTGTCCTTGTCTGGGCCAGCCTTCACTTGGTTCTCATCTTTGCCAGCCAATTCTATTGATGGATGGGTTGATTTGAAAAAGAAGTTCCATGCTTACTTTTATACTAGGACAGGAGAGAAAAGGATTACTAATCTGAGAAACATGAGACAAAGAAATAATGAATCAGGTCTCGAGTTCTTTCAAAGGTTTAGAGAGACCAGGAGCTTATGTTATTCGTTAAATATGTCTGATGGCCAATTGGCTGATTTGGCCACTCAGGGAATGATGCTCGCAATCAAGGAAAAACTAGCTAGGCAAGAATTTGAAAATCTAGGACAATTGGCTCAGAGGGTGTCAGCTATTGAAGACCGATTTTAGAATATGTGCAAAGATAGTAGATTTCAGAAAGGTGTTGCGACAGTTGATTCTTATGATTCATGCTCTGATGATGAAAAAGAGATAGAGATTGGTGCTGCCGAGTGGACATGGAGTAAGAAGCCTGTGTTTTGTCCTTGGGTGAAGGTAACAAAAGATAATTATGATTTTGATGTTACCAAAGCTAACAAAGTTTTTGATTTTTATTGGAAAAGGGGCAAATTCAGCTACCTGCAAATCATAGAATTCCTTCGGCTGAAGATCTTAAGAAGAAGTATTGTCAATTTCATAACACTACATCCCATAGTACTAACGATTGTAGAGTTTTTTGGCAGCACATTCAAAGAGCTATCCAGCAAGGAAAAATCAAGTTTGAATAAGCTAAAAGAATGATGAAAATAGATGAAAATCCTTTTCCTGCAGGAACAAATATGGTAGAATTCAAATTTTCTAAGGGAAAGGCCAAAGTTTTAACATCAGCCAAAGCAAAGGAAGTAGGAACTGTTGACCCAAATGCACAGATGATGACTGATGAATACAGAGAAGCCAAGCAGCGGCGTGATCGGCAAAAGAACCGATATGAACAGGGTGAAACGTCAAGAGTTGGTGCTGTGCATCCTCGTATTACATCTCGGATTCTATTGAATAAGTGGCAGTGGCAGCAAGAGAAAGATTATCAACTATGGTTTGAAGAGGAAGAATATAGGCGCCGATGTGAGGAAGAGAGATATGAACGAGAACAAGCTAAGTCACATTGGAACTGTCCTTTCTTCAAACATTGTTGGAATGAAGGTTTGAAATTGCCTACTAGAAATAATTATCCTGAATGCAGTGATTAATACTAGGAATATAGGCAATCTCAAACCAACCGCCGATCTATCCATGAACGTTTGAGTTATCAATATAATGATATGGATCGATGCGTAAAAATGAAAGAGTTCATGATCGGCTAGGTAAACGCATTGTTGATGAAATTAAGGCCAATTATGAAGATGAAGAGGAGGAGTATGTTTGGCAAGAAGATCAATGATGCCCTGGTGGTTTGACAAGAAGCCAGAAGAGATGGGTATAATGCTTGAGGAGCAAAGAAATAGAACAAACTCAAAAATCCAACAAACCTCAAGTATGGCGCGCCAAGCAAACCGCCGATAAAGGCAAGCCATCGGCTAATATTCATATGGCTTTTTTACCAGCAGAAATCAGAGCTCCTACAAGTCAAGAGTATGAGGACACTAATGAAGGAGAAATTGAAGAAGCAGTAGCCCAGTTGACCCTTCAAGTGCAACAAGCCATTTTCAACAAACCAGCTAAACATCAACATTTGAAAGCTTTATACATGAAGGGATTTGTTGATGGGAAGCCAATGACCAAGATGCTAAGCTTGGGAAGGGTCCTCAACATTTAATTGAAATAGATATGATGCTCAAGGATTTTAGTGGCAATGCATCTAAGACCAGGGGCATTAAATGTCGAATTGATGATCGGAAGTTAGACCATGCTTACTACTTTCTTCGTCATCGACGGAAAGGGTTCATGTAGCTTGCTCCTTGGTCGAGANTGGATCCATGCCAATTGTTNTATTCCATCAACTATGCATCAATGTCTCATTCAATGGCATGGTGACAATGTTGAAGTGATTCAAGCTGACGCGTCCGTAAGTGTGGCAACAGCCGATCCAACTTATTGGGAATTAGAAGACTATGAATGTTTCTCTAGCAAGATTTGGGAAGGAGGCTCCATTTAGATTAATAATGAGAGTTAACAACCAATCCAAGCAATCGGCTCTAAAAGTTTGTATTAATGGATAATCCAATCGATGATATAGAAGGAAAGCTAGCACTAGGTTTTATGTCGGCCGATGAATTAGAAGAAGTTGATATTGGTCCTGGAGATAGGCCTAGGCCGACGTATGTAAGTGCTAAGTTAGATCCTGAGTATAAACAAGAGTTAATAAATTTATTTAAAGAGTATAAAGATTGCTTTGCTTTTGAATATTATGAGATGCCTGGTTTAAGCCGATCTATTATTGAACATCGGCTACCTATTAAAGCTGGATATCGACCGTTCAAGCAAGCGCCAAGGAGATTTAGACCTTGAAGAGATTAAGAAAGAAATCACAAGGTTATTGAAAGCCAAATTTATTAGACCATGCCTATATTAGAATGGATTTCAAATATAGTCCCTATGTACAAGAAAAAATGGAAAATTGAGAGTTTATATTGACTTTAGGGATTTGAATAAAGCTACGCTAATGGATGGTTATCCTATGCCGATTGCAGATATGTTGGTAGATGCTGCAGCAGGCCATAAAGTTATTAGTTTTATGGATGGCAATGTAGGATACAATCAAATCTTTATGGCTATAGAGGACATAGCCAAGACTGTTTTTAGATGTCCTGGTGCAATCGGTTTATATGAGCGGGTTGTAATAACTTTTGGTTTGAAGAATGCCGGTGCAACTAACGAGCAATGAATTACATTTTTCATGAGTTGACCGGTAGAATTGTTGAAATTTATATTGATGATGTGGTTGTGAAATCCGAAGGTTACAAAGAACACCTGGATGATTTGCGGGAGACCTTAGAATGCACAAGAAAGCATGGGTTGAAGATGAATCCAAATAAGTGTGCCTTCGGGGTGTCAGCCGGTCAGTTTCTGGGTTTCATGGTTCATGAGAGAGGAATTTAAGTCGGTCAAAAAAAGTATGAAGGCTATTGATGAAGCAGTTTCTCCAACAGATAAGACATAGTTACAATCCTTGATCGGCAAAATCAATTTTATTAGGTGATTTATTTCTAATCTATGAGAGAGGATTCTTCCTTTTTCTTTGTTACTAAAGTTAAAAGCCGATCAAGAGTTCAAATGGGGTGATGTACAACAAAGGGCGTTCGAGGAGATCAAGAAATATATGAAGTCTCCACCTGTATTGATTCCTCCACAGCGTGGTAAGCCATTTAGATTGTACGTGTCGGCCGATAGCCATATGATTGGATCAGCCCTGATGCAAGAGTTTGAAGGAAAAGAACGGATAATTTTCTATCTAAGCAGAAGGCTCCTAGATCCAGATACTAGGTACTCTCCTGTTGAAAACTTATGCTTATGTCTATATTTTTCTTGCACCAAGCTATGGCATTATTTGTTATCATCTGAGTGCATAGTGGTATATAAAGCCAATGTGATCAAGCATATGTTATCAATGCTAATATTAAACGGAAGAATTGGAAAATGGATTCTTGTATTATCATAATTTGATTTGAGGTACGAGTCGGCTAAAGCAGTCAAGGGACAAGTAATGGCTGATTTTGTGACTCAACACCATAAACCAAGCATCTGTTATTTAGAGCCAATACCATGGACATTGTTCTTCGATGGTTCATCTTGCAAACAAGGAGGTGGTATTGGTATTGTTATTATCTCACCTCGAAGGGCAAGTTTTGAATTTGCTTTTTCTATCAAACCAATGACCACTAATAATGAAGATGAGTATGAAGCCATACTTAAAGGACTTCAACTTCTTCAAAAAGTAAAAGCCAATGCTATTGAAGTATTTGGAGATTCACAATTGGTAATTAATCAATTGATCGGCCTATATGAGTGTAAGGATGATGTTCTAAAGGGTTATTATGATAAATGCTAGGATTTACTTGGTAAATTTCCCTTTGTTACTCTTAAACATATTCCTAGAGCTCAAAATCCGGAAGCTAATCATCTAGCGCAAAGTGCTTTTGGATATCGGTTAATTCAGGAAATTCTTAATAACGAGGTTATTGCTGACGACTGGAGGATTGAAATAGCTGATTACCTCAGAAATCCGTCATAGAAAGCTTCAAGGAAACAGAGGTACAAGTCAACTAAGCATGTGTTGCTTGATGATCAATTGTATTATAAAACAATTGATTGAGTTTTGCTTAAATGTTTCAATCAAGAGGAAGCAAAGGTCCTGATGGGAGAAATCCATGAAGGAGTTTGTGGAGCCCATCAATAGGCTTATAAGATGTAGTGGATTATTCATAGAGCTGGATATTTTTGGCCGACAATGTTGGAGGATTGTTTTGAATATTACAAAGGATGCCAATATTGTCAGAGATTTGATAATGTTCAAAAATCACCAGCATCGACTATGAATCCAATTATCAAGCCATGGCCATTTAGAGGATGGGGTATTGATCTAATCGGCCAAATTTTTCCACCACCAAGTAAAGAATACAAATTCATATTGGTAGCAACTGATTATTTTACTAAATGGGCTGAAGCAATTCCATTGAAGACGGTAACGTCTAAGAATATGGTTGATTCTGTTAAGGATCATATCGTATATCGCTTTGGAATTCCTCAAACCAGTACTACTGATCAAGGCACAATGTTCATATCTAAAGAGTTCAAGGATTTTGCTACCAGTATGGGGATCAAACTGTTAAATTCTTCTCCATATTATGCTGAGGCTAATGGACAGGCAGAAGCGTCTAATGAGATTTTAATTAAGTTAATTAAAAAGAAGATTAAAGAGCAACTAAGAAAGTGGTACTTAACTCTCAATGAGGCATTGTGGGCATACATGATGGCTTGCCATGGATCGACTAAATCTTCACCTTATGAGTTAGTATATGGGCATGCGGCTGTTCTTCCTTGGGAGATTAAAACTGGATCAAGGCGTGTGGCGTTTCAAGATGACTTGACAGCCGATGATTATAAAAATCTCATGATGGACGATTTAGAAGATCNAAATTGTCATCGGCTATGTGCTCTCGAAAATATTGAAGCTAATAAATTGAGGGTTGCCAGGCATTACAATAAGAAAGTTAAACCTAAACAATTCCATGAAAGCGAATTGGTTTGGAAAGTGAAATTGCCGATTGGGACCAAAGATAGCAAATATGGCAAATGGTCACCTAATT
>CM009603.1:2063781-2076716 GCA_002993905.1 Miscanthus sacchariflorus
ACTTGCTTATGCTTTCTCCTCTCTCTAGATCTGCTTGTGCTGTGAGCAAAACTAGCTATAGTAGTACGCAGCTAGGAAGCTAGCTTCGTCTGAGCAGGGCAACTTGGGTGGATGTCTATAAATAATTGAGAAAAATTCACGGGGCGGTCCCTAAAGTTGTCAGGTGGTCCAAAATGACATTTACGAGTGCTGTAACTTGTCCTGGGCGCAACCACAGGTCCAAACGGGCCTCGACCCGATCCGCCAGCAGACGTGGACCGCCAGCGTGGTGGACGACATGGACACGGCGGGAATTTAGGCGATTCCTACTCCACGTGCGTGTGTTGGAGTTCTCGGTGGTCACGGCGGACCACCGGGGCGAAGGCGGCCGGCGCTTGAAGGGAAGGAAGAGAAGGAAGCAGGTGGCTGGAGGACGCGACGGCGGGCTACCAGCAGCCCGGCGCAGAGGCGGCCGCGATTGCAGCGAAGCTGCGACGAAAGGGCGAGCCTCCTCCGTCGTATGGTCAGTTCTTGGTACCCAAATCCTTGAAATTTCTGTTGTGTTTAGTTCACTGGATGGATAAGTAGACCTCAATGATTGATGTTTGGTAGAGAAAGATCGAATCTTGGGGCCTAGGGTTTGCTGTTGAGGCGACGATTTTACAGAAATTGGGGTTTTCGTTCGTGGGTTGGGGTTCTGATGTCGTGTATTTCTCCTCTTTGTACAATTATGTAGGTGACAATGCTGATCAGTTCACAGTTGAGGTTCACCATGGTGGTTTTTTCGTGGGGTTTGGGGATCTGAGCTCTTATGTCGATGAGAGGATAAGCTGGTTTGATTACTGTGAGGCAGACACATGGTCCACCTTGTGGTTTGATGACTTCAGTGAGGAGCTTGTGTATGAGAAGAACATTGCTATGAAGGTGTTGTGGTTGCTGCCAGGAAAACAATTAGCAGATGGATTGAGGGTTATTACTTGTGACGCAGACACAAATGCTATGTGTTCAGTGGTGCACAAGGTGAAGACTTTGGTTGTGTACTTTGACCCTGATGACACTTTTGGAGGTGTTGATTGGGATGATGTGGTGGTGAACCCGGTTTCAGAGCTTCCCAAAGGCATCAGCCCTATGAAGGTGCAGGTCCTGGATCAGAGAGCAGAGAAACTGCCTGTTTTTTATAGAGACTTAAGGAAGAATGATCACAATGACTCAATCCATGGTGAGGTCAATGCCAGTGGTAGTGAGGAGGACAGTGAAGATCCAGACTATTTTATGGATAGTGACAATGATGTAGAAGAAGGAGATGATGACCTATTTGACAATATTATAGATGATGAAGGGGATCAGTTAGCAAAGATGATGAAGGCAAAGAAGGCAAGAGGCAACAGGCTAAAGGGACAGAGAGTGGTTGTAACAGTTGACACAGATGACTTATCTAGTGAAGATGATCAAGTCTTGGAAGTTCCAGTTGATGAAGAAGAGAACCAAGTGAATCTCAGGTTCAGTAGTTTTAGATCAGAGGACCTGAATGCTCCTGTTTTTAAGGCTGGGATGGTATTTGATTCAGTGGAAATGGTTAGAGCTGCAATTAATGAGTATAGCATGAAAAACAGGGTGGACATCAAGATGCCAAGGAATGACCAGAAGAGGATCAGGGCACACTGTGCTGAAGGTGGCCCCTGGAACCTTTATGTTTCTTATGACAGTAGGGTGAAGACCTTTATGGTGAAGACTTATGAAGGAACCCACAATTGTCAGAAGGAATGGGTCCTTAAAAGGTGCACTTCAAATTGGTTGGCAGAAAAGTATTTAGAGTCTTTCCGGGCTAATGACAAGATGACCCTTGCCAGCTTTGCAAAAACAGTTCAGAAGGACCGGAACCTAACTCCTTCAAGGTCTAAATTAGCTAGAGCTAGAAGGTTAGCAATGCAGAAGATCTATGGGGATGAGAGTGAGCAGTACAACCAGTTGTGGGACTATGGACAGGAGATCAGAAGAAGCAATCCAGGGAGTTCATTCTTCTTGAATATGGAGCTCAATCACTTCTCCACACTGTACATGTCACTAGATGCTTGTAAAAGGGGCTATCTTAGTGGATGTAGACCACTGATCTGTTTGGATGGCTGCCATATCAAGTTTGGGGGACAGATACAACAGTAAGGATAGATGGTAATGACTGCATATTTCCTATTGCAATTGCTGTTGTGGAGGTAGAGTCCAAGGCAACATGGAAGTGGTTTCTGGAAACTCTAAAGAAGGATTTGGGCATTCTCAACACATACCCATAGACCATAATGACTGATAAACAAAAGGTAAAGCTGTAGCACAACATTTCCAATTGTTTGCAGCATTGCACATTTTCTGACACTTGTCCTATGCTATTGTAGGGACTAATTCCAGCAGTTGAAGAAACATTTCCCGAGTCTGAACATAGATTTTGTGTCAGACATCTGTATGCAAACTTCAAGGATGCTGGTTTCAAAGGAGAAATTTTGAAGAACCAGCTATGGACATGTGCAAGGGCTAGTACAGTGCAGAAGTGGGAACATCACATGGAGAAGATGAAAGGACTAAGTCTACATGCCTACAAATGGTTGGACTGGATGGCACCAAACACATGGGTGAGGGCTTACTTTTCTGAATTTCCTAAGACTGACTTGTTATTGAACAATAGTTGTGAAGTCTTCAACAGTTACATTTTAGAGGCTAGGGAACTGCCAATTCTTAGCATGCTAGAAAAGATCAAGCAACAGTTGATGACTAGGTTCTACAATAAGCAAATGGAAATGGTTGATAAGTTTGTTGGACCCATATGCCCAAAGATTAGGAAGAAGGTGTCTAAGAATGCAGAGCTTGCCAACTTGTGCTATGCAATGTCATCTGGACAGGGCATATTCCAAGTGATTGAGAGAGATTTTCAGTACATTGTCAACATTGGGACAAAGGTCTGTGAATGCAGAAAGTGGAACTTGACAGGAATTCCATGTCAACATGCCATTTCATGCTTAAGGCATGAGAGGATTCCAGTTGAGAGTGTTGTCCATGAGTGCTACTCTCTTGAAGCATTCAACAGGGCTTATGGAAGCAACATCATTCCATGCAGAGATGGCACACTTTGGGAAAAGGTCAATGGTCCTACAGTCCTTCCACCTAAGTATGAGAAAAAGGTAGGGAGGCCACCTAGGTGTAGGAGGAAGGAGCCACAAGAAGTACAAGGGAAAAATGGACCATCAATCTCCAAGCATGGAGTGGTCATCAAGTGCAGCTACTGTAAAGGAGAAAACCATAATGTCAGAGGCTGTTTTCTAAAAAAGGCAGGGATCAATCCAGAGGATTATGTCACAGATGACCCACTGCAAGCAGAAGGAAACCAGAACCAACCCAATCTTGATGTTGCTGACACATCAATGGAGGTACAAGTTTCATTCAATCAATAGCTTACAGTATGCACTTTAGATACTAACCATTGTACTGTTGTAGGAACAAATCCCTATTTCTCAGATGGTTAGCCAGGATGCTCCACAACCTTCACAGGTTTTCACAGAAACAGCTGCAACAACGTATGAGCACCTAACACAGGCTGGTGATCATTCCTACTCCAATCTGCTGTCCAACCTGAGTTCTACAATGCTCCTTCAAATGATGGAAGAGGTACTGCAGTTCACCAAAAACCTTAACACATTTATGCTGTCCAATCTGAGTTTCATGTATGCACTTATGTACATGATCTGTTGCATTAATCAGGGTTCACAGGCCATTCCATCCAGTCATGGAGGTCCCTCCCAGATTCATTCTTTATCAGCTCCAACAGGCCAATGGCAAGACCATTGCCTCTAACTACAGCTACCAACGAAGGCAAGGCTGCAGCAAAAAGGAAAAGGGTACCAGCTGCACCAAAAAAGGCTGCTGCCAAGAAGAAAACCACTGAAAACAAGATGTGAAGACTAGGATCCAGTAGTGTACATATAGCCACATGAAGATGTGAAGACACCACTTTTGTGTTTCACCAGATTTTGGTGCATCCAGTAATGTGAAGGATGCTTGTATAGGTTATGCCTAGTTTCTGGGAAAAAGGCTTGGCAAAAACAATGACTATGCTTTAGCTTCTGGGTAATTTTGGTGCATCCAGTAATGTGAAGGATGCTTGTATAGGGTATGCTTTAGCTTCTGGAGAAAAGGCTTACCAAAAACAATGTGTATGCTTTAGCTTCAACTCATTTTGGTGCATCCAGGAATGTCAAGGATGCTAGTAAAGGGTAGCAACCAAAACTGTGTGGATGCTTTTAACTTTACCATAATATTGTAGAATGGCACCGAAACATATGTACCAGTGCCACAGTTATAACTCTGCAATGGCAAACTAAATGATCTTTTATGGCAATGTGTTTTATGCCTCTCACTCTTACATATCTGTGGTTTAGTGCAATACATGTTTCAGATCACAGAAAAATATACATGTACATGCAAGCAGAACGGTTCTATTTCATTGCACATAAGACAGTTCTATTTTGTGTACAAACATCTCAATACATGTTTCAGATCACAGAAAAACATAGATGTAGATGCTAGCTCTTCTCTGCATTTTCTTTCACTGCCTCTTCTCTGCATTTTCAGTTCTCCAGTCTGTAAGGAAGGACATGTATTTTCAGTTCTCTGCATTTTCAGTTCTCTGCATCTTCACTGGCTGATAAGGAAGGACATGGCCTTCCTCACGAGGTCCTCCGCCCCCGCCGAGAATGCCGTCGCGCCGCCGATGCCGGAGCCCACGACCACGTCGGCGCGTTCCTTGCACATCGCTCTGCAGCCGGCCACCTACATCGCATTGGGGCCGACGGCGAGCCCGGCGGACGCGAGCCTAGCGGCGACGAAGGCGTAGCAGCGGCCGTCGCTCTCGCCGTCGATGTGCCCCTAGCTGGAGAAGACGCGGCTCTGGGCGGCGAATCGGGTGGATGCGGCCGCCACCACTGCTCCAGTGCTCCTGGCGACGAACTCCATTGGGGAACAGGTCCGCGTCGTGACGCGAGCCTGGTGGCGACGAGGGCGTAGCGGCGGCCGTCGCTCTCGCTGGCCGTGCTCCCCTCGCTGGGGAAGCCGCGGCTGGGCGGCGAATCGGTGGATGCGGACGGCACCGCTTCTCCCGGCGACGAACTCGACTGGGATCGGGTCCGCGTCGTGCGAGCGAAGGAGAGCGAGCAGGGGAAGGGGGCCGCGTCGTCTAATTGGAGTCGGGTTCCACGTCCGCGCCGGCCTGGAGCGCCACGTCCGCAAGCAAATCGGGTCGGGGCCCGTTTGGACTCCTGGTGGCGCCCGAGACAAGTTTTGGGACCCGAAAGTTGCATTTTTAACGAACCGGGATCTAAGTGACACCGGCTCCCAATTTAGAGGACCGACGGTGAATTTTCCTCGATTATAACAGTGAGAGCATTATCTGTGGCGCTGCATGCTTTGCAGTCAAACTGCAGTGGTTAATTTGTCAGCTTTTTTGCAAGATAACATTTCGGCTCACGTGGATGTTGTCTCGCTGGAGATGCTTCCAATCGCGGACCACCCGGATGCTCTTTGGGAACGTGATTTCTTGTCACTAAAAAACGTGTGGCCGCTTGGCAGCACATATACGATGCACAATTCATATGCTCTGTAGATGTGCGCCTACGTTATATAATAATATTGTTGCCGCATCGGCCTCGGCATGTGAATAGCGTGGTAGGCATGTTTCGCCGTGTCGTTCTTTCAAGACGACTTGTGGTTTTGTTCAGTTTTCTGGGGATTGGAGTTGACTGAGAGGATTAAATAGGGACTAAAACCGAATAAGATCTTATTAGTTGGCTGCCAATCGCGGGGTATATATATAAGACTTATTTAGAACTGCTCCACCAAGCATCTTCGTAGAAAACTTGGAGTTTTTAAAACATCTCTTCAAGTGTTCTCACAACTCTACCTTTCTTGAAGCAGAGTTGTATGGGCTGTACCTCTTTAGTTGAAAAATATAGAGTGGAGAGCAGTCACAAACAGGCTATTACTTGGCCAGCTTTGGATTTCATGGCTTCTTATATATAATATGTTTTTTTTTGTAAAAGCGATAAAAAGAACGTCTAAAAAAAATGCTACAAAAGAGGGTTCATGCATGAGAAACTTGAGGACATGCATGTTGCACTTCAAGTCATGATTTAGACAAGTTTCTAGACTTCAGAAAACACCTCTAATTCTCAAGAATCGCAGCATCCACCACATCAACATGAAAAAGTATAAAAATAGCTCCAAAAATAAAAAAGAAGATACGTTTAAGGTTTAAAAAAGAGGGGAGAAAACTTGCACAAGGTCAATACTTGGATTACCTTAATTAAAACGTATGATTACAAGCCTCTTCCAGCCTGACACAAATCTAGGATGGTAAAAATCTCAAGAACGAAGAGACTCTTATCTCTCCCTCTCTTTCTCTGACCATTGTTGAAACGAACCAGGAAGTTAATTAGAAATTCCAAGGCTTTTGTCTCAGCTAATGTCGGCCCCTCATTTCTGAGAGTCCTTTACTGCATCTGTACTTGCACCAGTATCACGCACAAGTACGCACAACAACAGAAATGGCACACAGAGGTTTGATAAAACACCGAGCTTTTATTGATATCTAAAAATAGGGTCTTACAACAGTGGTTCTAAGGGCATAGCCTTAGGCTTTACATAACTAACAGAGTTCTTTGGCCGAGAAGCGGCACTTTATTACAACGGGGTGGTAGCTACTACAACGGAGGTCTATAGCGTAACTATACTCTAAACCACAGGCATGCTTGAGCGCGGTCGAAACCCTAGATCCTAAGACTCCTTCGCGAGACTCCTAGTCCTCATGGTACGCCTCTTCATCGTCGTGACGGTCTTCCTCAGCATCGAAATCTATGAGTCAACAACGGGTGAGTACAAACATACTCAGCAAGCCCTAACCATAGGGTTGGGTGGAGTGGATGGTGAAGGCTTGGCGATGGGGTGGATGGCGGAGGCTTGGTTGTGTGGTGGATGGCGGAGGGTATAGTTTAGTATAAGGTTGGGTCCTAGGAGAGTATTACCATCCTCGCCAGTCCCTGGGTTAGTAATAAGAATTTATTATTCACATAGTCCAGTTTCATTACACATAAAAGTAAATCTAATCATAAGATCTCATCCCAGCATTTGCCTATTCCAAGGACGTGGCTATTCAAATAGATTCAATACACTCTGCAGAGGTGTACAAATTTACCCACATGATAGACGTAATCCCATCCATGATCAGTGGACAGGATAGGCCTAACGAGACCCCGTACCCGAAAGTACGTGACCTTAGATGTCCATATAATTCTACCACAGCTTCTCAGGGGTTGGAAACACAAACTTCGGATGATACCACATCATCCAATTTCAATAACCCAGATAATACCATATCATCCGGTCAATAATATAAGGGGCTTGAACACGGCCAAATCAATGGGCTTAACGTGGAGGATCACATAGCAACAACGCCAACCGGACCACGGAAGATCACTTAGCATCCGTGTCTTCTCCTGATATTCCGTTGCCACTCCGGCCTCCTAGTAGAAATTATACTTCTATCTAACGGGGTGTGGGATCCAGCCTACCCATATAGGCATGTGGCTGTACGAAATATCTCACTAGGCGAGATGGCATATGAACAGACATAGGCGAGTATCTCCCAACAGAAACCCTCACTAGGCGAACCTGCCAAGGTAGACCACACCACATGGAATACCCCTCACTCGCCCCCTGTCGGTATCTTGATTAGGTTTACTATTTTATAGTTCATGCCATCATAGTGTTTATCCTCAAGTTCTTTCATATCTTAGAGCTCATAAAGTATCACGAGATGCTTTATCATATTATCCATATCATTATTATATTAATCGAGCTCATATTTCAATATATTCAAAAAGGAAGGATTAAGTATATTAATGGAAGGGTGGAGGTTTATGGCAGAGGTGGTAGGGTATGGTGGTGGTGGAAGGGGTATCTAGGACTTGCCTTCGTTGTTATCACCTTCCGGATCATCTACGTAGTCCGGATCCTCACTCTCTTGATACTCACCGTCTGTCGGTCGACGTTTAATAAATAATCTATTGCTAAATATAAAACATGAAACAAACAACACAAGACAAACATAGAACGATATGGTGGTACTAGGTTGAATAAATAGGACTCGATTTAGAAGAATTTTGGGAGTGGTTTCACGTAGAACGGAGTTCGGATGGAGAAGATATGTTTTTAGAAGTTTATTGTATAGTGGGAGGATTAATTGGAATAATATATATTTTTGGTGTATGGAAAATATGTGAAAATTATATGGGTATGTTATTGGGTGTATTTAGTTTATTTACAAATTTTCTGGGAATTTTTCTAGGCTTGGAAAATGGGTTTATAACCTTTTGTCTACAATAGCTAGGTGCACCTAGCATTTTACTATGCTGTGCTGCGTGTGTGTGTGACATGTGGGGCCAGTGGGGGCCAGCCTGGCCACTGTGGCTGACTCAGGGACGACGGCGTCAGGGCCGTGGACCCACATGATAGAGAGAGAAGAGGGAGAGGGGAGACGGATGGGGCCGACAGCGGTGACGGCAATGGCGTCACCTGCCGATCCCACAAGACAGAGAGAGAGAGCGATGGTGGCTGGACGGCGGTGGCCATCACGACACCGGAATAGGGGATGGAGGCAGGGGCTTGCCGGAGTTCGCTACACCAGTGACCTCGATCCTTGGGACATGACGCAGGGAGGTGGACGAGGTTCGGGAAGCCGCACCGCAGCCCTAGGTGAGGGTTGCCGGCCACGACGGCTCCCGCAGCGACGACGGCGGCACGCCAGAGCTACCGCAGTGGCGCCGGACAGTGGAAACGATCCTAGAGACCCTATCCTTGCCAACTAACTAAGTGTATGAGTGTGAGTGTATAGTGCATAGGCTAGTGGGTGTATGGTACCTTGTCGAACCTTGCCGACGGCTAGCCGGCGTCCGTGGTGGCTCGACGGAGCTAGACGCTCGGTGACGGGGTAACACAGAGGGAGAGAGGGAGAGAAATAGGTGAAGGAGATGGTGGAGGAGGGGCTCTAGAGTTCACCTGTAACTCCAATCGACTCGTGACCCCGCAGAGAAGAAGAAAGGGGAAGGCGGCTTCAATGGCGCCGGTGGCTCCCGGTTTGGGGGAAACAGCCCTAGCGTGCTACCGAGAATAGGAAAGGAGGGATTGAGGGGGAGATGGAGTGTTCTAGACTATGGTGAAACTTCGAGTGGTGGTGGTGCGGCCAGAGCATCACCGGCCGGGCCTATTTATAGGCTGGCACGGCGGCGTCGGCGGGAGAAAGATCTCCTGGCCATTGGAGATATTTTGTCCGCGTGCACATGCTCGGGTGGCTAAGGCGGTTTGCCACAGTGTGGTCGTACCCGTGCTCTTATCCGGAAGCTTGAAGCGTGGCCATGGCGACAACGGTCGGTGGAGCTCGACGCGACGCGTGGCCATGGTGGCAGTGAGAAGCAGAGAGGGAGAGGGGGAGGCGCGGTGGAGCCGAGAGGGTTTCAGAGGCATCATGTAGGCTTTTCCAGAAGCATGCCGTGAATTGTGTACCCTCGTCTGACACAATTCGGCTTGGTACTCCATGTAGTCGAAGGATATTGTCTATGTATAGTTGTGCCATCTTGTTACCATGGTAGTTGGCTTTTACTAGTATGAAGTGAGCTACTTTCGTCAGTCTATCCACTATGACCCATATTGAATCATTCCCTTTTTGTGTCACTAGCAGCTCTACTATAAAATCCATGCTGATCTCATCCCATTTCCATTCTGGGATGTGTAGAGGTTGGAGTAGTCCTGCTGATCTATGGTGTTCTGCTTTCACTCGTTGACAGGTATCACATTGTGCCACATACTCCGCGACATCTATTTTCATCCCGTTCCACCAATATTTCTGCTTGAGGTCCATATACATTTTGGTGGATCCTGGGTGGATGGAGTATGATGATTGGTGAGCTTCATCCAATATCAGTCTTCTGAGCATCCCGTCTCGGGGTACGCATATCCGATTCACGTACCACAATGTCCCCAGTTCATCTACCTTAAATCCTGGGGTTTCTTTCTCAGCACTCTGCTTCTTGAGTCTTTGTATCACCTCATCTTTGTCTTGAGCTACCTTTATTTGATCTTCTAATGTTGGTTGTACATGCAGGACATTTAAGATGCCATGTGGTATAATTTGTAGGTTTAGGTGGCAGACTTCTTGGGCTGGTTCCGGTGTTTGATTCAGGGTTGTAAGATAGTGGCAATAAGACTTTCTGCTTAGTGCGTCTGTGACTACGTTGGCCTTTCCTAGATGGTACTATACGCTTACATCGTAATCCTTGATTAGCTCCAACCATCTCCATTGTCGTAGGTTCAAATCTGGTTGGGTGAAGATATACTTCAAACTCTTGTGGTCCGTAAATATTTCACACTTGTTGCCAATGAGATAGTGTCTCCATATCTTGAGTGCGTGTACCCTTGCTGCTAATTCTAGGTCATGTGTTGTATAGTTTTCTTCATGCTTCTTTAATTGTCGAAAGGTGTACTTTGTCATCTTGCATCAAGACACAACCCAATCCTTGTCGGGAGGCATCACAATATACCACGAAGCTTTTGTGGATGTCGGGTAACGTGAGTATTGGGGCTGTGGTTAGTCTGGTCTTTAATTCTTGGAAGCTCTTCTCACATGCTTTAGTCCACTTAAACTCTTTTCCTTTTTGGGTCAGGGCTGTCATTGGTCTAGCAATCTTGGAAAATCCTTCGATAAATCTTCTGCAGTAGCCGGCTAGTCCAAGAAAACTGCGGATCTCCATTACATTTGTTGGTTGTTTCCATTCTGACACCGCTTTCACTTTTTTTGGGTCTACTTTTACTCCGTCTGCGGTGATGATATGTCCTAGAAAAGCGACTTCTTGTAACTCAAATTCACACTTGCTGAATTTTGCGTATAGCTCATGCGCTCTTAGCTTGTTCAATATCACCATAAATGTTGTTCATGTTCTTTGGCACTCTTGGAGTATATGAGGATATCGTCAATGAATACTACCACGAACTTATCTAGTTCTTCCATGAAGACTTTGTTCATTAGGTTCATAAAGTATGCAGGTGCGTTTGTCAGTCCAAACGGCATCACGATAAACTCATATTGTCCATAGCGGGTTACAAATGTTGTCTTTGGTATATCGCTGAGTCGAATCTTCAATTGATAGTATCCCGATCTTAAGTCTATCTTCAAAAAATATTTAGCTTCTTTTAGTTGGTCAAATAGGTCATCGATCCTTGGTAGTGGGTACTTATTCTTGATGGTGACCTCGTTTAACGATCAGTAATCGATGCACATTCGTAGACTTCCATCCTTCTTTTTCACAAATAACATTGGTGATCCCCATGGTGATGAACTTGGTCGGATATATCCCTTTTCTTGCAATTCTCGTAACTGTTTCTTTAACTCTTCCAATTCATTGCTACCATTCGGTATGGTCTTTTTGCTATTGGAGCAGTTCTAGGTATCAAGTCAATGATGAATTCTAAATCTCTATTTGGCGGCATTCCGGGTAATTCCTTAGGGAACACATCGGGGTATTCACATACTACTGGCACTTCTTCGACTGTCTTAGCTTCTATGTTGCAAACCATTGGTTGAGCTTTTAGAGCTTGGGGGTGGCATTCTACTTTTATTCCATTGTGGTTTGTCAAAGTTACTGCCTTATCTCTACATGATATATTCCCATGATGTTTCCTTAACCAATCCATTCCCAACATTACATCCAATCCTTTTGTCTTTAATACTACTAGGTCTGCTTGAAACTCTACTCCATTTATCATTATCTTTACTCAAGGACATTTCAGTGAGCATTTGAGGATAGCTCTGGGGGTTTGTATCAAGAGAGGGGTGGGGAGTAACACCATTCTCAAATCATTTTAAGCACAAAATAAGCAGAGACAAACGAATGCGAGGCTCCAGAATCAAACAACACGCTTGTAGAAGCGGAGTTAACCAGGAACTCACTGTACACAACATCGGGTGCTTCCTGTACTTCTTCCACATTCACGTGGTTGACTCGGCCTTGCCCAAAAGTTTGGGGGTCCCATCTCTGCTGTCCAAAATTCTAAGGTCCAGTGTGTCCAACTCCTGAGGCTGCTGTCCTATTGCTAGCTGTGGATTGTGCGAGGGCAGAAGGTACTGATTTATTAGCGTATGGGCATAGGGCAATTCTATGTCCGGGTTGTCGGCATCCGAAACAAGTCTGGTCTATGGATGCATTGCTGTTACTCTTGGGCTGGGTATTGTTGTTGTAATTCTTGTAGTAGGACGTGGTTTGCTATGAGTTGGTTCCAGATGATCTGTACTGCATGGTGGACTGGTACTTTGGAGGTGCAGTGTTGTTGGTCTTGACCCGTTGTGTCCTCTCTTGTTGACCGACACGTTGCAGGTTAACTTACGCTTCCTTTCACCTTCCATCTTTGAGCATTCTTTGTACCAGAACCGACCAATTATACGAAATTAAGTAAGAAAATCATCCACCAGAGCAGACGATTTAGCAAACTTAANCGAATATAATAATGCTCGAGATGAGAATTAGATGTAATTATATGCGTGCGCGTATTTATATTAGCAGCGTCAAATACGTACATAAAAACATATTAGATATTAAACAAATACGTGTAACTGAACTGAAAACAAATTAAACAAAAAAAAAAGAAAAGAAAAGGAACCTTTAGTCCCGGTTGGGGTTATCAACCGGGACTAAAGGGTGCGACCACGTTTGCTCGACTGGAGGGCCTTTAGTCCCGGTTGATAACACCAACCGGGACTAAAGGCCGTTACCGTCGGGGACAACAAGCCCATTCTGTAGTAGTGCGCTGTGCGATGTCGCTGTGTGTATGCTGCCGCTGTGTGCCTGCTGCCGATGTGTGCTTGTTGCCGAGAG
>CM009603.1:2165847-2176975 GCA_002993905.1 Miscanthus sacchariflorus
TAACAACAAAAACAAGACAGATCAGGCACATGTTAACCATGACAGTAGTTATACATGTTAACAACAAAAACAAGACAGATCAGGCACATGTTAACCATGACAGATTCAACATAACAGATCACACATAACAGATGGAACACATTAACCATAAACCGGCCAATAGTGCTACATTCAGGCCACATCAAACAGAGTTGTTGTTCAGAGGAGTTGCCACAAGTTTTGGCCACATACAATAGTTCAGGCCACTTACATAGCTCTGGCCACTTACATAAGCATGTCTGCCCAAGGCAAGGCCTCAATTACACAAAAAAGTCATTTTGAGTGCCTTTTACAACCAAATGAATGTCCTCCATGCTGTTTTTTCACTCCATTCACTCACTTCTTCCTCTTCTTAGCTGGACTCTTCTTGGTCTTGGTTGCTAGCTGCTTCTTCCTTGGAGTGAACTTCTTAGGATGTGGGTCAACAGTTATTGCTGCAGTTCATCTAGCTCACTCATAACTTGGAGTTCACGGTAGAGGTTCCTATTTGTGAAGAAATTACATCAGAATAGCCTCAATTAGACAAGTTGTAATGTTTTTTAAGTATAGCATACCTCCTAGTGCTTGTAGAGGGTGATGATGACGGTGGAGGCTCAACCTCAAGTGGTGGCACATCTAGGACATCCCTCTCAGCAGTAGCTGTAGCTTCTGTTGCTGCAGATGCCTTGGCTGCAGCTTCTTGGGCCTCCTTACTGCCCTAGCTGCTGCTTCTCTAGCCATTGTTGTCCTTGTCCTAGGTGTGTTTGCTCCACTTGTTGTATGGTATGTCTTGTTCTTCTTCCTCCTAGGTCTAGGTGCTGACTTCTTAGTTCTTTTCCTATAATACTAGTGTTAGGTATCATGGTTTGAAGGCAACAATAATAGAAATCAGTTAGTGTGCAAATTACCTTTTCTTTGTGCCAGTCAGATGACACCTCCAGCTTCCACTCCTATGACCATACTCACCACAGTTAGGGCATTTCACTTGTCTTGTTGCTCTGCCACTTCTCTCACCTAGAGCAAGATGCCTTTTCTTCTTCTAACACTCCCATCATGTTGTGCTCTAGCTCTAACAATCCAGGGGCAGCCAAGAGACCCACAGTGACCCCTAAACCTTTGAGTGTCTGAATGAGCAGTAGCAAGTTCAAACTCCTTTACTATGGCATGCTGCCTCACTGCTAGCCTAAAATCATCCATACTAGGGTAACAAACACCAACAGACATGTCAGGATTGTCCATGTCCCACTGAAACATTAGCTCCTCAAGCACATTGTCATCAACTAGAACAACAGATTCACCCATATCCTTTTGCATCTCAGCTGTCATGGTAGGGATAGGCACTGCTTCTCTAGCTGCTTCCTCTGCCCTCTCATCTGCAGTCTTAAATCCCATTGCCTCATAAACTTTGTCCTCATCAGCAGCTGCATTAGCACAACCATCATCATTGCCATCTGGTAGTATGGTCAGATTGGCCCAATCAACTGGCTCAACTACATCAGCAGGCACAGAGGGAGAAGGAGGAGTACTACATGTATCACTAGTGCCCTCTACATTCTCAGGGGCAGCATTAGAAGCTCTGCCACCTCCATTATCATAAATCCCACTGCCTTCACCAGTTGTCACACCAGAAACACACCTTCTACCAGAACTAGCTTAACAGACTCTCCATGTTCGCTGACCACATCAACTACAAGGAAAGCAACCCTGTCAGCCCATCTATCCTTTATCAGTTGCTGAAAATGCTCATCCCTTCTGACTTTTCATTCAGAACCACTATCAGTGTCAAGAACCTAGACTACTAGAGTTTGTAATGGACCCCAAATGATTTTTTTGTGGGCATCTCCTCATGAAATTTCTCCAGATTATACTGCAAGTTTCTATCCAGCCACAGTTCATGCTATTGATCAGCCATTTCTACTAGCCCATACTCCCCATCCACGACAAACTTAGGAACCTTAACAACTAATCTAAACGTGTTGTCAAGATCAATCCTGATAGAATGCAACCATAAAAAATAAATCAACGAGTTAGACAACATCCTACACAACACGGTTCGTACACAACACCTACCATTTCGAATGCAATGAGACAGAGTGATTGATCTTACCAAACGGGACAGCCGGTCCAATCCATTGTTTGAGGACCTAGGGAATAGATCACCAGCCTAAGCAGAGATGGGCAAAAACCGAATCAAATCGACGAACCCTAACCCTAATCCCCAAATCAAGGCAACAATGCAGACCGCGAACAGGGTTCCAAGCAGACACATACCTTTACACCATCGCCAAAGTGCTCGGGGAGGACATGTCTCGCGGTGGGGGCGGTATTGTGCGCGGCGGCGGCTGGCAGGCGTCGCGCGCGGACCAGAGAAAGGAGAAAGGGGAGCGGATGGGAGAGAGCGGAGTGGGCCATGGGGTCATACAGATGCCAGGGGCAAGGCGATCATTTTACATCGGCCTGCTGACTCAGATCCGAGCTAGACAGTGGACCTGGCGTGCCACGCGAGCAAAAGTGGTAAATGTGTATCATTTTTCTCTCTCCGATGCTAAAAACGTAGCGCCAAACTTAAAACTGTTATCTCAGGAGTCGTGATCGGTAATAATGGTAAAAAGTTAAATATCCCGAAAAATGGAGGAGAGCAAAGCGAGCAACACGGAATCCAAAATCCACCACGATGAGCGGCAGTGGCGGTGGGCGAAAGGCGGTGGCCCCCGGCGGCGAGGAGGTGGAGGTGGAGGAGCTCATCCAGGCGGCGCAGGACGCGGTGCTCCTGAAGCTCCAGGCGAACTCCCACCTCGTCTCCTCGACGCCCGCCGCCCTGGCCTCCAGCCCTCCCCCGTCGCTCGACGCGGCGGCGCTCGATCCCCTGGACAGCGACCTCGCCCGGCGCTTTGACGCGCTCAAGTCCCGCGCGGCCGCGCCGAAGCCGAAGCCGAAGCCGAAGCCGGCCGCGATGGATGAGCTGGAGGCGTGGTTCGCTGCACTGAAGGGGGCGGTGGCGGGGCCAGAGAAGGATGCGAGGTTGAGGCTGGAGGATCTAGGAGGGGAGTCGTCGGAGGATAAGGCGGACGAGGTGGACAAGGTGATGCGCTGGGCGATGGACACCGCGCGCCTCGACGTCGCTGCGGCGGGCGCCGGCGGCAAGGCGAAGAAGCGCGCTGACGACGAGGAGGAGGAGGAAGAGAAGGGTGAGAAGAGCAGCGTGAGTAGCGAGGACGACGACGACGAGGATGAGAGATTGCGGTTGGAAATGGCGAGGAAGAAGACGGCCAAAACCAAATCCAAGAACAAGTGGTTCTTCTTGTGATTTCCTACTACTCATCATCATATGTAAGTTTCATATCTATTTCAATCCAAAGATTTATCATATGCTCTTACCCCAGCAGACAACCACTTATCTGATATTCATCTTAACTGTTTGGGAATTTACAAACTTGCATCTTGTTGTTTCTTGAATCCAAACATGTGTACACGACACTTCCAAGAATGCAATATGCGAATGAAAAATCGAATGCAATATACAAATGAAGAATCGATGCAACCCATGTTTATTTTTTCTTTCTGTTGATGAAAATGCATACCAATTCCTATGCCCACTTTGGATCGTGGGGGAAAAGTACATAGGATTCCCAAACTTAGGATAGTGGGGAAAACATAGGATTCCCAAAATTTGAGGATCCATAAGGTTCCCAAAATAAATTTAAGGATCAGGTAAACATAGCATTCCCATTCTTAAGAATTGGGTAAACATAGGATTTCTATTCTTATGGATTTAAGGATACAGTAAACATAGGATTCACATTGTTAAGGATTGGGTAATCATAGGATTCAAGATTTCCATTCTTAAGGATTGGGTAAACATAGGATTTAGGATTTCCATTCTTGAGGATTGGGTAAACATAAGATTCCCATTCTTTTGGATTTCCTCAAGGATTGGGTAAAGATAGTATTCCCATTCTTATGGATTGGGTTACTGCTAGTGTTCAGATGAATCGCTTATATATACAAGAAAAACATAGAAAAATTTCCTTGCATTCTATTCCACAAGAAAATCACGAGAGAAAAAAATCCACTCAAATCTCAATGACTAGTGTTTTTCATTTTTCAGTCTTGCATATGCATTCATATCCTATTCAGTTATTCTTGTGTTTTTCCTACTACTGCATTTTTTCAATCCCGTGTTCCAAGAGGATAAGTAGAGCAAAACTTTAGGTAAACCTGAGTATGAAAACCAGAAAAGATGTCAACATACAATACAAGTCAGGCTAATATTTGGAGCACAAGTGAGCAGCTCATTATCACAGTATCTGGGATCTGGCATATTACCAACACATGAGTTCACTCAGGTAGTTAACGCCAATTATAACTCTCATAAACCACAATGACATGCTACATTTCAATCTGGATGGATGGAGTACAATGTGTCACAGATACTCAAGGCAAGCGCCAACCATCATTCCTGCCATAATTATCTTCACTTGCCACTGCAAAAGTTGGAAACGACAGATTTTAGAAGTCCACTCACTTGAAATTACAAGGTTCAGATTTCTTAGCCAGAATACAAAGATAGGATTTGTTCACTCACGTGTTCATCAATTCATGTGATGGGGGAACAATTTTCCAGGTATGCATGTTTTACTAACCCAATGATTTCCTAGTGTTCCTGACGTTGATTTCCTCAGCATCATCGAGGACCAAGGTCATGTACTCATCGAATCCCTGCAAGTGTAAGTGTATAACAAACTATGAGCTAAGTTTCACTCAACGTAGTACAATCTACATGGTTTAATGAGAGCAAAATCATATCGAGGTATGAGTTGTCCTACCGAACAGTATGTGATTAAAATGGCCCTTTTCCTAACTGACAATATAACTGCAATGATATAGCCTTATATGGTATCTTTGGGACGGTTACAAGAACGTGGAGCTTCAGCAGGAGCTATACTAGGGACTTAAGGGTGAGCTTCTTGTTCCCTTTTTCAGACTAAAAAACATGCCTTGAACACTTCATTTTACCCTATATAAATTCCAAAATTTGTATGAATCCTAGTGTTCAAGCTCTCTCAAAGATCAAGCATTATATTCCAAAAGAAAATATATGAACAAGAGGCTAAGCCTTAGCAATATGCAGAAACCTAGAATTTCGGGCCACAGTAGAAAATGAATTGAATTTGTGTTACTATAAAGCCAGTCTCAGTGGAGGATTTCATGGAGTTTCATCAGCATTTATTATAGTGACACCTCAGCAAAAATGATGATCTGACAAGGAATTTAATAAGAGAGAGGGAAGAGTTTCACCCTCGATTGGCACTGTTTCCAAAAGAATGAAACTCTGATGAAATGGCACTGAGAGCGCAAAGTTTCATCACCGAGCTATTTCGCCTATCCTGTGCGGCTCCTCGGGCGCCTGTTCCTACCTGCTTCTCCCGCCATCTGCTATCTCTCCGCCGTCTCATTTTTCCTCTCCTCGCCATCTCCCATGGAACTGTCAAGCAGTTCGAGTGCATGAGGCAAGGCCCCTAGGACTTTTTGTTTGCAGCACCATATCTGTCAGTCTGATTGTTTCCAACGACTGGAAAAGGCATGGACTGATGCTTTCTATGTTTTTTCATCTGATTTTTTTTCTGCATATAGCCTACTATTTTGTTTATTTTGTCTCTGTTAAAATTAGTTTGTCAAGTAATTGTGGTAGAATTCTGTCTGTGATAGGATTTTGTTCATTGTCATTTGAACAAGAATACGTTCTGTACTGTAGAAAACAATTGAATCGCAAGTGGCTACATAAATCATATGGTATAGTTGATCACAACACCATGCAAGAATTAAATGTTGCAGTTAGCCTATGAAACAGTGAAACGAAACCGTGCATTGAGAGAGGATGTTTCATTCATTCGTAAAATTGAGGTGACACACTTGCAAACTGGGATAGGAAACCTCCCACTGAAACTGGCATAACTCTATTTAGTTTTTAAGACACCACTGATGGCAAGCAATAGAAAATGGAAAAAAGGAAATCTGTGCAACCCCGCAATATATATATATATACCCAGCAGTGCGGGGCCACCCATACATTAATCAGACCAGACAGCAACATAGAAGACCAAATAAGGGGAAAATGGGCAAGTCTAAAACGAAAGGTCCTGCATTTATATCACACAACGAACACATATAGGACAACACAAATGACTATTGAAACAGAGATAAACAAAGAAACACATGCTAGCACATGCTAGCATACCATACACCAATCACCCACGACAATAAAAATATTTCCCTAAGAAACCCAAGGAGCACTAAACATGTCCATAAGTTGTTCCTGACTGTCACTTATCACCAATCATTTGTTTCCTAGTGTTCATGAGGCAAAACAAGAAATTCACAACACATATACAGTGTGATGCTCTGTAGCCAGAAAGTGATCCCTAAACGAAAGCATTCTAAATAGCATCTTCCACAAATTCTCTCACTAAGCATTGATAATATTCTGATTGGGCAAAAAGGTAACATCTTCATAAGAAAGCAACACAGCTCGACACTATTTCATAATTCATAGACTAGTTCTTCAGGTCCCACAACAAGAATTAGGATTGATTCCAGATTTACAGGATTGCAATTTACAACTTGATGAAAAGGAATACTCAATATTGGAACACCATTCCAATCACCTATAGAAGTCAACAAGCACTTGATTATTGGCAAAATATTGCATCTAAGCATTCACATGGCACCAACCAATGTTGCCTACCATGCTTTCGTTGGAACAAAATCGCTCTCTAACATTCTGTTAGAAATAGGTACGAATCTTTTGAGGGCACTTACTTGAAACCAACAATTGCAAGTGCCTTAGCTTAAGGATTGCGATCTTACAAAGAGTGTGGATCACACTCAGACCATATTAGTAGATGCTTGTGGCAAAGCATTTGGTTAAGGTCACACGTCATGTGATTTTAAGCCACCAATTGTAAAGTGTTTTTCCAGCTCGCCTTTAGCCCATAACAAAGAAAACCCAACATATGGCTCATGTTTATCCCACCCTTTTGCATTCTTTTGGGATATTAGGATAATTAATCCCCATAGATGAAACTAAACTACTATTTACACATACAGGCGCAAGCCTGAGAGTTACTAGTCGGTAGCAGAGAGCTACTAATACTAAATTCTGCCGTTTGAACAAGAAACAGGGCAAAAAAAACTCACGATGATGCGGCCCTCAATCCGGAGATCCTTCTGCTCGAAGAGTCAGGTCTGGATGCACGCTTTCTGCCAGAAATCAAATTTCAAGAACCAACAGCCTGTTCGCTTCCTCGTATACGATCGTGGATTATAAGCTGAAATAGTATTTTTCTCTCGCAACAAACCCGCCAGCGGTAAATAATCCACGATCATTTACGACAAAACAAACAGTCTGCAAATCAATTTACAAACCCTGACCGAAGCACCGCAAAATAAGCAGATATGAGCATATAGTCCAGAAACAGAAACGAAATTTTGCAATCCACTTACGCTCTGGAGGAACCTGAAGATGAGGTTCTGCCGCCGCGCACGCCCACTAAGGATTCGCCAGCCAACCACCACATCAAAGAGAGGGCGAGACGATTAGGAACAGCACGACGACACGAAAATCATGAGAGCCAACAAGCGCGGAGGGCAAGGCGGCGGAGAGGTAGGTTACGATGGGCTGGGTCGCTGGTCCTTGGTGTTGGTGGACGCCATGGTTGCTGCGGCGGCGGGAGCCTCCCCTCCTCCTCCGCGGACGGATGCTCGCCTTTGCCGCCGTCGGATTCAACCAACGGCTGAGATTGAAGGGCCCGAATAGGATGGAAGCCGGGAAGGGCCTTAAGAATTCAGATGGGCCCCGGACGAGGAGGAAAATGGGCCGGAATCGTAGGGGAGTTTCCCCACTGCGAGATCATTTTACAACTTTCTAATTTGTACGTACGAGGGAGTACAATCTGTTTTGCTGTTGTTTCGCCTGAAGGGACCAAATGTTGACATTCAAATTTAGTGAAAACTAGAAAAAAAAATGCTCGTGCGTTGCTACGGGACCTATGTTTATTGTAGGATTCTCATACCAATAGTAATTAAATATATTTTTTTATCGAATTTATTAATTGGATTTAATCCAACATTAAATAAATCAAATAAATTATAAGGCCCCCGCCGCCCTTGGCTTGCTAGTTGGTCGGTGGAGACGCATAGAGAACAGGGGCGAGTGGGTGGAGACAGCCGTCACTGTTTATACGAACTAAAATTTCTATTTTATATTTTTTTTCTCTATGTGTCATTTGGAGATTATGTAACCCAACTGAACAAAACTAATATGGAGCATCACCCTCGACTCAAGCCTAAAGAGAAGGCAGTAGCCATTGGCATATTTTAAAAGGTAGAAAATAAATTTCAGCCAAGTACATGTCCTTCAGAGACATATCACTGGATGGCCATGCAAATCAGAAGAGAATCAGAGCAAGTTTACACATCTAGAAATTAGGACTTGCCAACTGAGTTACTTGATTGACTCTACTCATACTGTGTATATTTTGAACCGTAATCACATGTCTATCTAAACTAAAGTGGCAAGTCTAGCAGCAGACATATTTTAACATTATTACATATAAATATATGCAATACCATATTTTCATAGTTTTTTTTGTCTTGCCAGATCAAGTTTACACATCTAGAAATTAGGACTGGCCAACCGAGTTACTTGATTCTACTCATACTGTGTATATTTTGAACCGTAATCACATGTCTATCTAAACTAAACTGGCAAGTCTAGAAGCAGACATATTTTAACATTATCACATATAATATATGCAAGATTATTTTTATATACGCAATACCATATTTTCATAGTTTTTTTTTGTCTTGCCAGATTATTTTAATATATGCAGTACCCCATTTTTGTAGTTTTATTTATTTACTAGCAAAATTGCCCGTGCGTTGCAACGGGGTTAATAAAAAGCATATACAAATTTTTATTCGACTACAGATTTAGGTATAAAAGAAATAATTGCTTATGTTAAAAGATCAAATTTTGTTTAGTGTGTGAACACCCATGGTAGTTGTGGTTCGTCTCCACCTCGTCAACCTCTCCTCAAACACTGCTATTATCACCTCTAGCTCGTCCATGCAGGGCATGTCGTCTTTCCTCCATACCTTTTGAAGTGTGCACTCCCACCGCACCACTACATTGTTGCTTTCAGCGTAATGCATGATGCAGAACAGGGTGCGGCGTGGTCGGAACGCCAGCACCGCACCCAATCCACCACTAACGAGCAGTGTCCCAGATAGAGCCTCATCATGGGCGCTGGCCCCAACGGAATGCTTCACATATAGCAGGACCACTGAGCTTGTAGCGATTGGAGCCCCAATTGCCGAGCTTGTTGGCTCTGCACCGCTGCTCTATGGCATCGTACTCCGTGAACACCACGCGGTCGCCTCGCCGTCGTTGTTCCAGCCATGGAATCCTGATCTTCTTATCAATTCCTATTTNTGATGCCAATGCAATGCGCCGTGGTGGCAAGACCAAGNGTAGGGCCAAGCCATGCAGATACACAAGTTTTGTAAGCTGCTGATGCGGCATCATGCGGGCCGCCTGTAGGAGTATTAAGCCTGCTTGCATCACTATTTGTAGGGAGATAGACTTGTCACCTGTGGTGGCGTGGCCTCGAGTGCTTTGTGCTCATATGTTGTATTTCATTTGGATCGTTGTTTCTTTTTAACTTTAACTCAGTCAATATGCGTCCATTGTACATGAGATTTTTACCATAGATTCTACACATCAATAGAAGATTATCGTAAAATTTCACTGCAAAAGGATTAAGGAAACATCCTCTATCAGTTTATGAAAGAAACACATAGATCTATAACTACACGAAATATTTTATTCTAGTGTAGACCTAGTCAACAGGAGTTCAAAAAAATAGTTTTGATATTTTTTATTTTTCTATTCCTATAATCTTCACATAATTTACAAGCTTATTGTTTTACTAGAAAAAAATAAAAATGAAAAAAAGAAAAGAAGCCAGGCCACGACTCGGCCTAGTCAGCTAACGCAAAAGGCCCACGAGGTGGATTCCAGCCTAGCAGAGAGGCCCAACGTGGGCTGAACTTTTACATCAGGAATCCCCGAGTTTCTCGAATTCAATTTAGATCCTTTCATCTTTTTCTTTCCCTCTTCCACTTTTGCACCTGGAACCCTTCCTTATCTTCTTTTTCTTTTTTCTCATCCTCTTCCCTAAACCCACAGAACCGCCCGAATCTCAGGCTGATCCGTGCCGGTGTTAAACAGATCCAGATCGGACACGGATAGGCTGGACGAAAATTTGTAGGTGGCAAAAATTTTGCCTCTTTATTATTAGGTATATATTTTTTGTATTTTTTGTCTTGCCAGATTATTCAAAATTATGTAATACCATAATTTCAAAGACTCGTGTAATACTATATTTATTACTTCTATTTATTTGATTTTTTTATATTTGTAAGAAAGAATAGGAGATAATCCAGATCCATCTAATCTAATAGAAAAAAAGTCATAGAGCGTAGCACGCATGGACGTTCAACCAAAAAAAAGCAGAATGGGCTAGATGCACAATCTAAACCGAGGCGCCAACCTGGGCCTTGGGCTGCTATGGCCTTTGTCGCATCGCTACACCCTCATGAGTATAAAACGTAGCTAGAAACCCTAGCATCGTCAACTTCCCACCCGCCGCCCCATCCGCATCTGCCTCTGCTCACTCTATCTACCCAAGCCCCCTATATCTACCAGTCTTCACCTTCTCCTCTTGAGCTGCAGCGACGCATATCTAGTGAGGGCGAACGGCCGTGCCTGGGAGAATGCGGCCGCGGCCGCGGCTCGGGCCCTGGAGATAGCAGTGGCGGCGGCGTGTGCTTGGGGAACCGTGGCGGCGCGGGCCCAGGAGGCAGCCGCAGCGGTGGCACGGCCTCGGGAGGTCGAGGCTGTGGCGGCGTGTAGCAGTGGTGGCGCAGGCCTCAGAGGCGGCTGCGGGGTGAGCCAAGGAGGCTGCTGCAGGCCCATGTTTGGGGGCAGCGAGGACCTTGGCTTGGCAGTGCAGATCCAGGCCAGTCCCTCTCAAATTATGTTTTTTTT
>CM009603.1:2482673-2500544 GCA_002993905.1 Miscanthus sacchariflorus
CCATCTAGATCCACCCAAAAATGTTTTACTCCTACACTGGGAGTAAACACCAAAAATATGCTTGATAGGAAATCCATCAAATAAATGCTCCAAGTTCTTGCTGCTATCTCTCAAAAGTTTTGTTGCAGAAAAGAAGCAAGGGCTATGCAAAAGTTATTCATGAAAAAAAGAAAAAAGAAAAAAAAGAAGAGTTGAGAAAAAATGGGCAAGTGTCTGAGATATTTAAAACAATGGGTACTCAGATGCCCGCCTGAAAAAGAGAAAAAGAGATGAATAAGATAGCCCATGTTCTCTTGCAAAGTTGTTTCTTTGTTCCAAACGAGAGATATGTTTTCAAGGAGCATAGTAGAATTAGGTTAACCACATATATATCCACTATATATATCCACCATACATATCCACACACGTGCACATCTTGATTTGATTGTATGACTTAACTCTCTTTAGATCCGAGGTTTGACTTTACCATATATGTATTGTGAGTATGCTCTTTCATGCTTTCTTCACTCCTATGAGCTCCACATAAGCCTTAGTTGTAGGAAAAGAAATGCATAACATCATTACTGCCTTGGTGAGGATCCACAAATACCACATATATTGAGAGACTTGAGAGTGTCATACAATGAAAGCTCTGAGTTTTATTTTGAAAACCTATAAAAACTCTAGAATAATGGTTGAGCAAAGAACTCGAGGCATAGTGCTTGACTTAATCATTCTGTCTTTCAATTGCTTAAGACCCAAGTGAAGGCTAAGAAGCCCCATGGTTGAAGGTAATATGGGTATGTTTGAAAGTCAGATCGGTTTATTCAAATCCGGAGGAAAATTCTTGTTTGAACGCATGTGTACTTTTGAGGAGTGAAAGCATTGAAGCAACTTCTGATCCATTTGCTAAGTTTAGCATTACTCAGGGACGAGCAAAGGTTAAGCTTGGGGGAGTTTGTTGACGGTAGTTAGCAACCATTATAAACCATCAATATAACATGTGTAAGGGCATGAAAGTAATCGCTAACAAAGGTTTAGGGGTTTAAACTAACAAATTCCATGAGTTTTGGTGAATCTATGTTTTCTGCAGGGTTTATCTAGAAAACCATCAAGGTGTACCTAGATGTCAGAATTAATCGCGCTTAATTGTGGCTTAAACAACTCTAGAAGGTTCTAGAGGACACCAGAAGACACCACACCATGGCGAAGGGCGAGAGGCCGCTAGGTGGGGCTGGTCGGCCCCACCTGCAGGGCGGCCGGCCTATGGGGCCCCTTGTCAGCCTCCGCCTCGTTATGTCAGTTCTCCATCGCCTCCTAGGTTGCATCTACGCCATCCATTCAAGTCGGTTTGATCCGAGGGCTTAGGATTGATGCTCCGGCCTATATATACCAGCCCCTACCACCCCCCTAAGGCATCAAATCCTGAGCAAGTCAGTTGAGAACAGAGAAACCCTAATCATCTTCAGAGCTCCACCATATTTTAGGGCATAGCTAGCTATGCTAGGTCTAGAGGGAGGCAAGCTTCGCTTGGATTCCCGATCTTGTCAAGAGCGTGGCTTGGTATAGCTTTTGTACCCCTCTCTTGTTTATATCTCTCATTACTTTTATATATTTGCTACAATTGTCATGACAATGTTCTTCATACCATTCATGTTCCTAGTTATAATGTTTATCATTTACTTTGATTATATGCTTAGTATAGCTAGATTGTCTTTATGTTCAAGCATAAGTTCGTATAGCGCTCACTCTGGTGTACATGGGTGAGTGGTCGATATTGTGTAAGTGTGGTTCTTATACATTGTTTACCTGCGGATGCACCCTATATTCCAGGTCATGTGGTAGATCGCGGATGTGACACTACCGTTGAGTCCTTTGTAGTCCACTCCCCGAATATAGGACAAGTAGGATCTAGTTACGAAGGAAGACAAGCTCTGTTCTTAATCTTCCTTAGTAACATCCCTTATGTGTAGATATGAAGTTGATCTTAGCTATGAATACTAGGTGTAATTGCACTAATCAACGTATACTTTGACTTGTAATTAAGAATGACTTAAGAATTATTCCTCTAATATTCTACTTAGCCATGCTAATGCAATAGAAAGGAGTACTCTGAGTGATCAATGATTAGTTATTACTTACCATTCATATACTTTTATCTCTTGACTTACCCCTATTGTGAGTAGAAGTTTGGTATGGTTTATTTGTACATCATGCGTATAAGTTATCAATTTATTCCAACTATCCATCCTTCCCTATGGTAAAAATATAAATAACTATACTTGGAATACTCCTAGGTGAAGTGCTACAATGGTATATTATCTGTGCACTTCCAGATACTTTTTATACATTCTTCCAAGTCACAAGTAAATACCAATAAGTATTTTTGGCATTGTTGCTAGAGATTAAATTCAAAACCTTGTTCTTAGTTGCCAACAAGCTTTCTCGGCATCGGTCTCCTCTAGCTATGGAAGAGTGGTGTTGCTTGCTGTAGATGCGCTGAGCTCGCTACTGTCGGTCTCGTGCAAGCCCACGTCCTCCGGATCGATGTCCATGGGCTTCACACCACTGATCCTCCTCTAGGCTCCATACCTCACATGGTGAAGAGTACATGAGGTAAACCTGCTCCAATACCACTTGTAGGATCTCTTGTTAGCCTAGAGGGGGGTGAATAGGCCTGTTAAAACAAAACTTGTACAATTGGGCACTGCCGCTCTAAGCCCGCGGTACTGCCAGGCTAGAATGCGGTATGCCGCACCTGCAGACAACTTCAAAGCATAGTTCAAAAACTATGTATGGAAACTTGGATCAAAGAAATTACTAAGCTTCCTACAGGTATGAAGATCACAGATCGACAGCTAGAAGAGGTAGTAATGTCACACACAAGTAGATCGGACACAAACCCTAGAAAACACCTCAACACAATATGAAATGCAAGTGAAGTAAATCAAGCACACAGTGACACGATGATTTATTTTGTGGTTCAGCTCGCCACTAAGGCATGCCTAAGTCCACATTGTTGAGGTTAGCCACCAAGGCTTAAGGCTTTGTAATCTTTCCTCGTTCTCAAGTCAAGAGACTTAACTCTTGAGATGAGGGGTGAGTTTACTAGCTCCAAGTGATGGTTACAAACCTCCTGGGGCTGCCACACAAGTTGGCAAGGTCCATGGGCAATGATCTAGCCAGCTAGGAGCCAAGCTCTAAGAGTAACAAACACAACCGCTAGCCAAAATGTGAACCAAGTGCTCTTTAGAGATGGGGAAACAGTGGATCCGCTCTATAATCGAGTTTGGGACCTTTTTCTCTCAAGGATTGATGGGGAAATCAAAGAGGAGAGCTTGGGAGTTCAAGGTCACCAATGGAGAAGAGAGAGAGTGGGCATAAGTCTATTCTTGTCGGTCTGAATGAGCTGGGCAAGGAAGAAGACCGTTGAGAGGGAAGAGAGAAGAGGTATAAATATCTCCCCTGGTCCCAACAGGTAGGTAAGTCGTGGCAGTGCCGCAGCCTATCTGCGGCACAGCCGCACCTCTGGTGCGGCACTACCGCACCAAGCTAGACAACAAAGGTGCAAGGAGGTTATGAGCTGGCTGTCTTGGCTAAGCTTTAAGGATGCTTTTGTGTCAGATTGAGCACTTGGTTGCACATATTGACTTAAGCATTGTGTCCCCCTTTATAATTCGGCTTTTCCTATACTCCAATTCAAAATATAAAATGAAATAAACCTCCTTTTGAGCTTGATGCCATTACCTTTTGTAATTGGGGGCTTCTCCATTATGTACATCAACCTCTCTTATGATTCTCCTGCTTGTCATCTCGATAAATCTCATTAATTCTCTAATTGCGTGGTCATTATCACCAAAACCCACATTTAGGGCTTGATTGCACTTTCACCACATCATGGTAAGGTATGGCATGGTGCTACTATGCCGGCCATGGTGGCCCTATAGGAATGATTGTGGTTCACCAGCCATCCTGTGTGACATGGTCTCCATTGTGGCCTTTATCATTGCCTCCTGTTCTCCTGGGGGCGGCGCACCAGAGTTGGTAGCTGCCCCCAGGTCATCGAGCGTCTAGTTAGTCTTGCGGAGTTGGTGGCCACGATCTTGGGCTCCGGGGTCATGGCTCCCATTGACTTGGATGGCCTCTAAGTCAAGGCCTCTGTCGTGGATCCCATCCCATAGTGGGTAGGATCATACGTATATCTTGTCGGACCGTATTTGGATGGCGGGTCATCATACTGGTCGTCACCATTGGGTGGTGTTGTCTTGTCTATGCTACATGGCGCAGAGATAGCATCTGACCAAACTAAGGTGACTACTATCCCCTTGGTCCTTGCGGGGTTAGTGCGGTGTGGCCACTCTTATTAGAGCAGGCGCACTTGGCTGGGCTCGACCTCTCTCCATTCCTCCTAGGGGTCGGTATGGTGAAGAGGTCATGAACCCTTGTGCAGCGTGTGGCTAAGGCAGAAGGGGAGGGGTCATGGTTGACCCATCCTTGGTGCCTAGCCTAGTCCACTTGGCTTAGCTGGGCCTTGGTTGTTTAGGCTTTCGCTAATTGGTGTATGGTGGGGCGCTCGGCCTGTAACTAATCGATGCCTTGAGACACCCAGGGATCAAAACCCCGATAGGAGCCCCTGAGCGTTTTGGTGATCATGAAGTGATCATGAAAGTGCTGAGATGAGTGTATGTTGAGTGTAGGTTCATAGTCGTGGTTTGTTCAAAATTCGTTGCTCAACCCCTTGCGGGCTAGTGCATTCAATGCGGTAGGTGGCTGTTACGTTCCCCCTTATTAGGACGCTCTGACGATGTGGTACGCGACTACTGAGCCTTGCCAAGTCGGTGTGCTGCATGACACAAGCGGGACCAACTAGTCTCATCGATGCTATACCGGCCCTGCCTTTGGGAGGGTCTTGATTTCTTCGACCTTATGTGGGCATCTGACATTGGCTGTGATCTCATGTGGTTCGCCACACGGCGTGGGGGTTTTTTGGCTGCTCAATCCGCCCTTGGTCTTATAAATCGGGGCCTTCCTACCATTTGAACTTCTTGTAACCATGTCTATGAATTCACTTTTGGCCCTTTTACAAAGCCAAGTTTGAGAGAGGAAAGGAGAGAAGAGGGAATTTTGAAGGGAATAATGAGGCTCCAGTAGCGCGACCCGCCGGGGATCGTTTGTGGTGTCTAGAATTTGATGCTGCCCCTTCCAACAATTAGTGCTACAAGGATTCTTGCGAGCAGCAAAGGATGAGATGCCATGGAGGCTAGCTCCGTGATCATGTAGCCTAGGTTTTACCCATGCCTAAGTGGCTCGGGTACCCATGATGGCCGTTGATCGAGGGAGGGTTCGCCCCTCTACCACGGGCCGTCAGCGTGTGCAAGCAGTGAGTCGGTTCTCCAGAGAGAATGTTCGTCGCTCCTTGACCACCAAATGATGGATCTAGGGCATCATTCGTCACTGTGCCCAGGCATGGCATCATGATAATGCGGTGAAATGTTGCCATGCTATGGGCCGTTTAGCGCTTCTCTCGTCCCTACGTGCTTCAGTTTTGGGGCCACGATGCTGCGAGGAGGTCTTTAAGGTGCTCTTTTCCACCTTGTCCAGCCATGCTCACAGATCATACCCCTAATGGCGTCATCCCTGAGGTGGCGTTGGGATTTTCCCTTTCTTGCCTTGGTGGCTTGGCCACGCATGTAATGCCGTACCCATGGGATTTAATTTTTGAACATTGTATCCCTTCCTTAGGGTCGTGTCGAGCCCCTAGTCCATGAGGTCTAGTTGCGGGGCTTTATTACCGAGGTTAGGACTTCCGTGCGGGTTGTTGACCTTCCTTCCAACGAAATGGAGAGGTCATTCTCAGCTCAAAAGCCCTCACCTCGTTTGTGCTTTGACTTCATTGGGCTAAAGTCTCCCCGTTTACCAATAGGTTATGACCTCGTTCTTGAGCATCAGTGTGATCATGGGGTGTTTCCCTCTGGCCAAAAGTGGTCACTCAGGCTCGAGCGAGCCCAAACCATGTGCTTTTGGACCGTGGTTGCTTATTTTACATGGATCTTGTCGTTGCCTTGTAAAGAAGGCATCGTCGCAACCTGAATGGCCGTCCATGAGGGGTCGCTGACCTTTGCTGGTCTGTTGGCTTTAGGTTGCGGATCTAGGATCCTGGTAGGAGCTCATCATAGGGACTTAGCTCCATTTCTTTTAGGATCCCTGGCAACCTTAGGAGGTCACGACGGCCTATTTTTAGGCAATTTTGGTTTCGCCCCACGTGGGGAGAGGCATGTCCACCGTAACCACATGGTCAAAGTGGTGCGCCTCGTCGGGGTCAATGGGTAATTCGAGCGGGACTTGATATTCTCCCTAATCAACATGGAGTTCAGCTATGCCTCATCGAGAGACATCCCATAAATCATCGGCCATCAAACCCATCGGTCCCCGACTACCTCCGCAGCAGTCAGAGGGTAAGATGCCTCCCCTAGAGGGAGTCTACCCAGGCGACTTCAAAGCGGACAACTCGAACACAAAGAGAAATGGTCATGTGGCTCCACACCACCGATTAGAGCCATGGGGGCCCATCTTCTCTCTGCCCCTATCCCTATGTGGCCTCAATCCCTTTTAAGGACCGACCAAAGAGATTGATTCCTAGATACGACGTGGGATCATGGATGTGGTGGGTCACTCTGCAGGTGGTCCTAAGGGCTTGCGGCACCTTGGGTCGTGGCATGACTTAATGGTAACTGCTCGCACACAAATCAAGGACAAATTGCATATAGTAGGAAATTAAAGAGACAGACAAGAAGGGTGCAGGTCTTATGTGCGCTCTACCCGTTGCTTCTTCGTTCCTTGTCCTTTGTCTCATTCCTCTAGGACTCTTCCTATCTATGATATTTTCATAAAAAGGTTAGTTTGCAAATTTGCGATGATAGGGGGTCTATGTATGTTTGGGAAGTGAGATTAAGGATAGAATCTTCCTATCTATATACGACGTCGAGGAAGAATTCTACCGTGTCTTCGTATCTTACCCTTATTATAGGTTTAGCTTTGATCCACTTGGTAAACTTGTCGATTGTCACCATAAGGTGGGTGTAGCCCATGGGTGCCTTCCTAAAGGGTCTAAGCAGGTCAAGCCCCCAGGACATGAAGGGCCACATCAGTGGGATGGTTTGCAACTCTTGCGTGGGTAAGTGTGTCTGTCGTGCATAGAACTAGCATCCCTTGCAGCTTTGTATGATTTGTTGTGCGTCCGTGTCCACTGTGAGACAGTAAAACCTTGTTAAAAGACCTTTCTGACTAGCATTCTAGGAGCCGCATGGTGTCCGTAGATCCCCGCTTGGGCCTCTCGTAGGAGTCACCGCCCCTCCTCTTGTGAGATTTATCTCTGGAGAATTCCTGAGGTGCTGTGCTTATAGAGGATGTTTCCAATGACCATATAAGATTTGTAGTGCCTTGCTGGGCACCGTGCTTTCATTGGGTCATCAGGTAAATTCCCCCATGCTAAGTATTCTATGAAGGGTGTGGTCTAGTCTGATATGGAATCCGCCACATCTCGATCGATTGCCATCAAGTTGGGAGGGCCTGTGGCCTCTGGGTCACGGTGGTGTTCGACTGGCAGGGTGGGCTCTACCTTGCTAGCCGCACCCATTGTTTGGTCATAAGGCTAAAGAGCTCGCATTGATAGTTCGTGCGTGTCATTAATGAACACTCCTGGGGGGATAGGTCCCCGACTTGATGCGATCTTGGCCAAGGAGTCGGTGGCAAGGTTATCCTGTCTGAGGATGTGGTGGAGTTCTAGCCCGTCGAATCTTTCTTTGAGCTTTCGGACCTCATCGTAATAAGCCACCATCTTGCCGTCACAACATGAGGCTTCTTTCATGACCTGGCTGACGACCTGCTCCGAGTCTCCTCTGATGAAACACTTATCATGTTGATCAATTGTAACAATCTATACTCATGCAAGGGGTAAGGTCACTTTGAGTGTTGGATCTCAAGTGGTGTAGCTCATGGAGTACTTAAGGACCATTCATGGGATAGTGAGTCTGATTTAACCACCCATATAGACCCACTACTACACTCGGACCTTTCACAGCCACATCGTAACCCCATCACAGCCGCATTTCAGACTCGGCAGTAAGCTGTCGACAGTGATGGTCATAGCCTTCACCTTCGGCATCTGGGACTAACTATGGTGTACACTAACACCGCTGTATTGGCTTATGATACATTCGTGATTAGGTCCTTACTTCCATCGCATTAGAGCTTGACCCAGCTATG
The DNA here is from genome assembly GCA_002993905.1 of Miscanthus sacchariflorus. Taxonomy (NCBI): domain Eukaryota; kingdom Viridiplantae; phylum Streptophyta; class Magnoliopsida; order Poales; family Poaceae; genus Miscanthus; species Miscanthus sacchariflorus. The sequence goes on from CM009603.1 coordinate 2,490,918, forward strand.
GATGTACACTAACACCACCGCATTGGCAAATGATACGCCTGTGTCGATGCTATCAAAACCAACGTGTGGGCACATCAACCACCTGTGCAGTGGTCACCAGCACCATCGCCTTGTACTTCGACTTGACTATCAGCGATGCGGGTTCACTATCGCTTCGATGGCTGAGACGCCTGTGTAGAGGTTAATGCCACCATTGCTTCAATGTATGATCCACCAATACAAAGGTCATGGTCACCATCGCCTTGCACCATGATTCACCTTTTATGATCATTTCATCGGTGTCGGGTTACTAAAGGATTCAACGGTGATATACTTTTGATCACTGACGCATCATACATATAGCGACGGCGGTGATAACAAAACAATGAATGGCGCTTACATCTGATGGTGATAGAATTTCATCCCGTTTCACAATACCTACTAATTCAGCTGGGTCCTTAATATCTTCATGAACATAAAGCATACAGATATATAATCATTACATCCATAAATCATGTTCACAAACAAGAGTACTTTTTTACAATAACAATGGACGCTACCATAACATCTTTCTCAACTGATGTCCTAACACAAGTGGTACATCGAGCATACTAAAGGTACTGATCTATATAGACTTACATAACTAAACAATGTCGTTGTGCTCCTTCTATGTGGCACTCCTGCTTGCAAGGCAAAATGAATATAATTAGTGCATCCTTCGGATTGGTAGCCAATGCACCATGGAACCCCTCTTATTCATCTCTGATCCATAACCTAAACAAAGCAGCAGAATTAATAATATTCAACATACCATTCCTTTAGTTAACAAGCCAAAATTGGCCTATACATCAATAGAATGAAAACAACTCCCTGCCTGAACAAAGACTGTCGTGACGGCGAAATGCAGGAAATGCACTTTTACTGCTCTACTAATGACTCCATGAACAAGAGAACATAAGGAAGATAGTAAGGCATGTTCATATGGAAATGCCCACTTGATCTACAAAGGTGGATGACATGGGCATGGATGACATGAACCGTTCTGCGGTCCATGTCATATGCAATCAAATCAATGTTCTATCCTTCCCAACAAGGAAAATGAAATTCTATTCTGGGTGAACTGTAATCACTCTGTACTCCTCATCACAAAGCTCAGAACCAACTTAAATATTCAAGTGTCCAAACAATTCCTCCGTGTCCACAACATGCTTCAAACTCCAGTTATCGATACCATAGCCTTCAAGTATCTACACTAAAAGTCAAGACCTATTGTGAAAATCAGCACAACACACACATAGGTGACCCTAAGCTTGATGGATGGACATTTCATCACCACTTGGTTTATGAATTGTCCTCCATGTCTTTCCCTCCATATCCATAGCAACTATCGAAGAGTACTCAAGCATGTGCATAAAACCATTAAGAAAAACACCTCAATTTTGAATGGAGAACAACACTACCGTCGCCCCGTTCAGATTGCTTAAAGATCCATGCTGTAGTTTTAGATGAGTAGATCTCCACATCTACACACGCACCCTCCACCTCAACAAATTCAATCACATGGAAGTGCAAGGATGTTGGGTCAAAACCTAAGTAAGCCTGACCAACAGAACAGATGCTATGTGGTAGTACATGCCATTTGTGGGTCATCGGATTGTAGACAACATAGCGATGTAATCCATCGGGCCTAGCACACCAGCAAAGGATGAGGCCGCTGCAACAATCTAAGACTAGGACTTTTTGAAGGGGAAGGGCAAGAAGGACAAGGAGGGTCATTCACTGGTGATGCTGGTGAAATGGCGATTGCCCTTCCACCAGCTGTCATAGAAGAAGTCGACAACAGTCTGTGAAAGCTTCTTACGTTGATAGGAGTCAGAGATGACGGGCTTCTAGGAGCAACAGACACACTTGCAGTAGCACAAGGACCAGGCGGGGAGGTAGAGGAAGATGTTGGCAAGCACATCATCTGAGAGGTTGTCCACTATGTTCCTCATGTTGGGGGCCTCCTTCATCTAGAAGGACACCACCAGCCAAAGAGATGAGGCTGCCCTGCCATGGAATTGCATCAATAAACATTAGTAAGGAGATGAGTTTCGAGGAGAAGGGANGGCGATGCAAGTAAGGCCTTATTACACTTGCCTTTGGATCTGGCGGCGGTGAGCACGAGTGGCAACGCCGGTGACAGAAGCAGCCCGTTTGCTGGTGGATCTATGTGGGCAATCCAGCGATGTGCACTGGCGTGGAGCAAGAGCTAAGCAGTGTTGATGAGCAGGAGCAGCAATGACGAACAACAGCAATGAGGAAAAGAAAACTATGTGTGTGCGGGGGGAGGGTGGTGGTGGGGTGGGGGTGCAAGGGGGGTTAGGGGGAGATGTTGGAGTAGGGGTTGCTTGCTCTCTGTGTAACTTTTACGGCATGCGGGAATCGAACTTTCATCAGTTCCGCGCGGGAGGGTTCAAATGCAGGATTGGAAATTTTGCAACTAAGCGACGGTGAATGAACAGTACCATCATCGGCGGCTCGGTCCTATTACTACCCAAAGACCTCTGTATGATATGGTGATGAACACTAAGGCACATAATCTTAATGTTTTGCATTGAAACAAAGCGAAACTGTGCACTTAGAAAATTAAGAAAAGCACAATTCCAGTACTCAGATTGAAAGGAAGCCAATTTGAGTTCGATGGTGAATAATAAGGCACACAGATTTAAATTGAAAGAAAGCCAAAGCATGCACTTAGAAAACATAAGGAAAGCACAATGCCAGTACTCTCGGATTGAAAGGAGTCCAACTTGAGTTCCATACATTCATACCGAATAAGTAGGTGGACACTACCAAGCTAACAAAGCATGCCGAAAGCTAAAATGCAGATACTAATTAGGCTGACACTATGCAAAAGTTAAAAGGCCTTCATATGTACATCATTGGTTGCATAATTAATCATTCTCCATGTAGGTCCTAGTCGACCTCCATGCGATTGTTGTGAATCTCCATAAGATCCTGTAGATCATTGTCGACCTCCATGGGATTGTTGTCAATCTCCATGTCATCCCGAGCCTTGACCACTACAACCCTATCCACATTCATTGGTACACTTTCATTTAGCTCATCAACTTTGTTCACAAAGCACTTATTCGGTGAACCAATACTAAGGACAATAAGGCTCACAAGCTGCACTCCATGGATATACAAGGCCACAAACTCCAGAATGAGAAGATGCATTTTCATCTGTAGATCCAACAAAATTACTATAGCTAGGTTGGAGGTGAAGGAGCAAACAGCATGAGAGAGCAATACAAAGGAATATAGAATCCGTTGAAGGAGTGTTGGTATAAATTAATGCACATAGAATAATCCGCAAGCGCACGGATATTATACCGATGTAGCACATCACAGGGAGTATCCCAGTTTTATATCGAACTCAAGGAAATGTGTGTGAGAATAACCAAATCTAACTTAACCCAACTTCACAATCAAGGCTAGATAACAGGAGTATAAAGGAGATCACTAAGGTCTTATAGTTCTAACTTCGGTAAGCTTTGTCTTCTATTGTTCAATTCTGGGGATATTACTAAAGAAAACACAGGCATAGTATGTTCCCTATAGTAACAAGGTCTTGTTAGGCCTACAAACAGGAGGTGGACTACAAAGGATTCAATGAGGCTATAAGAGTCACCCTCGCGAGCTACCACCAATCTAGAAAGTAGGGTACATCCACGAGTAACCGAGTCTAAGCACCACGCTTACACTACGAATACTACTTTAACCCAGTAGCTACAAGGATTAAAGTACTCAAAAGAGAGTCACAAACCTAAAGAACAATATGTACAAGATGCTTACTTGAATTAGATGTTGATTACCAGAGAATCTCAAAAGCAAGCTCAAGAAGAACTTGATTCCGCTAGGGTACAAGCCGTAGAGAGAGCACCGACAGGCCAGCACTTCCTCCAAACTCTTCCCTCTCACTCTATCTCTCTCTATTTCTAATACAAGACTAGATCCTATTGAGAACTAATCTTCTCATGATTGCTAGCTCTGATCCTGGTGGAAATATGAATTAGGGTTTCTGGCCTTTAGGCTCTTAGGATCATATGCCTCATGCCCTGGAGGAGGGGGTACATGAAGGTATATATAGGGGCATTCAAGCATCCTGGACCCTCGGATCAACCTGACTTAAAAGGGCGACGTAGATGCAAACCCTAAGGTGGTGGATAACCGACATAGCAATGGGAGGCTGGCAGGAGGGGCCCATAGGCCGGTCGGCCCCACATGTCAGTGGCTCGGGGTCTACTTCGGTGATTCGCCTTCTGGAGTCTTCTAGAGTCTTCCCATGTAGATACCATTACGGATAAACATGATTTCCTTTGACGAATAGGTCCTTCTTCGTGTTTTTCTGATTAAATCCTGCTAACAACACAGATTCACCAAAACTCATGGAAATTATCAGTTTAAACCCCTAAGTCTGTGTTGGTGATTCATTTTAGTTATTTATGCAAGGTATATAGATGGTTTGTGATGAAGGTTAACTACCATCAACAAACTCCCCACACTTAGGCTTTTACTCATCCTCGATAAAAGGATGGATTACTTAAGACATAACCTTAGGACTAGACATCAACATAAAACTATTCCCCATCATACATGCCTTGCAGGATTCAAAGTGTCTACCATGAAACTTTGGGCGGTTGAAGAACAGAACAGCTTGAAACAGATCACCAGCTTCCTTTAGTCAAGTCAATTAGAGAAACATTTTAGGATTTTGAAAACAAAACATAGCTTACCTTCTCCTTTTGTGGTACTCTCAAATCATTCTTTACATGTAGTATTTTTGGATCCTCACCAAGGCATTGATGACTTTGCCTTCTTTTTGCCTACTTTGAAAAATTTATGTGGAGCTCAGGTAGGAATAAATATAAGAGCATTCTTGTATTGCATATATTGTAAAGTTGTTGGTGCTTTTTAGCGTAAGTAGAAAAGTTCGCAAGCGCATGGAAGTACCGCTGTAGCACTTCACCCGAATGTATTCAGGGTATCGTATTTTCCCAAAGGAACGGTAGTGTAAGTAGTCTCGTGGCTAGTTTACCTAGGTGAACAAGATGAAGGATAACTTGGGTAGTGAGGTTCTTCTAAGGGTAGAAACCTTAAGTGAGGATAACTTTGCTACTATAGACTAACTTTGGGCACCGGATTGCAACTGGTCTACCAGTCGATGCCAGCCTGTAGCTCTATGTCGTATCCAAACATGGGGGATTACAAAGGACGGACAGGGATGTCACCACCTGCTGCCTACTGCTCAACCATGGGATACGAGGCAAACGAAGGTAACGTGTATCTTAGACACCACGTCTACGCTAACTGCTACTACTCTAGCATTGGCTAGGAACTTCTGTCTTTATCAGGAGTCCTCTACTAGAGCACCCATCATGAGGATGGACGACGAACCCGCAAGTAAGTAGTAACAATGATAACTTTTACTTAAAGGATCAAAACCGAAAGATGAACATGAACTTCTTACTCCAAGTAGTAACATGAACGTAGAGGTACAAGTGTAGAGGGGCCAACAAGTCTGGCACTCCGTCCACCCAAGGTACAAGGCTCACCGAGTACAAAAGGTAGAGGGCACCGCTACTCCGCTATTCCTCTAACTCCTTCCCTCTCTCACTCCCTAACTAGTCTAGCTAGAAGTTAATGGAATGAGTGTAGCCCTTCTTCTTCTTCTCCAAATGTGTATGATCTCCCTTGAACGTGAGGAGGGGGTCCTTTTATAGCTTGGAGATGGTCGGTTGCTCATGTATTTTAGGTAAGTACCACATGCAACCGCCTCCCCCAGCATTGAATGCACCGCTTGAGCAAGGTGGGGTCGAGCGGAGCTGGGGGTGGTGCGCCTGCACCATGGGTGCGGCCGTGCCCTAGGCTAGCCCACTCACCGCTGCCTTGCTCTGGTGGGTTGCTGGCTGGGCCTGGAGGACTCCCACGCTGGTATTCTGGCCTAGTTTTGAGGTTTGGTTGGGCATTGCTTCTGTTTTGCTTGAATGCGCCTTCTTGATTGCGCATTTCAGTGTATTTTCACATATTGTCCTGCAAAACACGTATATACCAAAACTCATGGAAAACGTGAGTTGTAAACCCTAGTTCTAAGTTTTGGCATTCATATTTGTTTTATTTTTTTTAAATGTTGGCAGTAGAAATGTGAGTTAAGCATCGCCAACAAGCTCCCCCACACTTAGTCCTTTGCTCGTCCTCGAGTAAAGTTCTATGGACTAAGCGGGTTCATCTTCTTGATTTGAAATCTGCATACAGGTTATTCCGAGCTTCGCCTGAACATGTGAACTTCCAAGTATCTACCAAAATATCTTGGGCAATTGAAAAACGGAATAGCTTGGAATCAAATCTTCTTACTCTATCCCTGTTCAGAAACTTGGGTTTTTGTATGATTTTGAAAACATAAAGATAGCTTTTGTTCCTTGAATGATTCTCTCGGGTCACTCAAATTTTGTAAGTGGTTCCTCACCAAGGCATATTTTGAAGTTTTGCCTTCTCTTTTGATCATCCTACTTCTAATAAGCTTATATGGAGCTTGGGTAGGGATGAAAATTCTAAGGCACACTTACCTTGCATATGTTGTAAAGTCAAATTCTGGACCGCACTAGAGGGAAGCATCATACTCTTAGATCAAAATAGTGCAAGTGTGTGGAATTTTTGGTGGAATTATACTCCTCTATTAGATATTATATCTTTTTCTAGCTTTTTGTTTTGAGACATGGCTAGCTTCTTCACATGAGCCTTCATGTGCTCATCATTTTTTTCTTCTTTTGGATACTTTTGGGACCTTCATTGTGTCCTTTTTTCTATACTTCGGGACCTTCATGTGTCCCGTTCTTTTTGAATAGCCTTGCTGTCTCTTTCTAGAAATATGCTAGAGAGATCATATTTTAGAGCTTGGAGTAATTATTTTGGTGGTGATGGAAAACATGTTTTAGCGTGTTCCCAGTGTAGGAATAGCTCTTTATTGTGGTGTGTACGTGAGTTTTGATCTTGGGAGCATGAAACATCTCTCAACAGGGGTCACAAAAACTTGATCAAACTCAACACAAAGTAAGAGGCATATATGGAAGGTTTTTGTCATGAATGATCATATATGGCCTTGGTAGGTATTTGAATGTCATTCAAGGAACATGCTATTTGAATTTTGATTTGTAAAATAAATCCCAAGTACTTTGCAAGAATGAGTAAGTGTCATGTCATCCTACTATATCTCATTCGTCAATTACTTAGATAAAATAGGTTCCCTATTGATAAGTGTTCACAAGTCTTTAGGAATTTTAGCAAGGAATAAAAAGAATGCAAACTTCTTAATCACAGGATGACATGGAGATGGAACATATTCTTTTTACTATGTTTTTAAATTTTATTTTAGTTTTTAAGCTTCTATTCAAATAAGAAATGAGAAAGAGAGTTGCACAAACCGAATTTGAATTTGACCGTCTTTTGTGCAACCAAGTCGGAGGTGAGTGTGGTTCCTCCCCCACACTTGTTTTCTTTCCTATTTTTATTATGATAATAAAAAGAAAACAAGTGCAGCAAAATATTTCTAATAATAAAGGCTTTATTCAATAATAAAAAGTAGGCACATTACATGATGGAATTCAAACATGATAGGAATGAAAAACTTAAAATGAAATGATACGCTTAAATTATTGCTTGTAGGAGTGGCCTAGTAGGGTTCGTCTAAAGCATCTACCACCCCTGCAGCCTTAGCCACTTTTGCTAATTTCTGGTCGAGCTTGAAACGCAAGCTATTGATGTCATCGACCAAATCTCTGATTTTGAGGAGGTTAGTGGTTAAGCTATCGTTAAGGCTCCAAAAAAGATCTCGCAGGCTATCATTCTCGGTGCTAAGAGAGGCGATGGAAGGACCCTTGGAAGGTGTGTCCTCCTCATCACTACTCTCGTATTGCCCTGTGGGTCTTTTGATTGACGGGAGCTTCCCAAACCTTTCAATCCTAAGGGGCGCACCCGAGGATTCTGACTCCTTCCCTAACGAGGTCGGCTTGCTTTCTAGCTTTTTAGCCGGCTTGCGCATGAGAGCCTTGCCGTACCCTCCTTTGGGTTTGCGCACTCCTACCACAATATAGGAGAGACTAGGCCTACCAGTTTGAAAGGATGAACTAGCGTGAGAGACCGTATTGCCCAAAGGCGTTACAACAGAGCGCTTGCTAGGTTCGCTAACATTGGGTGCCTTCCGCTTGAGGCTGATGGCGCCGGTGGTAGGTCGTGTTGGCGTCGTATTCTTCTCCTTGGTGCCACCTTGGGATGCCTTGGAACACGCCGTGGTCTTGAGGCTTGAGCCACCGCTCATGGCATAGCTCGATGGTGCCATGATAGCGAGCGGCGCTTTGGTGGTGAGCCGTGCTTCTTCCCTCACAAAGGAGCTCTTGGGCACTAAGTCAATGGACAATGGTACTCCTTCGAGGTTGTAGGTGGAGCAAGAGCCTTTGTACAAGGTGAGAGAGTGGCTAGCCATTGTTGAGCTTCTAGGAACTTGAGTGCTAGTGGATGGAGAGGAGAAAGCTTGTAGCTTGGTGTGAGGAGAGGAGAGACTATGGGGTGGTTCTTATAGGTGCTCGAGCCTCTACCGTAATGGAAATGAATCAAGCACCGCCATGGCAGCGATACACCGAGGATCAAGAAGATGCACGAGAAGATTGGGAGCCGACAGAACCAGGGGTGGTGCAGCCGCACCATTGGTGCACCCGCACCCCCAGGTGCTCCTCCTAGCCTGAGATTTCGTCCAGGTGCACATGCAAATGTGAGGATCCTAGTGATGTTGGTGTTATATTATGATTCAACAGTATCATAACATGATAGAGCAAAGATGCACTAGATCAAGTTGAATCAAGAATATTCAAATTTAAATTTTTCACATGATCTTGTAATTAAGAGTGTAACATCATGTGATAAACATGTATCAAGCAAGATTGAGCAAGAATCATGGTTTGTCTAGTGAGGGCATAAAAGTCATTTTACCATGATGACTTGCTTAAGAAGATAAAGCAAATTTTTATATTTTAAGTAAATGAAAGAATATGTTAGTATAATTAATTTTTAAATTTTCATAAGTTTTGAATAAATTTATCAAAAGCAACTAAATCTATTCTATCTATTCTAAGTGTTATAAGAAGGCTCTAGGAAAACTTTTAGACATTGACCGTTAACTTTGAAAATGTTACCGTCATCGTCCTAGATGGAGATCGCGCCGTGTGGTGAAGTGTTGATAACGGTGTATGGTCCTTTCCATTTGCTTCTTAGTTTTCCTTCACCGAAGAGTTTGACTCAGGAGTTGAACAGAAGAACCTTATCTCCCTCCTTGAATTCTTTGTATTGGATTCGGTGATCATGCCATCTCTTAGTTCTTTCCTTGTAGAGCTTGGCACTGTGGTACGCCTTCTCTCTCTGAAAGGTCCTAATGGCTAGAGGGGGTGAATAGCCTATTAAAAATTTCTACAACAACACTTAGCAAACCGGTTAGACAATTATGAGGCGAAGCAAGTGTTGTGCTAGTCTACTCAAATTGCAAACCACCTACCACAATTCTAGTTTCTATAGTCTATATCCACACAATGGCTATGTCACTACACTAAGTTAGTG
>CM009603.1:2599824-2616902 GCA_002993905.1 Miscanthus sacchariflorus
ACCGCAAGGGTGGTCGAAAGCCCGTGGAGGGCACTCCGAACCACTTTGAAAAATTACTTGAGGGGTCGTGCCTGAACCACGCCTTCCCGGTAAAACATCTACTCAAGGACTCCAGCCTCATGCGGCGGTTCCTGTCTGGAGGCTCCAACAAGGGGAGCAAGGAAAGGACCCTGCCCCCACCACGAATGACACCAAGGAGAAGGACGATGGCTTTCCGACGCCAGATGACTACCTTATGATCTTCGAAGGATCAGTGGCCTATGACTCCAAACGTCGTCAGAAGGTCGCGCGCCACGAGGTCTACATGGCCGAGCCGGCCACACCTGCCTTCCTCCGGTGGTCAGAGTCCGCCATAACCTTCGACCGAACCAACCACCCAGATAGCATCATGCACCTAGGGAGATATCTGCTTGTGGTCGACCCGATCATCGGCCCAAAGCAACTCACCAAAGTACTGATGGATGGAGGCAGCGGCCTCAACATCATGTACGCCAAGATGCTCGACGAGATGGGTGTCGACCGGACACGCCTCCGCCCAACCCGAGCAACTTTCCACAGCATCGTGCCCAGGAAGCAGGCCATGCCACTCGGGCAGATCGATCTATCCATCACCTTCGGGGATCAGTTCAATTATAGGACTGAAACCCTCACCTTCAAGGTGGTTGGGTTCCCCAAAACTTTCCACGCCATCCTGGGACATCCATGCTACGCGAAGTTCATGGTTGTCCCCAACTATACATATCTCAAGCTGAAGATGTCGGCCCCCCACGGGGTCATCACTGTCGGCACCTCCTTCTAGCGCGCCTATGAGTGCGAGGTCGAGTGCTGCGGTCACGCCGCAACAATCGTCGCCTCCGGGGAGCTCGCCACCCTCAAGGAGGAGGTCACCGAAGAAGCACCCAACACCAAGAAATCAATCGGGTCGTTCGAGTCAGCAGAGGGCTCTAAAGAAGTCCTCATAGTCCCCGGGAGTGCCGAGGGCAAAACGGTACGCATTGGTACCACGCTTTCCTCCGAATAGGAAAGCGCGCTCGTCGACTTCCTCCGTGACAACAAAGACATCTTTGCGTGGAAACCCTCAGATATGCCAGGCATTCCAAGGGAGGCCACCAAGCATACCTTGAAGATCCACCCAGGCTCTAAGTCGGTGAAACAATGCCTACGTCACTTCGATGAGGAGATATGCAGGGCCATCGGTGAAGAGATAGCAAAACTATAGGTTGTTGGATTCAAGGAAGTATACCACCCAGAGTGGTTAGCCAATCCCGTTCTTGTACGAAAGAAGAGTGAGAAATGGATGATGTGTGTAGAGTATACGGGTCTCAATAAGGCATGCCCAAAGGATCTGTTTCTTTTGCCGCGCATAGACCAAATAGTCGACTCTATCTCAGGGTGCGAAACCCTCTGCTTCCTTGATACGTACTCCGGGTACCATCAAATCACGATAAAAGAGTCCGACCAACTCGCGACATCTTTCATCACCCCCTTCGGATCGTTCTGCTATGTTTTAATGTCATTCGGTCTGAAGAACGCTGGGGCTACGTACCAGCGCTATATGATCAAATGCTTCGGGGACCTCATCGGACGGACCGTTGAGGCCTACGTTGACGACATCGTAGTTAAGTCCAAATGGACTGACCACCTTGTTGCCGATCTTGAGCAGACCTTTGCAAAACTCTGAGCAAATGGCATCAAACTCAATCCTGAGAAATGTGTTTTTGGGGTCCCAAGGGGCATGCTGCTCGGCTTCATCGTCTCCGAGCGTGGCATCGAAGCCAACCCAGAGAAAATCTCAGCCATCACAAGGATGGGCCTAATTTAGAACATAAAGGGGGTTCAACGAGTCACAGGGTGCCTCGCCGCACTCAGCCGATTCATCTCGCGCCTCGGCGAACGAGGTCTCCCACTTTATCGACTCTTGAAGAAAGCCGACCACTTCGAGCGGACATCCAAGGCCCAAGAGGCACTTGACATGGTCAAACTGCTTCTGACAAGGGCCCCGATCTTGGTTCCTCCAGCCGATGGAGAATCCCTCCTGCTATACATAGCGGGCACCACGCAAGTGGTCAGCGCCGCCATGGTAGTGGAGCGGGAAGAAGAGGGGCACGCCCTCAAGGTGCAGCACCCTGTGTACTTCATCAACGAGGCACTATCTGACTCTAAGACCCACTACTCCCAAATTTAGAAGCTCCTATACGCCGTCCTCATCATCAAGAGGAAGCTACGCCACTACTTCGAGTCACACCCGGTGACGGTCGTGACGTCGTTCCCCCTCGGCGAGGTCGTCCAAAGCCAGGACATCACGGGAAGAACTACAAAGTGGGCGCTCGAGTTGATGGATCAGGGCATTACCTATACCTCCCAAACAGCGATCAAGTCCCAGGTGTTGGCTGACTTCATCGCAGAATGGACCGAGGTCCAAACACCACCGGCGGTCGTCGATCAAGAGTGCTAGATGATGTACTTCGACGGATCACTGATGAAGAAGGGCACCGGCATGGGGCTGGTCTTCGTATAACCCCTCAGGGTATGCATGAGGTGCATGGTTCGTCTCCATTTCCCCTCATCCAATAATGTGGCTGAGTATGAAGCACTCATCAATGGCCTACGCATTGCCATCAAGTTGGGCATCCGACGCCTCGACATCCAAGGCGACTCCTAGCTAGTTGTCAACCAAGTCATGAAGGAGTCAAGCTGTCATGATGCCAAGATGGCTGCATACTGCCAAGAGGTCCGACGGCTGGAGGACAAATTTGATAGGCTCAAACTCAATCACATCCCAAGGCGCCTCAATGAGGCGGCCGACGCACTTGCAAAGGCGGCATCCGGCTGAGAGCCGGTGCCAATAGGTGTCTTCGCCAGCAACCAACACAAGCCCTCGGTGCGCCACGAAGGGTCGGAGCAGGCCAACGAGGGTCCATCCGATCCAGCCTCGGGGGCTAACCAACCAACGGCTCCGTCCGGCCCCGAGGTCATGGAGCTTAAATAGTAACCAGCGATAGAGCCTGACCCTCTGGTTGACTGGAGAACACTCTACCTTGACTACCTCCTCCGTGACATGCTACCGACGGACAAGATGGAAGTTTGATGGCTCACACGTCGTGTCAAGTCCTTTGTTCTTATAGAAGGCGAACTCTACAAACAAAGCCACAACGGGATCCTGCAGCTCTGCATCCCCATCGAATAGGGGAAGCATTTGCTGAGCGATATCCACGGTGGGGTCTATGGTCACCACGCCATGCCTAGAACCTTGGCTGGAAACGCATTTTGACAGGGCTTCTACTGGCCCACTGTAGTAGCCGACGCCTAGCAGATCGTACACGCCTGCGAAGGGTGCCAGTACTATGCTTGACAAACTCACCTCCTAGCCCAAGCACTCTAGATGATCCCCATCATGTGGCCCTTCATGGTCTGGGGGCTCAATCTAGTTGGGCCTCTCAAGAAGGTGCCCGAGGGCTACACCCACTTGCTTGTCACCATAGACAAGTTCACAAAATGGATTGAAGCTCGGCCGATCTCCGTAATCAAGTCCGAGCAAGCTGTGCTGTTCTTCCTCAACATCATCCATTGCTTTAGAGTTCTGAACTTCATCATCACGGACAATGGGACACAGTTTACCGGCGGGAAATTCCTTCAATTCTGCGATGAACACCACATCCAGGTCGATTAGGCCGTCATCGCGCACCCCCGAACGAACAGGGAGGTTGAGTGCGCAAATGACATGCTCCTACAGGGCCTCAAGCCTAGGATCTTCAACTAGTTGAACAAGTTCGGCACACGTTGGGTCACCGAGCTCCCTGCGGTACTCTGGAGCATAAGGACAACTTCCAGCCGAGCCACCGGCTACACGCCTTTCTTCATGGTCTATGGTTCCGAGGCCGTCCTCCCAACCAACCTCGACAGGGAGCCGAGGCATCCCACGAAGACGCCATGGACCAGCTAGACGAAGCTCACGACGTTGCCCTCCTCCATTCGGGCAAGTACCAGTAGGCGCTACGACGGTACCATAGCCGACGGGTGTAGGACCGAGCCTTCATTGTCGGGGACCTAGTTCTCCGCCTCGTGCAGAGCAACAAGGACTGCCACAAGCTCTCCCTGCCGTGGGAGGGGTCCTACGTCATCGTGGAAGTACTCCGGCCAGGCGCCTACAAGTTGAAAACCATCGACGGCGAGGTCTTCACCAACGCCTAGAACGTTGAGCAGCTATGTCATTTTTACCCCTAAATAAACGTATACTTTCTCCTATCAGTTTTGTCATCAAAATCCCCGACCTTTCATGACATCCGACCCCTGCAAGTGCGAGGGGTCAGACCTCACTCGGGGGCTAGTATGAGTACATTTATCTTACAAACATTCTCTGTGTTTTCCCTCTTTTCTCATGGTAAGTCCTAAGGACTGGGATTTTGGGAACAAATTCTGAGTATAACTGGTAGGACTATGGGAAACCCACGCCCCAGCGGCTATGGTCTCCTTGCTCACCAGGGTGATCAAAATTGGCTCGCCCGCACTCCAAGTTTTTTGTGACCTCAACTACGGGAAGGGTCAGAAGGCACTGAACCTCTTTTACAAAAAGAGGGAGAAGAGGTGAAAAGCTGTTTGTCGTAACGAAATTTAAGAACTTGTTCATTTTTGCACAAATTCATTGCTTACAAAGTAATTTCATCATGAAAAGGGACTGATGTATTCATGAATACAAAAGACTATCCCCATGGGGGCTCCCCCCATAACTTAAACAATTACATTTTCTGACCAGTTCTACTCTAAGTACTACTATGGTAGCGGCACCACGCACTCCATCGGCAACGTCCTACCGCTCCGCGGGATCCCTAAGGGTGCCGTCGTCTGTAACGTCGAGCGCCACATCGGTGATCGAGGTGCCTTCGTCAGGGCGTCTAGGGACTACGCCATCGTGATCAGTTGCAACCCTCACAACGACACCTAGACGGGGGTGCTGCCCATCAGAGAATGGCCGCCATGGCTGATGGATGTCTCTGACATCTCATCAAGCTTCATGAACTGGCCGATCTGAGCGGCTACAAGGGCAAAACCCCCCATCCACGCAGTCCTGGGTGGCTTCCCCACCAACAAAGCTCGCCCAAAGAAGATTCGCCGGAAGAGGTCCCCGTATGGCTCCATCTCGACAAAGGCCTCGCGGACGACGACAGAGCCGACAACACTCAGCACCCTCTAGTGCGCCTCCTCCTTCAGCAGAAGCGGCCCCTTCTCAGCGAAGGCGGCCAGCATCATCTCATCTACGTTGGATGACCTCCAGCTTGACATCGCACTTCGGATTCATGAACGGATCTATGAGTTCTCCTCTCCCTCGCATTACCCTCTCTCACTTAGGAACCACGTCGACATGCGAACACGCTTGATGAAAAGGAGAAAGGAGGAGAGGTAGCAGCTCAAGAATAGGCGAAGGAATGGGGACAAGAACCCCCTCCCTCCCCCTATTTAAGAAGGAGACATAGCAGCTAAAGAAAGGTGAAAGGTTGGGACGAAAACCCTCTCCCTTCCCCTATTCAATGTAGATGGGAAATCGATGCTGATGGAAATTCGAGGGGACACGTCTGGACCGATGAGACACGCTCTGCTCAACAAAACGGCGCTTGGTTAAATGGGACATGGCCTGGGCATGGCCCACCACTACCACACACCGGGCGTGAGAAACAAGGAGCACCCGCATGCAGGCGACTCTCTGCTTCCCCAGGCAAACGCAGGACGAACGGCCACCGAAAGATAAGCACCCTTGTTTACTTACTTTGTGTGTCAATTTTACTACCGAGCCTCCGACCCCAGCAACGGTAGGGGCGTGGACATCGCTCGGGGGCTGCCGAGAGTGTCTGCTTGTTTTAGACATTCTCTTCGCCCGACCCCTCCTTACGTTTAAAAACCATAGGCGCGATGTGCGTTTGTAAAACTTTGAGTAAAACTGGACAAACCGCTAGACCCTACGCCCCTGCGGCTATGGCATTTTTTGTTCACCAGCGTAATTGAATTCTTTGTCCCCGCATCCCTAGCTTTAGCATCCGCCTTCACGAGAAGGGTTCAGAGGGGTCTGCCTGTGGAATCTCCTTCAAGGAGAAACTGTTAGGCCGCCTAAGTCAATTGAACGGCTCAGATCGCCGCCGAGAGACAGGAACAAAAAATTGCGATGCTCATGCAGGTTACACCGGTCCCGTCACAAACGTCAGACCTAAACCCCGCATGGACATGTCCGGTAAGAACTTCCCGTCACTCATGCCGCCGAGGTAACATCACCGATCCCCACTTTCGTTTCAATTAAATCATGCATTAATCCCATACATCCAAACGTTGCATATGCAATTGCGGCATCTCAACGCTTCATGTCGTGTTACGAAGCAGTAGTCACCTCATTCGATATGAGCGGCAACTGACCAAGGTTCGAAGGCCGGCCCACGAAGGGCTCGAGGCCACCTCGCGTCAAATAGAGCCAGGGGAGAAACACCGAGATGAGCCCTAGTGGCCTTGCCCGACCCCGCTCAGAAGTGGACAGGGACATCTCGACCTTTCTCGTTCGATTCAAACCTCGAGCCAAACCCATAGAATCTCCATCGAGGAGAGGCCAACGGGCCACCCGAGCCTACTGAACGGCTTGGGCATCTACCGGGAGGTGGGTTAAGAAGTAGTGGAATGCCATATGAGGGCTATGCCAACCCTGTCAGCGGATGACGGACCCGGATTCCACATGAACGTGCCCGTTAGCGAGCTCATTGAGTGTGACACTTAAGCCATCAAGGCAAGTGTCGTTAGCTCAGCCCCTTCAGTTGTGAAAACCGAGGACGGGGTGATGCGTAAAACACGACCGACCCCTATCGGACCCCAAAGGGGCTCAGGGGCTCGAGCCGCTAGATCCGAGATCGAGAGACCTAGGTTCAAAGGCTGGCCTGCGAAGGGTCCAAGGCCGCCTCACGTCAAATAAGAGCTAGAGGAGAAAACACAGATGAGCCACAGTGGCCCTCGCCCCACCCGCATAGAGGCGGATAGGGTCATCTTAAGCTTCCAGTTCAATCCAGCCTCTAGCCTCATTCAAAATGGAAGGGTCAGATTGCATAAGCACCTTTTTTCGAATGCAAAAAAGGAAGAAAGCAAGTTCAATCAAACAAAATGAAATTGTGAATTTGTTTAACGAAATGAAGTTGCGAATCTGTTTTCGAAAGAACCAACACTTGTCCACAGATTATAGATAAATGTCCACCAAACTCATTCAACTAACTACCCCCTCTCGGGGAGAACCATATCTTCAATTCTGCTCACCAGGGTTTCCACAAAAGGAGTCACTGTCGCTTCTATGGCATCCAGATCGGAGGGTTCATAACCAGGCGCGAAACCAAGGCTCATCGCCTCCAAATCGATGTTGTCATCATAATGCGAACGGGCGACGATGAAGGTTTGGGGGATCCCTGAGCGAAGAGCTTCCTTCTCTAGCTGGCGCACTCGCACCGTGATACCTACGGCATGGGCCATGAGCGAGGAGGTCCCCTCTGCCTGCACCACCCGCAGGTCGTCGTAGACTACGTTGAGGGCAACCTTCAGGATATCGAGCTCATCGCTCTTCGCCTAAAGAAGACTCCTCGCCTCAGTGAGATCCATGGCCAGTCCGGTAGCGGCACCCTTGGCCTCTAGCTTCTGGGCTCTCGCGGTCTCCAGCTCGGCCTAGAGGGAGCTAATCCTCTGTCACGCCTCGTCGTGCTCCCAGATGGCCTGGTCGCGCTCCCCGCAGGCCACGTCGCGCTCCGAATGGAGCCTCTCCGCAGTATGACATAGCTTGTCTCACTCTGTGCGTAGCTGGGCGACCGTCTCGGCGTCCAGTTTTTTCCTCTTCTCTAGGGCCACAGACCTCTCCTCGGCCACCAGCCTAAGATCCCACTCCGTCTTGGCGTCGGCTAGGAGGTCGACAATCCGCTGGTGGGTCTCGGCATCCTGCTGGAGCAGCTCATCCTGCTCCTTGCGTGCTCTGGTGGCCTCCTCCTGATCCCACCGTGCCCTCTCTGATAGCTCATTAAAAGACTTCTCGGCAAGATGTGCATCCTCGTGGGCCTCGGCCTCCCGCCGTCGAAGATCGTCTACCTCTATGGCAAGGGGAGTCAACTCGGCCACCTTCTGGCGGAGCTGGGTGGTCATGTCCCGGTGCAGCCATGCCTCATCAATGAGGTGGTCCTAATCCTCCTTGTGTTCACGAAGGAACTGGGATTTCTCCCAGCTACGAGCGATAAGCGACTGAAAAAAGACGGTGGTCAGAAAACAAAAATAGATGGAGAAAGAAGAGATCAGGAGGCAAGACTAAATGGATACCTAGCCAGTGGGAATGATGACATCTCGAAGGGCACCGCTAGCCTGGTTTAGAGCTTCTAGTGTAGCTATGAACCCCGCACGGAGCTTCTCCCGCTCCATGCCCTCAGCGGCATCATCGAGGGTGAAGAGCTCTAACGACAGGTCCCACGGAATCACCCACTAGAACGGGGGCTCATCTCGTGTGGGCGGGGGGTGGCCCTCTGACTGCAGGGCCAGGTACTACTCTCTGCCAGTCTCCTCGGCAACCGCCGCGGTGCCCGAGGGTCCCTGGGCCATGACCCCCTCGGTCCTGCCCACGGCGGGCGTCGTCTCAGGGGCTGTCGGTGCCACAGGACATGCCGCTGCCTCGGGCACCACCACCTCCGCTCCTGGTTGCGACCCATCCATCATAGCCACCATCACCTCCACCTCCATTGGTGGGACCTCGACCGGCTGCGCCGCACCCACCGTGGTCGACGCAACGGGTGCGGCCGATGGCTCCACCCGCCCTGATGTCGGCAGCGACATCACATATGTCGCCGGTTGCGTGGCAACCTTCGAGGCGCCCCCTCGGCCTCACCGACCACTTAGACCCACCGAGGGCATGGGCACCACCACGGACGACACTAGACCAGCCGATGAGGTTATGACACCGGCTCCGCTCTCACTCAAAATGGGAGCGACGTCTGGCGGTGGCCCCCGCCTTGCCTAAAGTGCGACGGTCTTCTTGGGCGCTAGTGCTATGGAAGTGCCCCGTCTGACCCGTCTCCCGACGCTGCAGGAGAAACAAAAGGCGTGAGTCGCTATGAAAAATAGAGAAAAATAGAGGAACCGACAACTTACGTCGGTGCTGTTGGGCGATGGAGACATTTGGGGGATGAACCCCCAGTTCCCTGCTCTAGCTCATTGGGACGAGACCATTTTGAGCCCGTCCCCTGCTCCCGGGCCGAGGGGCTTGCCTCCCTCATATCTAGGGGCATGGCGGTGGAGCCACCCCCCTCTCTCGGCACGACGGGCGCGGCGGCGGATCCACCCGCTCCCGCCGACACCTCGGGCGCAGTGGTAGATCCGCCCACACCCTGACGGTGCTAAGGATGGGCCAACGGTCTGGCCCGCCTCCTCCTCCGGCCTCACGGCCTCACCTTCCCTTGCGTGGAATGGGAAGGGTCCCTGCATTGACGAGTGGGTGCCTGTCAGTGCGTCCTCGCTTCCTAGGTTGCCCCACTCAATGTCGGCAACTACCTCATCATATTCCTCATTGTCGTCGTCATCATTGTCACTATCTGTCTCCTCTCCTCGCTCCCGTGCTTGCTGCTTCTGTAGCATCTTCTTCCTCTTGAACTCCTTTTTCTTCCTCTCCCACTCGGCCACGGTATGATTCGCCGTCGCCACGAGTGGGTCCTTTGGCAATGGATCCAAGCTATCTGTGAAGACGAGCCTCTTCAGCTGGTCCTGCTATCCCAATGTTAGCATCAAGGGGTCAGAAGTTCAATTAAAAAAGTGGCACGAGGAAGGAGAACTTACAAAGTCAATGTACACCGGTTCCGGCCGCATTGGAGGGTGTCCCTGCACCGGATACACGAAATCAAGAACGATGCCGGCATCGTCCTTCGAAGGCTCCATCGCCTCTTTGATGCGCTGCGCCACTTCAAAGGGGGGGAGCGCTTCATTGGCAAGCGCCATCCCATCAAGTGATGCTCTGGGCCCCATCAGGTATAGGGGAAGCACGTGGCTCATCAGCGGCGCCACCCTCCGCGTATGGTAGGCGCCGATGATCCCCGACCCCTTCACGCCCCTCTCCTTCATAATTTGGAGGGCGGTGAGATGGTCCTAGATTTTCTTCTTGTCTTTATCCGAGACTCCCCACTTCCATGGCTCCGAGACCTCTTCGATAATGCGCCCGGAGAACACTGGCAAGGGGGCGGCTGCGTCGTCCTTGACGTAAAACCAATGCGAATGCCACCCCTTGTTGGAGGTTGACAAACGCATCGACGAGTATTCATTTACCCGGTTGTTGTGGAGATGAATGCCGACACATCCCACTGGCACGCTCAGCTCTTGCCTCTTCTCCCGCTTCTTCAAGAGGTTGACGGCAAAGAAATACCACCACAGATCGAAGTGGGGACTAATCCCCAGGAATCCCTCACACAGGGCAACGAATGCCGCAATGTGTTGGACTTCGTTGGGGGTAAGATGTTGTAGCTCCACCTTGTAGTAGTGCAGCAGGCCCTAAAGAAACTTGTGGGCGGGGATGGCGAATCCCCACTCATGAAAGCGAGCGAAGGACACCACGTAGCCTTCGGGCGGCGACGGCGCGTCCTCATTGCCGAGCAGCCGCCACTCCTCGATGGTGGTCCGCGGGCAAAGGAGGCCACGGCGAACGAGGCCCTCCAGGCGCTGAAGGGTGATATCGGATCTGCACCATGGCTCCATTGAATGAATGGGAGGGGTGGTTGGATACGAGCTTGACGGCGGCTGCGATGCGGGTGCGGGAGGCTCAGGCGATTGGTGGCGGAGGTTATAGATGCAAAGGTGAGGAGGCAAAGTACGGAACCCTGGGGGCGAACCCCTTGGTTTTATAGGGGCGACGGATGTGAGAAGGGCAACCATCTGCCTAGATCTCCGTGCCTACCATGATACACCACCACATCATGTCACAGGATATGCGCCCGCAATCCATATCCTTTCCCACCAAAGTCACGCCGGACGTTTTGCCTTCCCGGGCAGACTAGGACTCTTTTCCCGCAGAGGGGATACGGGATAAGAAGCATTTCTCTGGCCCAACCAAGCCTAGGAGTTCGAGGGCTGGCCCAATAGTTTTGACGGCTGTCCCAACGATCGATGGGCCCGCGAGCGACCAAAACTCAGGCGCACAAGCCCTAAGGGAGTCTCGATCCGCGATCGAGTCTCAACTGGACTGACCCTGGATGAATCCCCACAAATGGGATACCAGGGTTCCCTTTAAGCTATCTAGTTGTCGAAACACCAAATTTCACAACCATACCCGCGAAGGGTCCAAATTACCCCCTGGGCAATTCTATTTGAATCACCCGGGGGCTCGGGGGCTACACCCGACGGGTGCGCTTGCGCGCACCCTCTGGCAAATCAAAACACCCCTAGGCGATTCTATCCGAATCATATGGGGGCTCGGGGGCTACACCCATCGGATGTGCTCGCGCGCACCCTCTGGCAAGTCAAATCACCCCAGGCGGTTCTGTCCGAATCTCCCAGGGGCTCGGGGGCTACACCCATCGGGTGCGCTCGCGCGCACCCTCTGGTAGGTCAAATCACCCCTCGAGCGATTCTGTCCAAATCACCCGGGGGCTCGGGGGCTACTGTCGGGGACCGAATACTGGGGTACCTAAGGAGGAGGAGCTAATAACCATCAAACGCTGATGCTTTCAAGCAGACAAGAACACAATTGCACTTCTTGTCCATACGACTGAAGGTTGGCCATGCCTCGCCCGGCCCCTGAGGGTTGGCTCCGCCTCACCCGACGTCTGGGGGCAGATTCCGCCTCACCCGACGGCTGAGGCTGGCTCCGCCTCACCCGACCCCTGAGGGATGGGCTTCGCCTCTCCCGACCCCCGAGGGCTGGACTCCGCCACACCCGACGACTGAGGGCTGGCTTTGTCTCGCCCGATGTCTAGGGGCAGGCTCCACCTCGCCCGACGACTGAGGGCTGGCTCCGCCTCGCCCGATGTCTAAGGGCTGGCTCCACCTCACCCGACGTCTAGGGGCAGGCTCCACCTCGCTCGACATCCTAGGGTTGGCTCCACCTTGCTCAACGACTGTACCCTGCTCCTTCATAATGATGAGCATAGGGTAAGACAGGACATTCGAGTCAACCGTAGTACCGAGGACCATACCCTGCATGCCTGTAGGAAAGTACCGTCAGGATACGACGGGACGAGCGCTTTAAGCCCTTCCAGGCATGACAGAGCCCAAACAGTGTTGTAGGCGCCAACTTTTGCCTTACAGTGTTGTGGGCGCCGCCATCAGCCCTCGGACACGGATCCTGACATAAGCATACGACAACCACTACAATCCAGGAGAGAACTCGCATCATCTACAGTAACGGACGTATAGTCACTTCCCCGTCTGCTCCTCGTAGGGTCACGGCTCGGCACCCTGGCACGCCGCACCATCCGCCGGAGTAGGATGGGATGTGACCACTTGCTGAAATGAAGCTAGAGCACGACCCTATCAGGATCAATGAACGTGCCATCTCTAGCATGGTCTGCCATGTCAGCAGGGCAGGCTCAAGGGAAAAGGAAGACCCGGTACCTTTGAGGGACCTGCTCTACCTTTGGTTTTTTCCTCTCTCTCCCATCTATAACCCCTACTTCCCCTTGGTCTATAAAAGGGAGGGTAGGACACCCCGCTAAGGGGATGGATCGATTTCACAAACAACACATCACACGACACATAGCCAAGCAGCAACCGAGCTCTCGGCATCCTTTTGGCCTTTCCATCAGAGACTTGGGACATGGCCCTCTCTCGACCATTTGTACCCCCTACTACGAACCTTCTTCGGTACTAATAACATGAGCAGCAGCAAACTATACATAGGGATATTCTACCCGAACCAATATAAACCTTGTGTCCTTTAGTACACCATCCGGGCCTAACGCGCAACAAATATAAATTTACTAGTTGGTGTTTATTCGAAACACCGACAGTTGGCACGCCAGGTAGGGGACCTTTGCGCGTTCTGACGATAAACATCAGGCCACGGATGGCTAGCCATGATATCAGCTGGGTCCCAGGCGCACACGTGCGCTTCGGACAACTTAATTGCTTCCACTTAAGTTAATCAGAATTTCATTTGGTCACTTAATTGCTTCCATTTAATATGTAGCAACTCGAGCATAGCATGTCATGTTCTAACATATGCCATGCTTTTTTCAATGATTACAAATCTCTATAAATTTTCCCATGTTGCATGCACCAAATATTTATGTTGGAATAAGCTCTCTGAGTATAATCATACTCTCTGAGCATAGCGTGTCCATATAGGGCTCTAGTTTGTCTAGGGTTAGATGGATACAAGGTATAACATAGTTTATACTAATCATTTCCAATTCCCATATGTAGGTTTTGTTGGGTATGCTATTCTTGCTATCACATCCAATTGAGTACATCTTAAGAACATTCTATCTTGTTCTCGGCCGTGTGCTCATCCATTTCTAGTGTGTATAATATTTCATGAATCCAAACCATTTTAGAAGCAACATTATGACATATGTATCACAACCAAAATGTGACTTTGTAGTTATGCACGGTGTTAATTGTTTTATGTTTTTAGGTGTGTGAACTTTAAATCCGTCCTAGACAAGGTATTTGTATCAAAAGAGCTTGCTACTATGTTGTTGATTCTTCACCTCACCACCTTTATGGCATTTATAGACTACTGGTGGTTAAAATGAGTAGTCACCACTCATGTTAGGTGTAATGAGTTAGCAAATATCTACACTCATCTCAATAGTCCAATTTTCACTCAATGGTTTTCTTTCTCTAGTATCTCAATAGTCCAAGTTGTACTACCCCTGTATGTGGCTATATATATGAGAGGCACCCCCAAATGGGTGTGAGGTGTTCCCCTAATTCATTGTCTCCGCTTGTTTACCTACACTCTTGCTCATGATCTTCCTCTCTTCCTCTTCTCTTCCTTCTCCTCTTCCTCATCTTTCTCTTCACAAATTGAATCCTTGTCATATGTATATATTGAGGTGACCAAATTGTTGTCGCGGGCTTGTCATGTGTGAATTTGCTCATCTTTCTCTTCACAAATTGAATCCTTGTCATATGTATATTGAGGTGACCAAACTGTTGACTCGGGCTTATCATGTGTGAATTTGCCAAAGTTATAATCAGTTTTGAAGAGAACTTTCATAATTCTTCTTAGGTTATGCATTGTCAAAACTTTCATAGTTCTTCTTAGGTTATGCACTATCATGATGTTTTTATCAGGAATGTCTCTGTGACATGCCGTCCGACGCAGTCTGCCAAGGGGCTGCCACAGCCTTGGCTGCTCAACTTAGGTTCGATGGGGCAATGGATGTGCGCGAGGTCATGCGTGGATTCTCGCCGAGGACAGATCCATTGAGGGTCGCGACGGTGAGGAGGAGCCTTGAAATAGCCCACGACATGGCCCTAGCTACAGTCGATCTGCACCCAATGGTATCTCCCTTATCCCTGCAGTGGAGGGAGAAACAATAGTAAGCTATTTGTAGCTGGGGTATTGTCCCCAAAGACAGAAACTTTTGTTAAGTTTTATAAAAAAAGTTGTGTTGCTGAAAGTGCATCTAGCCTCTAAGTGGGTACGTTTTGGTGGACTGAATGACAACACGATCAAGGGACTAATGTGTTTTATGAGACTTGCAGGCATTTACAGGTATATAGTCCCAAGTGTGTTGTATTGTATTTGGTCTCAAATATAGCAGATGACATATAAATGAGAAATGAGTCTGAGGCATATTATCAAATTGAATTGACAAGCTTATGTGTATCAATTATAAATGAGACATAGAGGTTTGCATATGGAATGGTCTCAATCTTGAAGCTTGATCAATCTATATGATGAAGACAATAATACAAATGAAATGAATATATTGTTAGCTTAACGGTTGATTCAATACAGATGTGACTTGATGACTTGAGATGGTGAAGATAGCAAGGAAAGGCTTCAAGGTACTAAACAAAGGTGAAGGGCAAGCGATGGCTTGTCAACCGAAGAACCCAACTATAGTGAAGAAGAAAGTACTTGCATTTAGTCGAGGTACTAATCAAGCTTTGAAGGTCATGTTGATGTGAAGGGTCGAATAGTTGAAAAAGTGACTTTGGATGATATGCGGAATCTTGATCAAATGGTTTGATAAACTCAAAGTCACAGCTCAAGAAAACTCAACTCAATATATGGATGGTGTTGGAAACCCTCATCTGATAAAATTGATAAAGCGACATTTATTCTAAGGATGGCAACATCAAGTGGGATTATTTGTGAATTTCTATTTCTTGACATTAAATATGTCATACTATCAAGAGGGATGCAACACAATGTATTAGATGTGACCTAGAAGTGCTCAAAACAAACCCAAGTGAAAAATCCTGAAAAACAAGCGCTTGAGAGAGTTTTGGAGGTGTATAAAGTAGCACCGGCGGCCAGTTCCCAAACAGGCCGGTTTGGCTACACCTGACACATCCCCAACGGCAAGTTGGTTAGTGAAACCGGCCAAGCCGGTTTTGACTGACTAGACTGGTTTTGACTGACCAAACAGTCCAACGACTAGTTTTTGGGGTTGCCTATTTAAACCCCCTTCCACTGCCTTGGGTTGGTTGCTGAAGCTTTCCCGCCCATACCAACCAACAAATCCTAGAGAGAGTTCCCAATTCACCTGTTGTGGGATTTGAGTGCATTTAGCCACATCCATTGAATTGCAGAGCAAATTGAGCCTTGTGAGATTGTGTGCGAGCAAAATCTGAGTTGAGCAACCCTTGAGCACTTTGTGGTGATAGCTAGTTCATGTGAAGCATTTGTTACTTTTCAAGCTTTGCTCCTAGAAGACCTTAGTGGTTGTTAGCGAGTCACCGAGGTGTGATCCATGACCAGAAGTTTGTAAGGGCTGGTCTTCCTGCTGAAAAAGGAAAGATGACTCATTGGTGGAAAGGTGGAAAAAGGTCGCTTCGGACCCGGCCATGAGTTGACCTTTGTTGGGTCACTCACCGGCTTCCACAACGGAGACTTATGGCTCACTTGGAGAGGCCCAAACTTCAGTCAAACAAATCATTGTGTCTTCTCTGTTTGGTTTGGCTCACTCTCATTTTACATTTCATTTGTTTCATATCTTGTGAACCACCATTTGTGTCTACTTGGTTATTGTGTTTGTGGTTGTAGAGACTATTGTGCAAGGCAAACTTGTTCCAAACACATCCCACAACACTTGGATTTGTAGAGGGGGAGAAAAGGAAGCAAAAACAAGCACCTAACATATTTGTTGTAGGATTCTCAAGGAAACCGGCCAGGCCGGTTAGAGGAACTAGCACTGGCCAGGCCGGTTCTACCACAGCCAGCATAGAAACCGGGGTCGGTTCTACCACAACCAAAAGCAAAACTGGATAGGCTGGTTCCGTTGTGTCTAGTGACTTTCATTTTGTGTTTTTGCAGGTGTAGTTTTTTATAAATAGCCTATTCACCCTCCCTCTAGGCATTGTTTAGGTGCTTTTAGTTGCTTTTTTCGTTGCCTTTTTTCCGTTTCCAGCTACTTTCGAAAAGGGTTTCCTTCGACATTTGGGATCTTCGAACCTTCGTGAGCCTTAGCCATAACCTCATCGGCCAAGGGTCGATCCACTTTAGCACTTAGATGTAGGCGTTCACTCGGTCGGAAGCTGAGGTCGCATGAGGGGACGAGAGGAAATCCTAGCTGGAGGTAGCTGAACGAGCGTGCGCGCTGGGTGTTTTTAGGTCGGTTCGCGTCAGGCAAAGTTTACCCATGGACACATGCTTGGGGAGCCCCCGAGCACTCCGCCATGTTTGGGTTAGCCAGGCACGGTGGAGGGCTTAGATCACTAGTAAAAAAAGGGCTTCTATTCCCGGCTGACAACCCCCTTTATTCCCGGTTACGCAGCTGGGAATAGGAGTTTGGGAATAAAGGGATAGTAGCCGGGAATAGAAGTGGACCTTTAGTCCCGGTTGGTGATACCAATCGGGACTAAAAGGTAGCCACGCCAGCGCCTGGGCTGGCCCCTTTATTCCCGGTTGGTATTACCAACCGGGACTAAAG
>CM009603.1:2745244-2756970 GCA_002993905.1 Miscanthus sacchariflorus
CCCGCGACTTCCACGATGCCCGCGACTTCGACCGCGGCAGTCGCGCCTTTGCCTGCCGCTACCATGACGATGCTGACGGCCGCCGTGAACCCCACCGGCTGCTGAAGATCCAATTCCCTTCCTTCAATGGGGAGTCGGACCCGCTCACGTGGCTCAACAAGTGCGACAGCTATTTCCGCGGGCATCGCGTGCCGGAGGATGAGATGGTGTGGATGGCGTCCTTGCATCTGGATGGCACTGCGGCTGAGTGGTACTATCAGATGGAGCGCGACTTTGGGATGATCGCTTGGCCGCGCTTCGTCGAATTCGTCAACCTCCGCTTCGGGCCGCCCATTCGCACCAACTCTGTCTCTGAGATCAAGGCCCTGGTCCGCACGGGCACTGTGGAAGAGTACTCCCGCCGCTACCTTGCCCTGCTCTCGCGATGCGATGACCTCTCCACGCGAACGGCAATTGACCTCTACACCTGCAGCAGGCCATGAGCTTGGAGAGGGTGTATGAGCAGCGCCAGTCGGAGGCGTCTACTGTCAACAGCTCAGCGTCACCTAAGTCGACCACTCGCCGCGGCTCTGTGTCGTTCGGTACTGCGGGCGCCCTTGCTACTTCCAGCGCTGCGGGCGCTACTGCTGCTGTACAAGACGGCAAGACGGAGGCGCTGCGTCATCGCTTCCGCCGTCTCGCCGGCGGAGACACGAGAAGCGCCAAAACGGGCAGTGCTACTTCTGCCCAGAGCCGTACAGCAAGGACCACAAATGCGCTACAAAGGGCGTCTTCCTCATGGAGTTGGAAGATGGAGAGGAGGACTCGCTTAGCAACATCAACAACTTGGAGATCTCCCTGCACGCCCTCACTGGCCTTGGGCCTTCTGATTCTATGATGCAGCAGGTGACAATTGGCGGCGTTCCGTTCAAGGCATTGGTGGACACCAGGTCTACCCACACCTTCATTCATTCGGAAGTGGCCCGGTGTTTTGGCCTGTTGATCACAGCACGCAACGGTCTGTCGGTCTTAGTGGTCAACGGTGACCGTGTGCGCAGCCCTAGGGCCTGCACCGCCGTTGACATCTGCATCCATGACGAGCGCTTCACCATCGACTGCTTCGCGCTGGATTTGGGCGCGTTCGACCTCGTCCTTGGCGTCCAGTGGTTGCGGACATTGGGACCCATCATCTGGGACTTCACCGCCCTTTTGATGGCATTCTGGTTCAATGGACGCGCCCATCACTGGACCGGCATGGGTGGCCGGACTGTCGCTGCTCGCGCCGTCGCTGATCCTCGGGTCGTGTTGGAGGAGTTGCTCCAGTCCTTTGAGGACGTCTTCGCCACACCACACGGCCTGCCTCCAGAGCGTTGGCACGATCATTGCATTCATTTACTGACGGGCTCAGCACCGGTGGCGGTACGACCCTATCGGTACCCTCAGCTGTTGAAGGACAAGATTGAGCGCCAATGTGACGACATGTTGGCTCAAGGGATCATCCGGGAGTCGACATCGCCTTCCTCCCCGGTGCTCCTGGTCCGCAAGCACGACGATAGTTGGCGGTTTTGTGTCGACTACCGCGCCCTCAACGACACCACTGTCAAAGACAAGTTCCCCATCCCAGTCGTCGACGAGCTTTTGGATGAACTGCGGGGTGCTCGGTTCTTCTCCAAGATTGACCTCCGCAGTGGGTATCATCAAGTGCGCATGCATCCGGCTGATATTCTCAAGACGGCGTCCAGGACGCACCAAGGCCACTTTGAGTTTCTTGTCATGCCATTCGGCCTGACGAATGCACCAGCAACCTTTCAAGCCTTGATGAACGACGTCCTGAAGCCTTTTATTCGGTGCTTTGTACTTGTATTTTTTTATGATATCCTTATTTATAGTTCATCTTGGTCCGAACACTTACAGCATGTCCGGACAATGCTACAGCAGCTACGGGATCATCGTCTCTTCGCCAAGCGCTCCAAGTGCTTCTTCGGCGAATCGTCCATGGCCTACCTCGGCCACATCATCTCAGCCGAGGGCGTCGCCATGGACTCCGACAAGGTTGCAGCCGTGGAGGCCTGGCCCCATCCGCGCACGGCCCGGGCTCTTCGCGGCTTCCTGGGGCTCACGGGCTACTACCGCAAGTTTATCGCCGGCTATGGCGGTGTGACTGCCCCGCTCACGGCTCTCCTCAAGCGTGAGGGCTTCTCCTGGACGGCCGCGGCGGAGGCCACCTTCGTCGCCCTCAAGGCTGCGCTCGTGACAGCCCCAATCTTGCAGCTTCCCGACTTCTCCAGGCGCTTCATCGTCGGCTGAGACGCGTCGGGGGCTGGCTTTGGCGCTGTACTGCACCAAGGCGATAGTCTTGTAGCCTTCTTCAGTCGGGCTGTAGCGCCGCATCATGCTAAATTTCTGGCTTATGAACAGGAGCTGATTGGTCTCGTCAAGGCGGTCCGTCACTGGCGGCCTTATTTATGGGGTCATGCATTTACAGTCCGGATGGATCATTAGAGCCTCATGTTCATCCTCGATCAGCGGCTGACGACGATTCCCCAGCACACTTGGGTCACAAAGTTGTTCGGCTACGACCTCTCCGTCGAGTACAGACCTGGGAAGCTGAACACCATGGCGGATGCCCTGTCCCGCCGCGATGCCGACTCCGGCGGCTTGGCTGCACGGGCCCTCTCCGGCCCGACGTTCGCCATCTACGACGACCTCCGTGCTGAGATACAGCGCGACCCGCAGGCTCAGGTGCTCCTGGAGCAGGTCTCAGCCGGTACCGCACCGCCTGGCTGGACCTTGGTGGACGGGCTGCTGCTGTGGTGGATCGCTTTTCCAAGATGGCGCACTTCATTGCCTTGAGCCACCCTTATTCGGCCAGCTCCGTCGCTCGTGCATTCTTCGACAACATTGTGCGACTCCACAGGTTCCCATGCTCCATCGTCAGTGACCGAGATACCGTCTTCACCAGCAACTTTTGGGAGGAGCTCTTCAAGATGGCTGGTGTGACATTGCTGCGCAGTAGCTTTTCACCCACAGACGGATGGGCAGTCCGAGGTTACCAACCGCATCATAGTCATGTACCTGCGGTGCTTAGCAGGTGATCGGCCCCGCTCTTGGTTGCAGTGGCTTCCTTGGGCGGAATTCTGCTATAATACATCCTACCAGTTTGCCCTGCGCACTACGCCATTTGAGGTGGTTTATGGCTGGTCTCCACCATCCCTGGTGTCCTATCTTCCAGGGACGGCTCGGGTGGCTGCTGTTGATCGCCAGCTTCGTGACCGAGACTCATTCTTGCTGGACATCCGTGATCGTTTGGTATTGGCTCAGGATACTATGCGGGAGATCCATGACAAGAAGTGCTGCTTTGTGGAGTTTGCTGTGGGTGAATGGGTCCTGCTTCGTCTTCATCACCGCACAGCTGTTGGCATCACTCCAGCGCCCCCCTCCAAGCTTGGGCCGCAGTTCTTCAGGCCCTATCAGATTATTGAGAGTGTGGGCGTTGTGGCTTATCATTTGCGTCTTCCGCCACAGGCTCATATACATGATGTCTTCCATGTGGCGTTGCTCAAGAGGTATATTGGGGATCCTCCCAGCGACATCATCCCTCTACCGCCAACTCTCCATGGGCGTGTGATTCCTACTCCGGCTAAGGTTGTGCGTGCTTGCTTGAACCGTGGTCACTGGCAGCTCCTTGTCCATTGGGAGGGGCGTCCTGCGGCTGATTCTACATGGGAAGATGCTGATGATTTCAAGGCACGCTATCCGGCATTCCAGCTCACGGACGAGCTGTTTGTTGGGGAGGAGGGAAGTGTTATAGACAGGGGCGGAGCCAGGAATCCGGCATAGGGGGGGGGGACAAATAACAAGCAAAACTGAACCAAGTTTGATTCATCAATCTCATAGTTATAACCATACGTCCATACATATCAGGGCAATAATGTTATGCAAAATGCAAATAAGATTACATCTGTATTGATCAAGATCAAAAAATTATGTGCACCTGGGAAGAACAAAAGGGGGAAAACGAAGACACAAGACAACATGTCTGGCAGCTGGGTGTCACGGAGATGGGAGACTCGACTCTGGGCGTCGGCAGGAGGCAGCTTCCGACGGCGACAACGCGACGCGGTGTTTGGCGTGTCGATGTCCTGCCTCCGGCCTTCCGCTTCCTGCTCCGCTGCTCTTATTATGTTGTTGCCGTGCTGCGGGGGCCGAGAAGCCAAACGATCGGGGACGGGGAGACGAGGAGGCAACTTGGGGAGACGATGGAATACAGCTGCTGGCGTGCTGCTGCTCGTCTCATTAGCTTCCTCCTAATTAGGCTGCTGTCCTGCTGGCTTAACTGGAACTTGGGCTTAAAACTAAGGGGGGCCAGGACCTATAATTGTTCTAATAGTGTCCATGTATTTAACTAACTGATAGGGAATTAGCGGACTGTTGGGGGAGGCCAGCACCCCCCCCCCTCCCTCCGCCCCTGGTTATAGATGCTTTTGTGGGGCGTCAGTATAGGTGCCGGCCCAGGCCCAGCCGTGGCTAAGGGGCTTGGCTGATTAAGTTAGGAGAGGAAGGGATGAAATTTAGGAGATCTATCTTGGTTTGTTAGGCAGTGCACCTATTCTATAAAGGGCACTTAGTAATTGTAATCAGATTTATCGAAGAAGGAATAAACCTCCCAAGGTGGGCGGGTTTCCCTTCGACGGTGGCTGCGAGCGATTCTGCCACTGCCGTCGGCAAACCTTCCACTGCACCAATTCCTCGCTATCCCTTGCGTTCCAATTCTCAGTCTAGCCTACTCCTCCACTCTCCCCTGCGATCTCCTCACCGACACCGTAACAATGACTAAAGTGCGATATGTATGATAATGAGAATGTGAATAAAGTTCTGGATCTTAAAAAAAGAATGTGAATAAAAAATGTGTGCAACTGATAAAACTCAGTAATATTGATTGCTACAACGGTAGCACAGAGGTGTTGAATTTTTTTAAAAAGTGAGGTGTCAAACTGTTGATAATATGAGCATGCAAGCAATAAAAGGGATGCAGAGAATTTGAGAGTCTGATGACTAAAATGTGTTCAAAGATCACTCAAGAGTTAAAAAAATACATATTTGAAGTATCAGAAGAATTGTTATCCCAATATGGTCTCATTAATCTGTCACAAATCACAACTTTATATTGCACTGTGCAATTGTATATCAAGCTAACAGCTAGTTTTTTGTTCCTTGCCAGCTGTAGCCCATCAGAGCCAGACAAGTGCTTGTTCCATGAAAAGTTATTGATCAAATTCACTGATATGATAATTTGATCAAAGTAAGGTTATAACTAAGAGGTGTTCAATAGACATATAAATAACTTAGTAATAGTACCAATCCATATGTTCATACTAGTATCATGCAGCTAAATATATCCCCACTTCCCCACTATCTTACATCTATTCAGCCTACATTGGGAGTTATGTCACAAATAAGTGTTCTTTATATCTTGACAGTACTGAACTATCCTCGTGCATATTTGCATATGAAACACTAACATTGGTAACATAAAAGAATATGCTGGAACAAAAGAGTGTTGCTATCACCATTGTTTTTTGTGTACATTGAAGTATTACATTGCAGGTTGAACTGCAGATCCAAGAAAGCTGACATACGGACATTGCCAGAAAGAACTTCTTAACCGTTTTGTGTTAACAAACTATAATGCTAACAGAAGGTCCATACAATTATTAATAAATGCATCAACTTCCATTGAAGCAACACAAGCAGAAAAAAATAAAAGATCATACCCTCTGGATGATGCCCTGGGTGTCATAAGACAACCGAGCATCTATTTCAGTCGAAACGCGTCCAGGGACTTGATGAGCCAGTTCAGCGCCAACATTTGCCAGAGCCTGCAAAAGTTCTTCTCGATTCAGGACCTCAGATGCACAGAAAACCCACATTGCCTAGCTATCACAGTGGTAATAGCGAAATCGAGATGAAACATGCAGACCTTGGTGAGGTAACAGGACATCCTGTCCTCAGGCTTCTCCAATGCGTTGCACTCACCATCTGCCAGCGCAGTATCTAGCGCACTCTGCAAAAACAAAAAAAACAAATAGCCCCAACACAAACCGTGTCACTCTTGCACTGCAGGATTATAATTGAATAGTTGCTGAACATTCCAATCGCGACAGCTCCTCACCTTGAACTTGGTGTCTGGGAGCCCAGCGATCCCAAGCAGCAACGACGAGCTCACCGTGGCTGCCGTGGGTGCGAACCTGCGATTGTTCGACAGCACAATGTGCCAGCCTCGGTCAACCCACCCACCCACCAAATAAAATGGGGCAACAAGACAGAAAAACAAGGCAAGAAGACTGTTACCTCTCGAAATCATCGAACACGACGGTGTCCGGCACGATCTCGCTGAAGCCAGCCACCGCGTCGAGCTCAGTGACGACCTCTGCGCCCAAACAAAGCGAAATCGGGAGTCGGGAAGGCTACACGTCACGAGAAGCCGCAGGACAGGACATGATTGGGGGCCAAGAGCAGTACCGCTGACCGGGGACGTTGGTGCGTTGCCAGCGGCGGCCCGCGCGGCCACAGGCGGCCTCCGGAGGCCGAAAGTCGCAGGCTTAGCCGACCAGGAAGTCAACCTGACCACCTGAAGCAACGACCAAGAACAGGTGAAACCGGGGAGCGCGAGATGGCCAGGAGGCGACGGCGGCGGCGAGCGGCCGGACTGCGCGAATGGGAGCTTGCTGGAGAGGATCAGAGGAGGGGAGACGGGTAGAGAGGGTGTAGTACCTGACGGGAGGCCGGGACGAGGGAGGAGGAGGTGGGCGTGGAGATTGAGAGCGCCATGGGAGTTGGGATCGGAGCCGGTGGACTCTGGAAGTGAAGAGGAGATGGGGAGCGGAAGAAGAGAAGAATTAGCGATGCTAGGATACGGAGATAACTAGAACTAATTAATTTGCTGTGTAATGACTAGTTTGCCCTAGATGTTAATAACGTAATAGGATTTCCACCATGTTACGTTCTAATCATGTTCAAAACTTGGGTAGATGTGAATTATCTATTTAATGAGACTGGAAAATGAAAGTTTAGAATGCAGTAATTTCATAAAAACATAGTAGAATCGGTGTAATTTCATTTAAAATATAAATATATGGAAAATATGTGTTCTATGTAGGGCCATCGTTCATAAAATGTCTCTTCCGTGCACTTCCACTAAGAGTCATAATTAAAATCTGCATGACATGCTTCTCATAGGTCATTGGCCCTGTTCGTTTGTCTTACGAGGCGTACTGTTTCAGCGAAGGAATATTGTTTTTCTCTCATAACAAATCAGCGAACAGTACTTTTAGCCATGACTTTTTAACGAAACGAACAAGGCCACTATCTTAAATATGTGACAATAAGTAGTTAAGCAATACTCCCTGCATATAATAGAACAAGTTGACAACATGTTACTTTTGTTGTGGAACTCTGAACCAAGGAATATTTCAGTGATGCAGGTTCCTTGTTTATTGTTCTACTTCAGTTCCTAGTTCAATTCTTATTCTTGAATCAAGGTCATACCAGTTTGGTAGTCATGTCAATGCAATGGCTAAAGGGGTGTTTGATCCGGTGACTAAAATTTAGGAGGTGTCACGTGACGGTGTCGTATGGGGTGCTCAGATACTAATAAAAAACAAATTGCAGAATCTATCAGTACTCCACGAGACGAATTTATTAAGCCTAATTAATCCGTCATTAGTACGCGTTTACTGTAGCACTACATTGTCAAATCATGGACTAATTAGGCTTAAAAGATTCGTCTCGCAAATTAGTCGCAAGCTGTGCAATTAGTTTCNTAATTAGTCTATATTTAATACTCNACATATNTGTTTAAACATCTGATAGGACAGCGACTAAAGTTTAGAAGGAGAAACCAAACACCCTCTAATATAATATACATTGGTAGAAAGCGGTGGGCAGATTGGTAATTTGATCCTTGTCTCTCCCTGAAGCCCGTGGTTTTTGTCGATCCATGCGCCGAGGCTTCGATAACACCGAGGGGACGTTGAGAGTGACATGTGCATAGTGCACGGAAATATTTAAAAATGATTTGGATAATCCATGACTCGCTCTTGGATTGGGTAATGGGCATCATCAGTGGCTTTTGTTCCATTCTTACTTTGGGATACATGATAATTTTTGGGACGATTTGACTTTATATGCGACTGAGCCCAATTTGGTACACACGTATGTGAGTAAACAACACTTTATACTCGGTCCAATCCAAGGTGCAGTTGTATATATGGTTTTGAAGACTACTCCATCCTTTTACATGTCATATTAGTTTTGTTTTAAATCAAATATTTCTATCTTTAACTATCAATTTTTTAGAAAAAAATGTATAGGCTAACAACATAAGATTTATGTCTCTAAATTTATTGTGAGAAATACTTTTCTTAATATATGGTTCACATGTTGTTAAACTAAAAAGATTTTAAAATTCATAGTCAAAATTAAAAATATTTAACTTAAAACAAGCCTACTTGAAAAAATGGAAAGAGTACAGATGAATTATGCTATCCAACGTTTTTGCCCCAGCTGATGAAGCCTTCCTCACTTTGCTTTTACTTTACGAGTTATTATTATTCATCGATGAGGGAAGGAATAACTTGCGTTCACAACCTTCTCACTTTGGTTGGGAATGTAGCATAAACTAATTTTCTCAAACATCTATATCTATCTATCTATCTATATATATATATATATATATATATATATATATATATATATATATAATAAAGCTAGTATAAAACTAATCCCCACTATATGTTTATCTCAACATGCAAGTCATCCACTTCATCCCTCACTAACTATGCACATCATCTTTTCCTAATAGCTATGTAATCCCACTAATTTTACAACTTTTAATTGCAACCATGCACATACATCATCTCCGCTCAATTTTATTCTAAATCCTTTGCAGTCGCCGTAAGTATATATTGGTTTTGTGTCCTTGCCATAGAACTCCAAATTATATATTGACTTTGTTTGAAATTATATTTTATTTTAACTTTATTCAAAGTTAAAAATTCTTGTCGAGTCTATAGAAAAACTTACCAACATCCACCACATCACATTAGGTTAATAGAATTCTTCTAAGAAATATGTTTTAGATGGTGTATCTTTTTTTTAAGAGAGATGGTGTATCTTTTTGAACGTGTAGATGTTAACATATTTTTATAAAAAAAAGACTTGACCACAAGACAAAACCAAAATTAAGTTGTGCTGTATAATTAGAAATGGACGGAGTAGGACACAATTAGAACCGTCTCTGTCTTATCGAAGTAACAACAAATGTACAATATATACATGATATACCTGACCTAAATTGTTTGATGACAATTTTCTACTTAGGGCCTATTTGGATCATTGGACTAATTTTTTTGTAAAAAAAATAGACCGATTAAAAAGTGAAGTAATTTTTAGCCTACCTAGCTATGTGTTAGTCGCTCTCAATAGTCCATATTCAATTATCCAAACACCATTAAACTAAAATTTAACCACTTTACCCTGTTCGCTTACTCGTAAACGATCGTAAATTTCCAGCCAAGAACAGTGTTTTTCTCTCACACCAAACCAGCCAGCAGTAAATAATCCACGATACGATACGGCCTCCCGAACAGGCTGTTTATTTTTAGCTGGACTAACAACTAGTGCAGCTAATCAAACAGGCTATCCTATAACGCCCATGAATGGAAAGGTAAAGACTAAAGAGATTGTCGTGCCAAAGAAAGGCTTGTGCCCGATCAAGCGACCACGGATTTAAACACTGTAGCAGTTGATAGATGCAACACGGACGGCGTCGCACTTTGGACTTTTTTTATTTTTAATCCTTTTTTATTCAATATTTTAATAATAATTGCTCATAATTTTTTTTTACGGATTTGACCCTTTTGGTCTCGCACCACATGTATTGGCGCGACAATATCCACCACGTTAGACAGCGTTTTCGACGTGAAAAACTCTATTACGCCACTTCCGTTGGTGTGACAGTATTGTTCTGTCGCGCCATCATAAGTGGCGTGATAAGACAAAACCTTTAAAAACTCACAACTCTTTGATACGACGTCGGATGAAGCTGAAATTTATATGAAAATTGTAGCTCTCGATGAGATCTACAACTTTGTAGTTTTGAGTTTTTTTTATTTGTAAGATGTTCAAAAAATTAATATAAAATTTTAGGAACATAATAACCGCGTATAAGTGCTCATTGCATTAGAAAAATAATATTGTTTTTGTACGGTGTCAAATGAAGATTCTTTTCACATGAAAGCTATAGATCTTGTAGTTTTGAGTTTTTACATTTGAGATCGTTAAAATGCACAAAAAAATAATATAAATTTCAGCAGCATAATAATCGTGTACTAGCGCTTATCGCATTAGAAAAATAATATTGTTATTACATGGTATCAAATGAAGATATATTTTATATTAAAGTTGTAGCCCTTAGTGAGATGTACAAGTTTATATTTTTGAGTTTTCACATTTGAGATCGTTAACATACTCTAAAAACTAATATAAAGTTTTAGCAGCATATTATGCTCCTGAAATTTTATATTAATTTTTTGAGCATCTTAACGTACTCAAATGAAAAAACTTAAAACTATAAAGTTGTAGATCTCACTCATCGAGAGCTACAGTTTTCATATAAATTTCATCTTCATCCAAAGCCGTATCAAAGAGTTATGATTTTTAAAGGTTTTGTCTTGTTACGCCACTCCTGGTGGCGCGACAGAACAACCCACACCACTCCCAGCGTTTTCTACGTCGGAAACGACGTCTAACGTGGCGGATGTTGCCGCACCAATGCATATGGCACGACAACGTTAAGGGGTCAAATCCGCAAATTTTTTTTAGGAACGCTTATTATTAAAATATTGAATAAAAAATGGTTAAAAATAAAAATTCTCCTCGCACTTTCAGATTTCGGAAAACGTATTTTCATGTGATGGAGAAACGTAATCCACAACCCTTTCCACGCAAACCCGTCCTTAAATCCCAAAAAACAGCCCACTGAGCACTGACATGCGGGCCCGTACCGGGCGAGGCGTCCGGGGCCCCGGTCCGCCAAACAGATCACGAGCCGCGCGCCAGGACGCCACGCAACGCGCACGCCACCTCCGTGTCCCTGCGCGCGGGGACCACGCTACCAGATTA
Organism: Miscanthus sacchariflorus; assembly: GCA_002993905.1. NCBI lineage: Eukaryota > Viridiplantae > Streptophyta > Magnoliopsida > Poales > Poaceae > Miscanthus > Miscanthus sacchariflorus. The sequence continues at coordinate 2,756,408 of CM009603.1, forward strand.
CCAGTATATCCCTCCCACCGCTTCCGTCTCTCTGCCGGTGGGCCCGTCAGTCTCCCTCTCTCTCTCTCCCTCCGTGGTAGTGCTGCGGGTCGGAACAAAGCCGCAGCGGAAAAAACCCCAACCCCACCCCGAGGGCAGGGCACGGAGGGAGAAAGGAAGGGAAAAAACACGAGGCGGCAAGACGAGGACGCGACGCGAGGCCGATGCCGAGGCCGAGGCGGGGGATAGAAATACGAGAGCGAGCGGGGGGCAGCAGCAGCGAGGGGAGGGACGAGAGGTGAGATAGATAAGCAAGCGGCGCGCCCTAACCCTAGCCCGCCCCCGTCCCGCCCGCCGCCTCGCTCGCCGGAGGAGCGCGCCTGCCGCCGCGGGGATCCGTACGCGCGCCGGGCCGGGCCTGACCTGACTGCCGCGCCACCTTCGCGCCGGTCGGTGCGTCCCTCGAAACTCTCGCTCCCTCTCTCCGTTCGTTTCCTGACTCCCGCCGCGGGTGGTCGCGCGCGGGGTCTGGGTGGGGATTGGTCGGTGGTGGGGACGACGACGACGGGGTCGCGCGCGGCCGC
>CM009603.1:2952204-2967656 GCA_002993905.1 Miscanthus sacchariflorus
GTTCCTGCTTATATAAAGAAGGGGGAGGCATAAATGGGCATAACTTTATCTACGCACTGTTGAGCTTACCTCCCTTTCTTTAATTCTTCGTCTTCCTCCGCCTCTATCCCCTTAGATCTGATCTCATGGAGAGCATGGGGAGCTCGAGGATGGAGGTTTCTAGGCGGGCGGCGGGCGAGCACTGTCTGCCCATCCATCCTGCTTTTGTTGGGTAAGTTCTTGGACCAACCCAAATTTGGTGAACTTGGGGCTTTGTACTTCTTCTCACTTGGTCTTCTTCCAGGCTTCCTATGCATGATGACTTGAGTACTCCCGAATCACCGGGAGGTGCTGCGGCGGTGGAAGCCGCAGCTCTACCGACAGTCATGGTGGCCGGGGATGAAGCGAGCCATCTCGAAGCGCAGCTGGAGGCCATACAAGAAGTGACGGTTAGGTTGGAGCGGGAGGCCGCCGCCGCTAAGGCATCCCGCGCTGAAGCCCAGGCGCAACTTCTTGGTAAGTTCCTAGCGAGATTTCCTGTTCATCCTTTTGAAGATTTCTTGTCTTGATGAGTGGTTGCTCTGATTACACTTTCTAGTCGCCCAAGTGCAACTGGCCGCTGCCCAAGGCAAGGTGGTGAGGCTTCGTGACACCAATGCCGTTCTAGCTGAGCAGGTGACAGAAGTGAAGCACGACCGTGACGCTGTTGCGGATGACTCATCCGCCGTGGCGGTCAGGGCGGGTCAATATCAGGACCGTCATGCTGCCTTGTTGGAGGCATGTGGTGGTGTTATTGACGTGCTCTCGCCGGCAGGGGTGAGCATAAAGGAGCGCCTTGGCAATGTCCCAAGGCGGTTTGCCGAAGTGATCCAGCATGTGGTTCGTCATGGGGCCACGTTGGCATTGGCGGCCGCTACACTCCGGAGCGGCGATGACCTTCGTGACATGGCGATTGGGTTTGCACCAGTGGAATAACCTGATGATGTTGGTGTGCAAGCCTTAGAGTTCAGGAGCGCGATAGGCACCATTGCCGAATCTGAGAGAGTAGAGGATGTAATCTGCTCTGCTCCTCATGATGTGTAAAATGCATTAGCCTTAGAATAAAGACATTTTGCACTTTATGTTTTGTGTTTTCCTGAGTAATGGCTTTGTGACTTCATGTAGTGTCGGTTGTTGCCCCTAGATCACTGTAATAGGTTAGCAAAACGTATCGCGGTGATTGAACATAGACCCTTAACACGGCTTCCCCGAATGCGGTATACTTTCGAAAACTTTTCGATCGGGTAGCCCCCAAGTGCTTCGCCAGGTCAGTGTGATCTGCTGAGGTGCTTAGTTTTAGCCCAGGGGCATACTGATCGTCTTTTTGATGGAGTCTACTATATTTATTGCGGGTTGGTGGTAACACCACCCATAAATTGGGCCCTAGTATAGGGCTGCTTTCTTATGCATAGAACCATCATAACAAGTCAACGTTCCAGGCATTCATGTAGACTTCACCTTTCATGTTTGCCAGCTTGTATGTTCCCGACTTTTGCACTTCAGCCACGATGAACGGTCCTTCCCAAGGAGGTAAAAACTTGTTTTTCCCCTTGGTCGTTTGCACTCAACGCAGAACTAGATCGCCTTGCATGAAGTTTAATGGTTGAGCGTGCTTGTTGTGGTACTTGCGCAGCTGTTGCTGATATCTTATGAAACAGACAAGTGCCGTTCCACGGTGTTCGTCGAGCCTGTCGAGGGAATCCTATAAGTCTTCCTTTGTTGTGTCCTCATCATAGACGTGGACTCGAGGAGAGGCGTAGCCAACCTCCTTGGGTAGTACCGCGTCTATGTCATAGATAAGGAAGAAAGGGGTGAACCCCGTCGGCCTGGTAGGAGTGGTTCGTAGGCCCCATAGGACTGGCTGAAGCTCCATGACCCATCTACCCTCGAACTTTTTTAGTTTCCTGAAGATCTAGGATTTAAGGCCCCGAAGGATGCAGCCATTCGCTCTTTCTACCTGACCGTTGGTCTTGGGGTGGGCCACTGTGGCCCATCTTACGTTGATCTATTGTTCATCATAGAAGTTGATAAAGTCGCTTCCCGTGAACTAGGTGCCGTTGTCGGTGATGATCGTGTTCATGACCCCATACCGGTTTATAACCTACTTGTTGAACTCGACTGCCACCTTCGAGCTAGCTGTAGCTATAGGCTTGGCCTCAATCTACTTGGTGAACTTGTCGATCATGACAAACAAGTGATCGAAGCCCCCGGGGACGGGCGGGAGTTTCCCAACAAGGTCGAGTCCCTAGATGGCGAAGGGCCATGTGATCGGGATCGTTTGGAGTTCTTGAGAGGGGACGTGTTTTTGCTTGGCAAAATACTGACATCCCTCACAAGTCCTCATGATGTGTTGTGCATCCTTAACCACGGTGGGCCAGTAAAACCCTTGTCAAAAGGCTTTACCCAACAAGGTGTTCGGCGCTGCATGGTGGCCACAAGCCCCCGAGTGTATATCTTGCAAGAGTTTTATCTCATCTTCCGTGGGTATGCACCGTTGCAAGATTCCACTCATGCTTTTATGATGGATTTCGTCATCCCTCATAACATAGGATTTAGCTCTTCGACGTACTAGATCGGCTTCATCCTTGCTGATAGGGAGGATGCCATGTTGCAGATAGTCAATGAGTTCCTATGCCCAGTCTGGGTTAGAGCATGCGGCTTTGGTGATGGTGACTACGCTCGGCTCGGGGAGAGGTTGAGTTTCAACTTCCCAGCGTGCCAAAGGTCTCATAAGCTCATCGAGGAACACGCCTCCTAGGAGCATGTCTCGAGTCGAGCTGATTCTAGCAAGGCTGTCAGCCTCTTCGTTGTCCCTTCGAGGGATATGGCGTAGCTCAAGTCCATCGAACTTTGCCTCAAGTTTTCTGACCTCAACGCAATAGGCTTCCATCTTGTGGTCGCGGCACGCTGAGGCTTTCATTACTTGCTCGACGACAAGTTTAGAGTCTCTCGAAGCGGCAACTCTTCTGACCCCAAGGGTGACTACGGTGCGTAGCCCATGGAGCAGGGCCTCGTACTCTGCTATGTTATTGGTACCACCCTCAAAATTTGAATGAAGTACGTACCTCATTCGATTCCTGTTGGGGGAGACCAAGACAACTCCCGCTCCCGCTCCTTGCAGCATCAAAGATCCATCAAAGCACATGTTCCAGTACTCCATGTCAGCTATGGCTGGTTCAACGTGTGCTTGTGTACACTAGGCAACAAAATCCACCAGGGCTAGGGATTTTATAGACGTGTGTGGCACATAAGTGATGCCATATGCCAGAAGTTCCAGGGCCCATTTGGCGATCCGTCCGGTCATGTCCCAATTGTTGATGATCTCTCCTAGTCTAAAGGAGGTGACCACAGTGATCGGGTGCACATCGAAGTAGTGAACCAACTTTTGATTTACCAAGTACACCCCATAGAGTATCTTCTGGATGTGCGGGTATCGAGTTTTATTGTCGGCCAGTATTTAACTGAGAAAGTACTTCGGTCGCTGGATGGTCTGAATGTGGCCTTCTTCCTTTGTCTCCACAACTATAACCACGCTGACCACCTGAGTGGTAGCCACGACATATAGGAGTAAAGGCTCTTCTTCGTGAGGAGCAACCAAAACAGGGAGTTTGGTGAGGAAGTCCTTGATATCGTCGAATGCTTTTTGAGCTTCCGAGGTCCATCGCCAGTCTGGTGTCTTGCGTAAGAGTTTGTAGAGGGGGAGTCCTCTTTCGCCTAGTCTAGAGATGAACCGGCTTAAGGAAGCCAGGCAACCCGTGAGCTTCTAGGCGTCTCTTAATGCTCGAGGAGGTCCCATATCAAGGATGGTTTTAACCTTCATGGGATTGGTCTCAATCTCGCGAGCCAATACAATATAGCTGAGCGGTTTGCCGGATGGTACCCCAAATGTAGACTTTTCTGGGTTGAGCTTGATCTTGAACTTCTGGAGGTTGTTGAAAGTTTTCAAAAGACTTGAATAAGGTTCCCGGCTTTGGATGATTTTACGATGATGTCATCGATGTAAGCTTTGGCGTTTCTGCCGACCTGTTCGTGGAGGCAGCGCTTCATATAGTGCTGGCAAGTAGCCCCCGTGTTCTTTAGCCCGAATGGCATGGTGATGTAGCAGTATACCCCGATCGGGGTGATGAACGAAGTAGCTAGTTGGTCGGACCCTTTCATCCAGATTTAGTGATAATCGAAGTAAGCGTTAAGGAAACAGAGTAATTCTGATCTCACAGTGGACTCGATGATCTAGTCTATATGGGCCAAGGGATAAAAATCCTTAGGGCATGCCTTGTTAAGGCTCGTATAGTCAACACACATTCTCCACTTGTTCTTCTTGGGCACCAAGACGGGGTTTGCAAGCCAGTCTCGATGCATGACCTTCCTGATGAAGCCTACGTCGAGGAGCTTGGCTATTTCTTCTTCTATAGCCCTGTGCCTTTCGTTGTCAAACCATCTGAAGCGTTGCTTGACCGGCTTGGCATCGGCCCGGATGCTCAGGGAATTCTCGGCGATCTTCCTCGGGGATTCCCGACATGTCTGAGGGTTTCTAGGCGAATGTCCCGATTGTCAATCAGGAATTTGACGAGTTCGTCTTGTTGTGCCTTGTTCAGGTTGCGCCCGATGTTTGTGGTCTTACTCGGGTCACTTTTCTCCAAGCGAACCTTCCTTGAATCTTCCTCAGGCGTGAATGACGGTGCCACGGTTGGTTCTGAGGGCGTGAACTAGGCTGGTGACAGCCTCCTTTCTTTGAGAGGTGGACTTTGGAAGTCGAGACGCGGTGGCTCTAGCGTTGGAGCCCCTGAGTCCTATATTTGCATGAGGACATAGTCCAGCTCGCGCTGCGCTGGATCCAAGGTTCAGACCGCGTTCTCGATGGCGAGTAGATCGCATTGATAGGCATTTTGAAGATCCCCAGAGATTGTGATGACACCGTTAGGACCTGGCATCTTCATCTTTAGGTACGCATAGTGAGGGATAGCCATGAATTTAATGAAACATGGTATGTCGAGGACGGCATGATAAGTGCCCTGAAAATCCACAACCTCAAAGAAGAGTATCTCCTGGCGAAAGTTCGCCACCTCGCCGAACGTAACTCGTAGATCTATGATGCCAAGAGGCATCACCTGTCTCTCTGGTACTATTCCGGTGATCGGGCCTCTCGGTGGGCGTAATTTGTCCGTGTCGATCTTTAGTCTTTTGAAAGTGTCCCAATATATAAGATTGGATTCACTTCCTCCATCCACGAAGATCTTAGTGGCATGGACAGTCTCAAGAATTATGCTGACAACTAGGGGGAACCTACCAACATCGACAAAGTGTTAAGGTTGGTCACTTTCATCAAAAGTGATCAGGTGCTCTGACCAAGGTAACCGGGTCGTCATCGTGGGTGCCGCGGCATAAGCCTCCCGAACAGTAGGTGCGTGTCCCGAATTTGATCGGATCCCTGTATGGGCACGAATGGTCATCACTCATTTGAGGGTTTGTTTCGAGTGTCCCTTACGCCGTCGATTGTCCCCTCGAGGGGTGCCCCATGAGAGAGTCGTTGTGGCGGCTGTCGCACGGTATATCTTACAATCTTTGGCAAGATAAGCCACCGGGTATCCGTGATTCTAACAAGGAAGGTTCATGGCGTAGCCAAGATTTACCTGATAACTCGGCTATTGGCTTCGCTTAACACTCAGCCAATTGGGTCCATGATTTTTTTCACTATCCAGGGTGTCCTGGCCCTGTTAGGGTTGATAGCGGGCGTCGGGAAGAGCTCCTAGGTGCGTGCCATTGTGGCGCTCTTAAGCCTGTCAAAAAATCTAGGCAAAACAACGTCTAGCGATGGCGATGGTTGTGCATCATCTGGGTGGTGTGATTCCCACCAGATCATGCGTGTGGTGTCGAGGTGGTACTCCTGATAGAATTGAGAGAAAGTAGACTTGGCGTAGCGACTTACATGACGTGCCAGCTGAAGCGGTCCTACGTCTATCGCGTCTCCGAGCTTGGCGAGGTAGAGCTGATTGGGCGATGATGACGTCATGGCCAGCGCACGGGTCTTGAAGTTGCCACGTCATGGAACCCTTGATCACGCGGAGGTGGCGTTGTGACCATCCTTTTCCGACCACCTCTTGATCACACCCTTACTCGACCTGTAGAGAATAGCCATCCGAAACAAAAACAAATCTGAACACGAAAGGCTCCTACCTGGCGCACCAACTGTCGGATTGTTTTGCTTCGGGAATATCCAGCAACGTGATCATGTAGATAGAATTGGATGGTAGCACACGAGACACAGAGATTTATACTGGTTCAGGGCGCGGTGCGCGCTAATCCCTACTCCAGTGGTGCTGCTGCTTTTGTATTCGTATGCTCAATTATAGGAGTTGTTGCTCCTAGCTACAAGGTAGATGGAATTGGTGGAAGATGGATGATGTCGATCCCGAGCCCGATGTCTCTACCCTCCTTTATATTGGCGGGAGAGATAGAGTTACAGGGGGGCGATCGGGCTAACATATTGTATTCCTAGTTTGTTACAACAGATTGATCCTAGCTATCGTCCAGATACGCCCGCCTTGGTTTGCCTCGATCTCCACGTTGGTCGACCGTGTTAGCCCTTGTGGGCCTCCTCCTTGACGGCTGCTGGGCCGATAGCTTGGCAATGGTCATATATACGGGCGGTGCAGGTACCCCTGGCCCTAGAAAATTGTGTTTGTAAAATTTGGTACAAGCAAGTATTTTGATTCGGCATGTACAAATGACAATTTTACTTTTGGTTTACCACTATACTTGCAGCATGGTCCTATACTCCTATACATTCTAGTTGCATAGCTTGCTGCAACTGTTGCTACTTATTTTGTCAGATGAACACTTGCTATAGGTGTGCTTCATGCAGTAGCAGCAGNACATCACTGCCGGTTCTCACAAATCCGGCAGTGATGATGCCGGCAGTGATGTGCAAATCTGGCGTAGTGTGCATCGGCTACGGCGACACGCTGGAGGTGAAGCCCAAGGACGCTGCGGCCCCGGCGGCGGAGTTCATCTCGCCAGGCCGCCGCCGCGAGCGAGCAAGCCGCGGGCACGGTAGTCCCGGTGGCCATGGCAATCCAGGCGGCGGTGGCCGGTAGAAAGCCCTGGGACCGACTAAACACCATACTCCAGCAAAGATCGAGCAGTACATCGTACCTCGTCCATAGCGGTGCCGACTCTTCTCCTCTCGACGGCGGCGCGCGAAGGAGACGAATCGCGGCACGGTCGTGGCGAGGTCGTTGCGGGCTTCTTGGATCAAGCCGGCGTCGTGGTTGTGGCTGTGTTGTTGTCTTTCTGGGAAGCCGCCTGGTGCATCAATTGATTTATGTTGCCTCCTTTACCGGCATCCTCACGCGGGGGAAAGGGCAGGCAATGTATATTGCCTTTCTTGGCCGGGAGAAATCATCGTTGCCGGCATCCTTGCGCGTGGGAGAGGGAAGGCGATGTATGTTGCGATTGATTTATGTTGCCTTCTTTGCCGCCGACATCGTCGCGCGTGGGAGAGGGCATGTGATTTATGTTTCCTTTTTGGCCGGGAGAAATCATTGTGCGGCGGTTACCATTTTGACTGGGCAAAATCATCGTGTGGACGCTTGGTTTCGCACGCCGGGCGACGATTCCTATCGGTAATTTTTAGTTGTAGATGGATAGATAGAAGAGAGAGAGATTTACTGCTATCCACGGCGCACTCAATGTGGCCCAGCAATTAAACGGTAAAATAGAAAAAAAGGAACATATAGTGGAAATCGAACCCAGGACCTGCCAGATGAAAACATAGATTTACATTGCGCTAGTTGTTCATGTATGCTAGAGTAAGATTCTTTTTTCCTTTTGTTCTGTATATGTAGGAGTAAGTTTTCCTCAATCACCACCCAGCCGAGACCCATCACGAACTCAGTTTGACACTGCCGCCGACGGCGAGATTAGGCAGGAGCCGCGTTGCCGCTGCCCATCATTGCCGCGCCGTCCAGCAACGCCGCCTCCTCGCTTGCCGCGTCATCCCGCATCACCGCTGCACACCAGCGACATCACACGTCACCGCCACCCTCCAATGCCATCCTGTAGCTCTGTAGCATCGCCTCCCTCCATTGCCGCACCAACGAGAGATGCTGAGTCCGGCCATGCGTCCACCTGGTGACAAATCCAACTCTTTTGCAGACTCCTACATCCATAAATTACTGAATTTGTATTCTTTTTTATACATGTTCTTCCATTCGATTAGCCAAAGTTTGACATAAACACAAAGAATGAGACATTTAAAAAGGCTTGTCTTGAGATGATGAACTCTGCAGTTCGCCAACGAAGATACAGGCTGAAGAAAGAATATTTTGATCCTTTTCCACCACATTTGGTTACAAAAACTTCTCTCAAATGCATGAATAATCAATAGTGGATTCAACTTTTGGAATCATGGAGTCCCAAAAAGATGGTATGTTTCCTCCTAAGAACTAGATTGTTGCTCTGTACATGCTAATTTGTCACCTACCTTACATCTATTTCGTCTTTGATGTAGGAGATATGTCAAAAGAAGAAAGACAACCGAGGGAATGTTAAGTACCACCAAACAACTGGATCTCGTGCCTACATGGTTCATGTTGAAAATTTGGTAAGTGGGCCATGTTAAACACCATATAAATAAATGTATGCAACTGTTACTTAAGCATGCTTAAGGGGGGAAATAAAGCTTTCTATATGAAGCTCATCAATAATTTTCGAACTGCTGAAATGTTTGTCACTTTACATAATCTTGGGAATTTGAGATGTACTGATTTATGTGAGAACACAAGTACTTGTCATGCTGCTGCTCTGATGCAAGGGAAATTTTACAGAATAATGTGTTTGTAACATGCTGCTGCTCTTGTGATGACCATATTAAGCTGCTGCTACTATTGTATACCATATTAAGTTGTTTGCAACATGCTGCTGCATGCTATTGTAACATGCTACTGTTGCTTATAGAAAATTGTGTTTGTAAAATTTGGTACAAGCAAGTATTTCGATTCGGCATGTACAAATGATAATTTTACTTTTGGTTTACCACTAAACTTGCAGCATGGTCCTATATTCCTATGCATTCTAGTTGCATAGCTAGCTGCAACTGTTGCTACTTATTTTGTCAGATGAACACTTGCTATAGGTGTGCTTCATGCAGTAGCAGCAGCAGCACACCTACAACTAATGTTCATGCTACTGCTGCAGTAAACTAGAACCTGGCAAAGAAAATTGCTATGTTAACATCATCTCAAAACATCAGCCCGCTGAGTGAATTTATTTTGGTTCAAGCTATTTGTGAAAGCTCTTTGAACTTGTGTGCGACACTTCTTTCACATTTAGTAGCTATGATCTTGTGACATTTCGTGTTCCTTTATTGTAGCAATGTATTAGTTTATGCTCAGTAACTATGAACTTGTGGCACTTCTTTGATGTTGAGAAGCTATGAATGTGAATCTGAGAGCTTTATTGATTTATGCATTTCAAATTTAGTTTAACAAAATTTTGTAATGTCAATTTTATACTGCATATAAATGTTGTTTTCAGGGAGATAAGTACAATGATCAAGAACCAGATGCATTTGATTTATTCAGGGAGTGCCACTATAGCAAGAAAAATAAAGGCTACACCCCTACTGTACAGGAGGCTATTGTATGGCAGCGTTCAAACTTTGCTCTTTGTAATGCTTGATTTTAAATTGTCTCGCATCATCATCAACCATGTTTGCTACTTTCTTGCTAGACTCAAATGGGAAACAAACTGTCTGCACCTACAGATGGTGAGGAACCCAAGTCTGCTACTCAGGTTATAGGTGATGTGCTTGCTGAGAACACCAAGAAGAATCAGATCTTGCAGAATGTGGGGATCGGAATGCACGGCCAAGATCAAGCGAACAGAACACTGAGGCCGAACTGGAAACAGAGAAGAGGGCAAATGCTGAGCTTTGTGTACAAGTGGCTGATTTGTCAAAGAAAGTCCAAGAATATGAGGAGGCAAGGATCATGGACCAAGAGGAGACGAAGAAGAATCAATTTTATATGGAAGCAAAATTGAATGTCTGCTAAATCAATTTCGACCAAGTTAAAATATACATGGTGGTATATCTTTTGCTACTAACTTCATGCATTTTGCTGCTGCTAACTTGTCTCAAGTCAGTTTCGACCAAGTTAAGCTATACATGGTGGTCTACTGCTGCTTGCATTTTGCCGCTGCTGCTGCATGCAAGCATTTGTATGTTGGCTGCTGCTGCAACAAATAACTATGAACTTGTGGCACTTCTTTGATGTTATGAACTTGATGCTGCTGCATACATGGCTGAAGTTGTATGCATTTTTTGGAATATCTATGTTGGCTTATGTGCCATGGTAAACTGCAAGGTTGATGGGATGGTTGATGAAACTTTGTATGCTAACTAATGTTGGATGAAAACTTATGTGATCTAATGTTGGATGAAAATTCATGTGATATGATGTTGGATGGAAACATAAGATTATTTATTTGATGTGCTGCTTTTTTTGAGCAAAGCGTCACCTTTCTTAATTTATCAGGATAAGTGGTACAAACTCCATTAGGAGGAGCAACAAACCAAACATATCTCCCTACCGAAAAGTTTACAGAGCTCCTAGCTAGAGAATGAGCATCAACATTGTAGCGTTTGCCTTCATGAACAAACTCCATTCTTGTGAAGCTTCCCGTCCGAGACTTGATTTCCAAGACGATTGGCTCGTAATTCCCAAAACCCTCACTATGGATGTTTCTTACTGCATTGACACAGTCACTTGCCACCCGGAGCATTTGGAGGTCAAGGTCACTGGCTAAAGCCAGGCCCTCGCGGCACGCCACCACCTTAGCTGTTTCACCATGGATGTGCTGCTATAGTATTAGTTGTATGTGCTGTGTATATGGGTTGTATGTGCGAAAATGGGCTGTGTATATGGGTTGTGTGTGCTGTAGTAGTGGGCTAAAAAGTGCGCTAAAAATTGGTGACGAAATTGGGCAGCAAAATGGCTAAATTTGGCCTACCAAAATGGCTGAAAAAGAGCTGCGAAAATGGCAGAAATTGGGCCAAAAATTGGCCTATCTTTGATTTTAGCCTGTTAATAAATGGGCTGAGGTAGTGTCCAAGAAAGCATCCATGTAAGCACAATGATGATGTGGCAATTCATCCATGACGGTTATTTTCGTTGCAGGAAATGGGCTTGGGCTGGGCTAACTAGGCCTCGGGCTCTACCGTGACGATTTAAGACCGCCACCGATTTCGTTAATCCGTGATAGTTTTCGACAAACCGTCACACAGGTTAATCCATGACGCTCAATCCATGATGATATCTAGAACCATCACAGATGTTGCTTGGTGACGGTTTTTTGGTGATTCGTGACAGAAATTTTCCATCGTGGATTAATAGGATTCTTGTAGTGGTGGCGTCGGCGCGTCGCGGGGAGGTAGAAGCCGTGGGCAGCAGTGGGCGGCACGTTGGTGGGCTGCAATGGGCTGTGCGGAGCAGGGCGAGGCCCAATCGCCGCCCTAGTCGTCGCGTGACTGGGTGGCACCTAGGTCGGCACATAGCATGCCCCGTAGGCACCCGCACCCTAGCTAATTCCTAACCCTCCCTCCTCCCTCCGGCTTATCGCTTCCAGAGTCCACACGCCGCCACCTCCTACCCACTTCTCCATCCTCTGCACACAGATGCAGCACCCCACTGGCTATCCACCCAATCCCGGCCATATCCTGCACCCAGCGGTGGTGCGTCCAATGCCCACTTTGATGTTCGGCACAGTGGGTCGGTCAGCAACACGGCGAGGAGGGAGTGGATCTCGAAGATCCCACCGAAGCCCCCTTGCGCCGCCTACCAGAGTCGATGTCCACCCGCGCCTTCCCTAGGATGCGACCCGGAGGCCGCGGCCCTCCTAGGTAGGGTCGCTTCCATCAAGGTTGGAGCCCCTCGTCCGGCGGGCTCTGCATGCGCCCCCGACTGACTGGATCATCTCTAGGCTGGTGAGCTCGTCTTCGAGGTCGACCGGATCCCCGTTGAGTTCGAGCCCAAGCCCATGGTCCACGTCTAGTGGCAGGCAACGTAACGTAGGATTTAGACAGAATAGCCATTTTTGTCCCTTAATTATTACTCGAGGCTCAGTTTCATTCCTGAACTTTTTAAAACTACCGTTTTAGTCCTCAAACTCTATTTAAGATGTTCAGGTGAGCATATACATGAGTGTCCTTCGATGTTGATGTTAGTATTTGAACGCGGTCGTAGGTGTAGTTGGATTCGGAGAGGAAGCGGAAGGCCTGCAAGGCAGACAGGGCAGGGGTCGGACCTCGAGTCATCCACGGCTGAGTGCACGGGGCCCTCCGCGTGGGGAAACGCAACCACTGAACCACCCGCTGCCCGGACGTCAGCACGGGGATGCAACGTGTGCCGTCTGCATCTGCATTGGAGGCCAGGTTGACACCGTGCAGGCGTGAACGTACGGGACGCGCGATCATACCGCGCACGCGTCAGGTTTCCTTCCATATGGCAGGGGACGCGAGGAGGCCCTGGTTGCTCTCCATTTCGTTACGCATGGAGGACTGTGTGTTCTGCTGCGTCTGTATATGCATCCTCATCATCTGACAGCATTTTTTTGAGAATTTGTGTTGGAACATCAATCACATGCCCACTGGAATCGATCAACTTCAAGCTAAGCGCAAGTTTCTGGAGTTGGTTTACAGGTGCAAATCTATACGTAGAGGCATACGTACACCCAACAGGGATGCAGACTAGCCATCACGATTCACCACATGGATGGTTCCATCAGACTTGGTATGCATTTGTTCTTGGTGGACAATAGATGTAAACAGCCGGTTTCCTGAATGTTTGTGGACTCTGGTTCACCAGGGACGGCCACGGTCGCTGGGATTATATGTTTTTTTGCTTGTGAGGACTCTTGCCACGAATTATTTCTATATATTTCTGGTTGCTTGACTCTTCTTAGTTAAGTTCTGAGCTGTGAAAAAACTACTGTAAAATGTAAGCTTTGAAAAAACAAATATAAAGTATATATGTTGTTCAAAAATTATAAGTTGTTTGGTTCAAACAACTACAAAGCATACCTTCTCCCTCTACCTGTCTTGAAATACCCGTGAAACGGCATCTCTTCCAACACATTTAGAAAAGCTGAAGCGGGGTCTACAGTGCTGCAAAAATTGTAGTGTACACAAGCAGTTGTTTCTGAAAAAAGCAATTTTAATTTATGTCTTACCTGTTTGATTGATGTTTTGTTTTTTGGCAGTAGGTGACGTGTGAGAACGTGACGGTTACTAATCCATATAACGAATGAATCACACTTAGTCCGGTCTTAGTGGGAATTTTATCCCAGTTTCATCCGCATTTTAGAGGGTGCTGCGACTGCTCCACAAATCTACTCCACAAATTCTATCGTGGAGCAACTCAAAAAAACCTAGAGTTTATGGAGCACCTCTTTAAATGCTTTCACAATTTCACCATTTTCCTGGAGCTGAACCTGTTTGACTGAGAAACGTGGAGTGGAGTTGAAAAAAACGTGGAGTGAAGCAGTTCCAAACAGCCTTAATAAGTAGTCTGGTAGGTATTTTGATGATGTGGCGCAATATTTAAGAAGAGCAAAGAAATGAGTTTCATGGGGATGAATCTCTCCTGGCACAGTTACCAACTCACAATGAGTCAAGGAATTAAATGTTTATGAAACTGTAGAATGAAACTATATATTGAGAGTGATTGTTTCATTCAAGTTTCATTGCATTTTATTTGATGTGGTATTTTTGAAAACAACACTATAAAATTCTCCACTGAGACTGGCCTTATTAATATCGGTAATGCTGCTTACCTGATGTCTGAACGGATGGATGCTTCGTCCAACTGTGAACCACAAATAATGCTGCTTACCTGACCTCTGGATGGACGGACGCTTCGTCCAGTTGTGGACCGCACAAAATATATCGGCCCATCTACGAAACAACACGGCAGGCTGGTGGGCCTTTCCGTCCGCTCCAGAATACTCTAGATGCAATTTAGGACCCGTCGTCCCTTGCGCTCCCTTCCTCTCTGGCTCTCTGCCTTCCCGCACGCGCTTAGCAAGTCTTCGTCTATCCTATGCTCCTTTCTCCCCATCTCTGTTCACCGTTTCTTCGCTCCTGTGCAACCATCCCGCGCCGCGCCGTGCCACACCACCATCCACCTCGCTCGTCGTGGATAGGGAGGCAGAGGAGGCCTACGCCTGTGCCTAGGGAGGCCTCGAGAGGCCTGCGCCTGCGCCCCATCCACGAAGCCATCGACAAGAAGGGGATCAGAGGCCTGCGCCTGCGCATAGGTTTACGCTGGGTCGTTGCTCTTGATGTCCCCCTGACCCAAGCTTGCTAGTTACCAGAGTTCCCCACCAAGTAGGCCGTGACCGCCGACGACGCTGTGTTTCAAGTGTTTAAGGCTTTTCAGACTTATGTTTAAGTGTTTTATGTAGATGTTGCAAAAGTATATCTGAGATATTGCATATGTTGCAATGACAATCCAAGCATGTTGCAAGCATATGTTTTAAGTGTTTCTATTGTTTCAGACGTATGTTTTCAAGTGTTTCATCTGGGTGTTTCAGAAATATATTTGGATGTCGCATAACATAAATATTTCAGGTGTTTCATATGTATGTTGCAAGTGTTTTTATTTGGATGTTGCAAAAGTAGATCTCGATATTGCATATGTTATTATGTCTATATATACATGTTTCAAGTGTTTCATTTGTTTTTAGTAGTACGTTGCAATTGTTTCAACTGAATGTTTTAAAAGTAGATCTAGAGGCGCACATGTTGCAATGGCCTCAATGGTTGGCGGACAGCAGCTTGCTGTGGTCGTCTGTTGCTGCTGCTGGGGCGTCACCGTGGGTCACCGTGAGGGCAGCTGAGGCCGGTAGATGCCTCTGTGGCACACATCCGCAGACGGGGTGAGGCGGGCACGGCAGGCACTCTCCTGCCTGTTACGACGCGGCGGGGTAACAGTCCTCCTATTACACGGGCATGGCGGGCGCGTTTCTGTTACACGGGATGGGACGCTGTGCCCTAGATACGTTCGAATGGAAGCAGCGTTTAGACGCCTGTGTGACCGAACGCAGTGGCGAAGCTAGAGTAAATTAGAGGGTGGTGCTCATCGGTCACCTTTGCCAGGACGTCGGGCTTCCGCAGGAGATCAGACATGGCCCACTCCAATGTCACCGACGAGGTGTCCGTGCCGCCGGTGATGAGCTCCAGAATGGATGCCTTGACGCCGTCGCCGTCGAGGGGGACCTCGAGGCCTGGGTCGTCGGCGAGCTGCAGCAGCAGGTCAATCATGTCTGTTGATGTATGCTTGATGCTGGTTAGGAGTGTGCTGAGGTATTGGAGATGCTGGCTAGGCGAGAGCAGCAAGTCTGAATTCAAACTCAGCAGGAGCGGGAACGGTTGGTGG
>CM009603.1:2994152-3005205 GCA_002993905.1 Miscanthus sacchariflorus
ACTCAATATCCGAATAGATATTTGTATCCGACCTTCTCCGAATCCGATTCATACCGTATTCGATACTCATATTCGTATCCGTAACCGAGTCAATCCATATTCGTATATGTATCCGAACGCTATCCGTGTCCGAATACGAATCCGAACAGAAATATGAAAACAAATATAATATGAGTGATATCCGTTCGTATCCGATCCGTTTTCGTTTTCATCCCTAGTAAGAGGAGAGACCAAATTTGCCCGCTCACCGTGACAGAAAAGTGATCGGCGTTCCTGTATATATATAAACCGCGCTTCTGGCTTGTTCTGCTCATCAGTCAGATTCAGATCAGAGGCACAACTCACAGAGAGCTAGCAACTGAATCACCTGCGTTCGTGAACTCCCCTCCCCTGTGGAATCAATTAATCCATGGCGTTGTACAAGTACGGCCTGGCGTTCTTGGCCGGCACAGGCTTCGGCGCGGCGATGACGACCATCCGCAACAGCCGCTGCCCCCTCCACAAGCTCCACTCCTGCTCCTGCCACCGCCGCCGCCGCCCCGTCGACGGCGCAGGCGAGTCACCGGCACCGGAGACCGGCCGGGAGAGGGAGCAGTACTATGACGCCCAGGAGAAGGCCTAGGAGAAGAGATGCCCCAAAAAGGGCGGCAAGGAGAAGGAGAAGGGAGACAAATCCGAGGAGTTTTCGGACGAATCGATTCTAGCTAGCTTCATGGATGGATTCAGGATTGTGTGTCGCGTTGTTACTCTGTTAGTAGAAGAATCATCTGGCAGCACCAGCCACCAGGCGTATCATGTTCTGTCTCACAAGTCGTTATAGTAATAATAATCGAGCACTGCATGTCTATATGTAATGTATGGTATGGTATCGTATTGTTGATATATATCATCATGAGTTAAATCCATGAGTGGTCTCTGAACTTGTGCCACTTTAGTCCACAAACTTTGAAATTGCATTTCAAGACCCCTAGACTTGTTAAGTGGTGCACCGCAGTGGTTTTTATGGTCCACAAATGGACCTGCGATGCACTATATTTTATAAGTTTATAGATGTGCGGTGCACCACTTAAAGTCTAGATACTTAGAAATGCATTTTTCTTGGACAAGGGTGCAAGAAAAAATTACTAACGTTTATGATATCCAATATATATAATCAGATTAACCATTAAATATATATGTTCATAGTATAACTACTTGAAGTCATAAATATTAATACTAACATTTTTCCTAAAAATTAGTTAGATTAAAGAAACTTGTCTCAATCTATAAACTTAGAAATGCATCGCTTTATGACGAAGGTAGTATTCCTTTAATTAATTTCTGACCAAGCTAGCTGTAGTTGTACGTTGCTCACACGCCTTCTTTCTTGCACCCTTGTCCAAGAAACAAAGTCAAAACAAAAGATATAAGGCTAGCTGATGCTTCAGGTAATCAGGTCAAGCAAGCAAGCCAAGTCTAGCTAGCTGGCCTGCAAGTATATATATACGAATGGGCCGTAGGCTACTGCAACTGCCATCTAACTCACTCATCAGTCATCAGTCATCATCATCACTCACCATCGATAGCCAAGCCAGCTCTTTAATTTGCTTGTTTGCGCCGTGCTACTGCTGAGTGATCCAGATACTAACATAGTTGAAGGCTCAACAAGTCATGGGCTGCTTGCTCCGCCGTCTGTTCCCCTTCCTGGTCGGCACCGCCGTCGGGGTGTACGCGGCGCAGAACTACAAGGTGCCCAACATCCGCCACCTCGCCGACCGCGCCGCCGAGGCCGCCAGGCGCTACGAGGAGGCCTACCGCAAGAAGCCTGCCGCTGCCATGGACGCCGCACGTGACGGGAGCAGCGCCGGCGCCGGCGGCAGAAGGAAGAAGGTGGTCCAGGTGGACATTGACGACGATGAAGAGTAGCCACAGGTGTGATCGATCGGTATGCATGCATGCGCCTGCATGCCTGAGGGTGCATGTTGTTAATTAGTTACAGTGTTGTACTTGTAGTGTCTGTATGCTACCGCTGCATACAGTGTACGTGGGGATATTTATTATGTCGCTTTAGGTTACCTCGATTTACCGTGTACTACAAATCTACAATATGGCTATGGCTTTGATGTCAATTACTGAATAACTCAAGATTGTCGAATTAAACTCAGAGTTACCCTCGTTCCAAATTATAAGTTATTTTCTAAATAAATAGTTCGGAATAACTAGCGCCCGGACGTCTAGCCCCAGGCCCACGTCCGGACGCAACTCCGCCACACCCTGTCACGTCCCCCGCGTAATAGAGCATCCGCCACCCCCGCGTAACAAGGGAGCCCGTCCGCTCGCCATGCCCGCAGGGGTCTCAACTTCGTCACGCCGATCTCACCCTGGGCATTTGGTATTACCGAACCGATCGGTTCGGTACTTCGGTTCCTATGGCAATTCGGTTCCTTGAAAAAACTGGTAACAATCGGTTCCTTCAAAAAATCAGTACCGAAGAAATTCGGTATCGATATTTTTGGTTTGGTTTCGGTTTTTACTGAAAAGAACCAAACAGATTACACAGGAGGGAGGACAAGCACCCAGGCAGCCCGTAGCCGCTCGCTGTTCCATCACCCAGAGGCTCGGTCCTTGGACTGCTGACGCACCCAGGCCATAGCCACAGGGCTCGCCGCCGCCGTCGGGGTTATGGAGCGTCGGCGCGGTGCGGCTGTCTTGCTGCTGCTGCTAGCAGTGGTGGCCTGGCGGGGGAGGAAGAGTGCCTGCAGTGGCAGGTGGCGCGCCTCCCTGCTGGGCTGCTGGTGGTGGCGGACGATGGTGCAGCACGGTGGCCGAGGATCGACCGGGGCGAGGACAAGTGGATGACGGCGTGGCCACGTAGGGGCTGGTGGTGTGAGGGCGTGTCCGCGACCGCGAGTGGGAGACGGCGCTGGTTGATTGCGCAGCTGCGTCCGGGGGCTGGGGTGGGCGGGTGGCTAGGGTTATGTGAGTGAAGATGACTCATGCGGGCTATTGGGCTGTATTATTTAGTGGGCGCTGATGATGAAGAACCGAACAAGGAACCGAAATCTTCGGTTTTGGTATTTTCGGTTCGGTTTTCGGTATTTTTTGCCCAGGGCCACCCGCGTCACCTCCATAGTTAGGGTCTGCATCTCTGTCGCGCAGGGAGATGGCACAAGCTTCTGCTCCAGGACCTCCGGTGGGGCCAGCGGAGGCAGCATGTTGTACGAGAACGGGCCACGTGTGCCAGCGCGGATGCCTGCGTGACCTCCGTTGGAGCGTTGCCGCCCGTTTACAACCGACGCCGCCATGGCTCCTGCATTAGCTCTCTCTTCCTCGCTAAGCAACCCTACATTAAGATCTACTTTTGCAACACTCAGATAAAACAATTGCAGCATACGACTGAAACAGATGAAACATTTGGAATATACACTTGCAACATAGTCATTGTAACATATGCAACATCTAGATAGAAGACTTGCAATATACATCTGAAACAGATAAAACATATGAAACATGTTGTTGCAACATCTGTTGAAACATATGCAAACATCCGGATCAAAACGCTTGTAACATACATTTGGAACAGATGAAACACTTTAAACAAATGCTTGCAACATGCCTCTGAAACACATGCAACATGTATAACATCCCCGATCTACTTTTGCAACATCCATAAGAAACAACTGCAACATACCTTTAAAACAACTGAAACACCTGAAACATACATTTGTAACATAGGAGAGGGGGAGCCTGGACCGATCGATTCGAGCCGTCGGGGTCGGAGCCGACGACAAGCGGTGGCGCACGAGCACCACCAGCACCCAGCACCGGCCCGCAGTGCGTTCGAGCCTCACCACCAGCCAGCACCACTAGCACCGGCCTTGGCTCAGCCTTGTGGGCGGCGTGTGCTACGAGAGGGAGCTGGTGGCACGGCGTACAGCCAAAGCAAGGAGCGAGGTGCTGGTGGGGCGCATGACGGGCGGGGGAGAGGAGCAAGCAGCCAGGTGGGGGCGCGCGACAGCATGAGAGCAAGGAGCGAGCGAGCGAGCGGTGTAGGGTCAGGGCGCGGTGGGAGAAGGCCAAGCTGAGTGAGCAAGCAGTGTCCGGATGAGAATAAGAGATGGAAAGAGTCAAACTTGTGGTGCACGTCACACCAAGCGTTCGTCCGGAGAGAGTCTCTGGCATTGGATGTCATGTTTGTAGCATTATCATAAATAATTTTTACTATGTATCTACATACAGACATGTTGTTATTCCGTTATCTAAAAAAACATACAGACATGGTGTATATATCTAGGTGCATGAGGAATTGGTGGCACAAAAATTTACTCATAATACCAACATGCATGGTGAGAGTACAGTTCAGTTGGCCAGGATCAAGTATGTCCGTTACGGCCCATTTCCATCATGCATGGGCCGGGCTGTGTGGGTTGAACCTCAAAACAGCGCGCGCCACTATACATCCAGGTGCATCTGCTCAAAAAAAAAAAAATCCAAGTGCAACTTTGCTAAAAAAAAATCCAAGTGCAACTGAAGCAACTTATGGTCCACGCCTTCCTGTCTTGCATGACGGTTGCGTTCGTCAACCAAGTCTTCCGGGCTTCCCCTGTTAAAGTTGGTAGCAAATGGAAAAAAAAAGTTACAAGAATGGAAAAGGGACCTGAATATATATCCTGTCAAGGTGTTTGGAGGAGTACACGTTACAAGAATAATGTCCTGGAGAGTGGAGAGTTCTCATGAGAAACCATAAAATTGCAAATCTTATTAGGGGGAGTTTTGCTCTTGATTTTCTTTAGGTGACTCTACAAGGCTTGTTTAGGCCAATCTAATTTAGTGCTACATTATTTGCTTAATTAGGTTTTGTTTTTTCCCTCTCCATGCATGGTGGTGTGGCAGACATGAAAGTAGATTAAATATTTTGATTTCCTTGGGTAAATTGACTAGGGGATCAGAACTAGATTCTCCCACTAATTACTTAGCCCCAATGTCATGATTTTTAGGGTCTACCAGTTAGTTTTTTTATGGGGATTAGATTTGGGATCTAGATTTAGTCATCTAGCTAGAAATATGCATGGAGAGACATAAAGAGTTTAAAATAATTCTTTTTATGAGTTGAATTGTATATTGATTGTTGGTAACTACTTCCTTGCAAGTTGTTCGCTTTAATTATAAAATTCTTAATATTTTGTTAGTTACACTAATGAATTGATTTGTGAATACATACTACCTAGGTAGGGAGAGGTTAGAGTCACTACCCCAGTTCTTCACATAACTATCGATTCAAAACCCTGACACTGATGTGGTTTCCAGGAAATCATAAAAATGGGAGAGACCCCACTAGACAGACACTCGGTCACGCGTCGCAAGTCACAAGTCACGGGATTTTTCGTGCGAAAAACACGTGCTTCGCAACCACTAGCACTCGAAAAACACGCGCGAAAGTTTTCTTGTACCATATCACTGTCGGTTCAAAAACCGACAGTGATGACCCAATATTAGTGTCGGTTCTTGGCTCGAACCGACAGTGATAGTATCAGTGTCATTTTAGCTACAAACCGACAGTGATGACCCAATATCAATGTCGGTTGGTCCTATCACTGTTGGATATGTCAAAAAACCGGTAGTGATGTGCCGGGAGGCACTATCACTGTCGGTTTCTTAAAACCAACGGTGATGAAGGCGACAGTGAATGTCACATCTGTAGTAGTGAGTTTGTTATTTATTTGGACATGGTTCAAGTTTAGTTGAACAATTTTATTTAGATTGTAGATTGAGTAGGGAATGAACGACATAGATTCTCTCATTATTTACCTACAAGCTCATGATATTGATAGTCTACTAGTTTCTCTCCTTGTATGCCAATTAAGTTTAGGAGTGACTAAAATGGTTGCCACGATCGTATTTTCTTACAAATTATTTTTCTTAATTGTATATTTATACGTTGCCTCTCATATTTATAGGGGTTTGAAATTAATATTAAATATTTCATTTGATTTTCAATTTTATCCAATATGCTTAAAGATGGATAGGGTATCATGGATGTACGGTACATTAAGATGGAAGCTAATTTTCCATGTTGAAATTGATAAATTCATTGAAGTTGCCGAGAAAAAAGCATACAATGATTCAGAGTTCTAACCGAAATTCAATGTCTATGTAGTGACTGCAAGAACATGCTTAGTCAACTCGCACTTGGTAATCCGAGGTTTCATGAAGGACTACATAACTTAGATTCATCAAGAGAAGAAGGCGCATTATTTGAATCTAAAAAATAAAAGAAGTTTATTACAAGTCCCACAATTGATCTTGGTTCTTGAACTGATATTTATTTTCTTGTGGTTGTTTTGCTGCCTTATCTTCTTGATGTTCTAAAGATTGTTCCTGTATTTCAAGCTGCTCCAGCTGAACCATATGCGAGCTCATATGCACATCGTTCCTATATAATAAGGCACATACATTAGCCATTTGTGAGCCCTCTTGTTGAGATAGAACTTTGACATACAATTAATTCATTTTAATCAAAGCATTTTGTACCTCATATGTTGGTGTAAACCACTATTAGAACACTGGCCACCAGCTAAGCTCATTTGTTGATGTAAGCTAGATGAGGAACTAAGGTTAGCAAGTTTTAGATTCTTGATTCTAGATCTCAATGCTTCATTTAGTTCTGCATAAAAACAAAGAAAATCAACTTCAATTGAGTATTTGATATGTTAATAAAGGAACAAAACTTCCTTTTGAACAAGCAGGAAACAAGGGCATATTTTTGAAAAATAGAAACAATGGCATATCAGATGACATATATAATAATTGTATGAGCTCATAGAGAATAGAATCATATATTTACCACACATATTATAATTAACAATTAATTAAAGTAGAATGTTTGTGATTATCAAACAAGACAAAAGTGGAGCACACATTCATTTTTTATATCAAACATTTGGTAGGTGCACACATCCAGTTAGGCAAGTGCTCTCATATCCTAATGTTATTTTTGTCATAAAACTACATAAAAGGTGGTAAGACAAGCTTTGGTATTAATTAACACTAGTGTTTTTCATAAATGCAAACAATAGGTCATATAGAGGCTTATTCGCTACCAAAACATTATTATATTTGACTAGTTCGTAGCCTTAGTAGTTTAAAGAATATGAACCATATAGCATCTTCTGACAAGGCAACAAGAAACACATATCAACATTGTTTTACCTACATTATTTCACAATGCCTCAATAATTATTCTCATACATGCATATTTTCATATCAATGAGGTCTTATATTTCCAGCAAGTAAAATACTTTGGTGATAGAGAACTTTTAAATGATTTCATGCAACTCAAAAACAAAAATAATTGTTGAGGAACATATATATGGAATCATACATCAACTCACAACCTAAAATAAAATTAACTTTGCTACTAACATGACACATAGATTTTAGTAAAAAAAGTAACTTTGTAATTGAACACACAACGAGGGCCCAATTTTTGTTTGGTGACTGATGAACACAATGCTATGTGACTAAAGTGTGGTGTGCATAGGATAATAAGAATTCACAATTGCATTGGTTAATCACATTTATGGCTACATGTTATTCTTGCCTTAAATTTTGGATTCTATGTATGGAGCAAACTGTATTCAAGAAGGATTCTATATATTCTAAGTACAACTTGGTGCTAGGAGGAACTTAGAAGTAGAACATGTCTTTGTTTTCCTTTGGTCATACTATTAAAGGGGGGAGGGATCGAGACTAGTAATTTGGCCTAGTTTTGAACCGAGATTAGTAGAGGGATGCGCCCAAGTGACAGACTGAGCCAACTCAGGAAGTTGAAGACTGGACTTGGAAGGTGAAAATCATTAAGGATCTCAAAAATCAAGTCCAGAAATCCATGGATCAACCGATCAAGGCTAATAGATCAATCAATGATGTTACCTTACTATGTGTTCGGTACTAAGTATAAACATATCATCCAATGATGTTAATTTAGACCATCGTATGATCTGATGACACTACCAAGGACTTCATCTTAAAGATGTGCCAGCTACTGGTGTTCACCCTATCATCCGGTGTTGCATATGTCACACATGGTGTCGGTGTTTTGTCAATCGGTAAGTGAATTTATACATTTGTCGCGCTGCTCTAGGAAGACGATGGTAGCATCCAAAGACACAAGGAATTATACTGATTCAGGCCAAAGCCCTACGTCCAGTCTCAGAGGGAGTTCGAGTGCATGTTCCTTGGTTGAATGCTCTAAAGTTCTTACAATGGGGTGTGTAAGCTATGAGAAAGAGGTAGGAGAGAGGTGAGGGACTGCCCGAATGAAGTCTCAAGAGTCCGTCCCCTTGGATGGGATCCCTGGCCACCCTTATATAGAGTCCGGGGGCCAAGTTACATACATAGAGAGGGAGGTTCTCCCGACCGAGAGGTCATGAGCCTGAGGGAGGGAGAAACTAGTAAGCTTGGCCTGCAAGAAAGGTTGCCTTGTCCTGGCATCAACGCACGTCCGAGTGTGGTTGTCGTCATGGTCATGTGCCCATGTCACGGCATGACGTGGCGTGATGCTACAGTGCCGGTCGTGACAGCACTGTTGGCACAGTGGTGATTTGTCAGGTATCCTATATGCGACGTTGGCCCGCCGTGGCCATCATCATCGTCTCCTGTTCTTCCGGTGGCATCGTGGCGTTAGTACGGGAGTAGGTAGCTGCTCCTGGGTCATTGGTCGCCTTACTAGTCGTGGTGCAGGTGGCGTCAATCCCAAGCCATAGGGTCAAGGCCCTCGTTGGCTTGATTGGTCTTGAAAGTCAAGGTCATGGTCGTATGCCCCATCCCATAGCGGGTGGGGGCATACGCCCGTCTCGTCGGGCCGTATTTGGACGGTGGGTTACCGTACCGGTCGTCACCACCTAGCGGTGTTGTCATATCCGCGCTGCGTGGCATAGAGATGGCGTCTGTCCTGACTATAAGGGGATAGCTATCCCCTCAGTCCTAGCGGAGTGAGTGGAGCGTGCCTGCCCCTGTCAGGGTTGGCGTATCCGATGGAGCTTGACCCCTCCCTGTTCCTTCTCGGGGGTCGAGACGTAGGAGAGAGGTCGTGATGGACCTTGTGACTTGGTGCTGGGCCTGGGGCCTTTGTAGTTTAGGCGAGCTATGATTGCTGGGCTCCTACTAGTTGGGCCAGCGTGGGCCGCCCGAGCAGCTAACTAATCGGTGTCCTGAGATACCCGGAGTATCATAACCCCAACACATGGCATATCGTCTGATGACACTGCTTGGAGTTCAAGTTAAAGTCATGCAAGTCTCTATATTGATGCATATATTGCAAACAACACATCATCCAATGATGATGTGCATAATTGCAATTCAAGTTGGACAATGTATTGAATTCACCGTATGATCCGGTGAGTGCACGGTTGGCTCATGTCCAACTATAATTCATAGTGTAGCCATTAAAAAATGTTAGATTTCTACTGAACATTGTATGATCCGATGATAGGGCTTAGTGGCTGGCACATCATCTAGTGATCCTTGCATTTGCATATTTTTGTCCAATGATTAGCTGCTCTCCTAGGCCTATATATATATGGGTTGAACAACTCTTTTGGGTCTCTCTTTGACTAGGTCATCACATACGTATATCTATACTGCTATTTGGGAGATTGGAGAGCATTTGCATGTCAAGGTTAATGATTTGCTAGTTGGAGGTGATTTTGTGTGCATGTATTTAGGTTCTTTGCTTGGGATCAGTTCAGATGAGGGTTGAGGTTTATTATATTACTCTTGGTCTTTGTCACCACCTAGATGACTCAGAGGTATTCTTGGTGACCTTCCATTGGAGGAGCTTGTTGGAAGACTCTAGGATGATTTTGCTTGGTTTATGACTCACCAATCCAGAGTGGAGAATGGATAAGGTATTACTAGATCTTGAGCCTTTCGTGAATCAAGGGAGTCTAACCCTTAGTAGGTGCTCTAGCTTACATTAGATTGTAGCAAGAATACCACAAAAAAAATAGTTTTCTCTTGTCCATTTACTTGTTGCACTTACATTCGTGTCAATCTTGTAGTGTGCTTTAAGTTCTTGGCCACAACTAGACTTGGTTTTGTTTTAGTGTGATCTCTAGTAGCTAGGTTTTAAACTCGACATCTAAGCACTTGTTGCTAGTGTGATCACGCTAAGCACAAGGCTTAGTGCGGTGTCCCCAAGGACCCAATTTATTTATTAATATATGATTAGTTCTAGGGCTAGTTAGGCAAGGCGTGGTGAAGTAGTGTTTAATTATGTTAAGATTGCTTTAAAAAATTTTAGAGCCAAATTGAACCCCCACTTGGGCCATTCTATCCTTACAGCAACTCAAAAATATCTTATATCCTTTCAAGAAATTGATTTAAAAAGACTACTATAGATAGCAAAATTAATATTTTTTTAGATAAAATTTACCGCATGTAATCATCACACTAAAATCAGAGGTAATCAGGTAATGTGTATATACATGTTTGTATTGAATTCGTGCATGGTCTCCAATACAGCATGCATGTGTCATCACTCATCTCAACTTAAAGCATGCGAAAAATTCACGCACTTGTAAGTCAACAACTGAAATATACACACTTACTTTGGATCAAGCTAGTACATGAACAAAAAAATTGAAAAATGAACTTTTCTCAATTTGATTGAGAAAAACTTTTGAGGTGACTTTGGATGCATATATATATGGCACACAAATATTCTATAAGCAGACATATGCTAATTAATAGGTATATACTAGATAACTCAATGTGGACTTACTGTTCAGATGTAATTATCATCATCCAATAGTTACAGCGCATATTCAAAACTCACCCCATATATACAATGTTAGGGTTTATTTGTCGCTAAATAGCAAAGCATTTTGGAACAGAGGAAACAAAAAATATATTTGTAATTTTGTCTGTAACTCTAATCATCACATTCAGATGTACACATAGCACGGTAAATATATCAACAGTCTAGATGTTGTTTACATTTAATGTTCTCATTGCAGTAATCTGTAAGCCAATGGAACATATATATATATATATATATATATATATATATATA
>CM009603.1:3034061-3049048 GCA_002993905.1 Miscanthus sacchariflorus
CCAAGGCAAGCCCCGGTGCATAACCTTTATTTCAAATGATCACTGGATATATATATGTGATGTGCATTTATGTTACAGGCATTTTATGAAAACTACATGCATAAATATACCTACCTATAAGTCCTACTAGCATAGGTCGAGTAGTTGCTATGCTTAGGATTTCGGTAGTGTGAGAACCTGTCGTTATTCACAATAGGTGATTATCATTATCATTCATGATAAAAATGGTGAAAGGAAAATGGAGACCGGGTAGGGATATGGTTTGGGTATTGGTGGGTTTAAGAGGTTGTGTCCTACGGCCAATGGGGCATATCTTGGTTACACTATCTCCCTCTCTGTGTCGGTTAAGGACCGGCCGTTGCATTGGGTTCTTGGAAAGTCACAGACTTATTATCCCGAACACATACTTGTGTATGGGCACAGGGAAGGCTTGTTGCTCTCTTGTCATGGGTTCTAGCTCTTTCTAGACCGACTGATTGGAGACGGGGATGGTGGAGGTCTAAGCACCGCCCTGAGTCCGAGACTCAGGAGCGAGGGCTTGGAGTCCATGTTTGGACGGGGACCTAGATCCCATGATAGGAGAGTGGTGGGTTGGTCCTATTTGTGCCTGGGGTACAAGCAAGGCGTGTATTTTAGGGTACCCAGCTAGGCACATTGATTCACTAACCGCCGGGCGATCCGGTATAGCTTGTCTATAGTCTAGCACTGTAGTAAGAACTAAAAGATGAAAGGTGGTGAAATGGAACTGTTTGCTCAACTCTTGCTTGAAAGTAGAACATGTGCTTACATAGAATGGTTAGATAATGAACTAATAATGACTACTAATAATAAACATACATAAGGATTCACTGTTAGTATTGCTTTCCACAAAAAGGAAACCTAGCAAACCATAAAGCTTATCATATCCCTTGGAGTCGAGAAATTATTCCCACTAGTCGGATAAGTCTTACGAGTACATTGTGTACTCAGTGTTTATTTACCCCTGTTGCAGGTGCAGCTTGCGGAGTAGCCATTGTGTGAAGGATTCTTCTGGTGGGCACAGACGGATCCTTGTATATTATCGATAGATGTTTCTTTTCATTCCGTTGTTTAATTTCTACACTCTGAATTTGGTATTGTAATAATGTATTTCTAAGAACTCTGGATGTATGAAATAGACTAAGTAATATAAACTCGTTCTCATTATTGGATCCTGAGGGAAAAATGTGGATTATTCGGGCTCTTCCTTGGGGTGTGCTCTACGGAATCCACCCGATGTATCTTGCTCTCGAGGTGCTTAGTGTCTAGTGGAAGAAAAGCACCTCCGTAAGTGCATTATTTTGAGCGGTTCTGCGACAATTGGTACCAGAGCCAATAATGAGTCTACGGGTTTCGTCACTCTTTTCCAAAACCTAAAATTGGACCAACAAAAGTTTTGTGAAAAGTAGGATGCGATAAAATTATGTAAATAAGTATAAGCGGTAGCAATATGGTCAATCTAGGATAGCTGCACTGGTTTTATCTAATCAGTTTTCTACAGGTACACTAACTTACGCTGCGTAAGAATCATTTAGCATACGGAAAGTGAGTGTGTGATGTGCCAAAAATTCTTGCGAATGCCGCTATATTCTGGCTTGAGGGAACATATAGGCCGATGCATGCATAATGATAAGAGAATCTTGCCTAAACTAAACTCCCCCTACATGTATAATTTGGATTAGCGAATTGATAGGATAACCTAAAAGAATAATTTAATAAATGTTTTATCATTTCTCTAATATCTTGTTCCTGATCTAGAGGGTTGTCCTAAATGGCTGGTTCTTATCTGTTTTTAGATGAACTTGAGATCCAGTCGTGGGAGCACTAGTGCCGGAGCAGGCCATGGTCTTGGTGGAGGCCAAGGTGAAAGTGGCCGGGGCAATGAGCACGGCAATAGGGAGAGCCATGAGGCCCCACTTCTGGCTCCTCCTCCACCACCATCGCCGCCTCCGATGACTCATGCGGAGATGTTGGCTGCTCATCATGAGTCAGCCCATGCCATGGAGCTATTGGCACAGGCTATCGGTGGCTTCGTCCGTGGAGGCCACGAAGGCAATGGTGGGAACAGGGGTGGTGCCCACGGTCCCGAGGGACCCAATTCTTATCAGGATTTCTTGAAGATGCACCCACCCATGTTCACGCCGACTGCTGAGCCTCTGGATACAGAGCATTGGCTTCGTGTTCTGGAGCAAAAGTTTCTGCTACTCACCGTAACTGAGGAGCAGAAGGTGCGCTTTGCAGCGCAACAGCTGTTGGGATCTGCTAGTGCATGGTGGGACACATTTAATGCCATGCAGCCGGCAGATTACCGTGTGACCTGGCAGTTTACTGTGGCCTTCAGAGAGTATTACATTCCTGCTGATGTTCTAAACAGGAAGTTGATGGAGTTCCTAGACTTGAGGCAAGGGAGCATGTTCATGATGGACTATGTCAACAAGTTCAAGCACTTGTCACAGTATGCTGGGACTCACGTCGATACAGATGAGAAGAATAGGGACCGTTTCTATCACGGCCTCTCTTGCAACCTGTAGAAGGAGTTATACACAGGAAACTACCAGACCTTTGGGGCTATTATGAATGCTGCTATTGCCATGGAGGGACTACAGCGTGACTCTCAGGTAGAATGGAAGCGCAAGCGGGTGGCTACTGGGTCTTCTAGTCACCCCCAGGCTTAGAAGGTATAGGTTGTCAGGCGCATGCCCTATAAGGCTTCGGGTGGGCATTCATTTCGACAGCCTCAGCAGACCTATCAGGCACCTTCCACCTAGTAGCGTGCACCTACTCAGTAGCTGCAATAACAGCAGCCCCAAGGACAGTAGGTCCCACCTCATCAAGGATAGGGGAACAAGACTGGTGCTTGTTTTAAGTGTGGCAAGGAAGGCCACTATGCCTGAGAGTGTCCGCAAAACCAGCCTGCCTAGTCTGCTAAGCCCTCAGCTAACTCCCATATAATCAAGCGAACAATTATCAAGAAGAAGGTGCTAGTAAGCCATTCTGGGCAAGTTAATTTCATGGAGGCTGAAGAAATATTGCAGAATGAACCGGTGATGGTTGGTATGTTTACCATTGATTCCCATCTAGCTTATGTGTTGTTTGATTCTGGTGCATCACATTCATTCATGAGCACGGGATTTGCACACAGACACAATATACCTCTTATGGCTATACCATTTGCCTATAGAATCAGTACTCTAGGTGCGCAGTTGTGCGTTAATACTCGGACGGACACAGTTAGATTAGTGCTAGCCACCCACACTTACCACCTCCAGTTCATGGTGCTGCCTGGGCAAGGCATTGATGCAATTCTGGGAATGAACTGGTTGCATGTATATGGGGTAGTCTTGGATCTAAAGCAGAGAGTTGTTGAGTTATGGCTTCCTTCTTCTGAGGATAGGATGTCTCTTCTTATGCCCTCAAATCCAGCCTTACCTGTTGCTGCTCATGCTAAAGCTTCTCCTGATCTTGCCTCTATTCCTGTGGTCTGTGAGTTCCCGAATGTCTTTCCTCAAGATCTACCTAGGTTGGCACTAGATAGAGATGTGGAGTTCTCCATTGAGTTAGAGCCTAGCACTGCTCCTATCTCCCGACGCCCGTATCGCATGGCCCCAATGGAATTGGCTGAAATGAAAAAGTAGTTAGAAGAGTTATTGGACAAGGGATTCATCTGTCCTAGCTCTTCACCATGGGGTTGTCCAGCCATTTTTGTGAAGGAGGATGACACTCTTCGGATGTGTGTGGATTACCACACTCTCAATGCGGTAACCATTAAGAACAAGTATCATTTACCTCGTATTGATACTTTGTTCGACCAACTAGCTGGTGCCAATGTATTCTCCAAGATTGATCTCTGTTTAGGCTATCATCAAATAAAGATTAGACCACAAGATGTACCAAAGATAGCTTTTTCTACTAGGTATGGGCTGTATGAATACCTAGTCATGTCTTTTGGTCTCACCAATGCTCCTGCATTCTTCATGTATCGCATGAATTTAGTCTTTATGCCAGAGTTGGACAAGTTAGTAGTGGTATTCATTGAGGATATCTTGATATATTCTAAGAACAAGGAAGAGCATGCTCAACATCTTCGGATAGTACTGACTCGATTAAGGGAACATAAGCTATATGTCAAATTCAGCAAGTGTGAGTTTGGGTTAGATCGAGTGCAGTTTTTGGGACATGTTCTGACACTTGAAGGTATATCTGTAGACCCAAGCAAGGTGCAAGTTGTGCTAAATTAGAAGTCTCCCAAGTCAGTGCACCAGAATCGTCAGTTCCTTGGTCTTGCTGGATACTATCGGTGCTTCATTCCTAACTTCTCCAAAATAGCTCAGCCGATGACTAAGCTGCTTCAGAAAGATACCAAGTTTGTTTGAAACCTGGCTTGTGAAGAAGCCTTCCAAGCTTTGAAAAAATTTCTTACTACTGCTCCTGTTCTGGCCCAACCAAATATTGACATACCTTTTGATGTATATTGTGATGCCTCGAAGATAGGGTTGGGATGTGTGCTTATGCAGGATGAACGTGTGATAGCTTATGCTTCATGTTAGCTGAAAAAGCACGAGATGAATTATCCCACCCATGATTTAGAGCTAGCTGTTNTGGTGCACGCTCTAAAAATTTGGAGGCATTATTTGTTGGGAAATAAAGTACACATTTTTACATATCACAAGAGCCTCAAATATATTTTACTCAGTCTGAGTTAAATATGAGGCAAAGGAGATAGCTAGAATTAATCAAGGATTATAACTTGGAGGTTCATTATTACCCCGGAAAAGCTAATGTGGTAGCTGATACTTTGAGCCGGAAGTCATATCCAGTTGAAGAAGCACCTTTGTCTCTCAACCATGCTGAGGTGTTAGCTCACATAGCCTTAGTCTCAGATTTACTTGAGCAAATTATTATGGAGCAAAGGCAAGACACTTTAGAAATTCCTCACATCAAGAAATTAATTGCTGAAGGGCATGGTCCTTAGTTTAGTATTGATGAGCAAGGGGTAGTAAGGTATAAGAACAGATTGGTGGTTCCGTCAAATGCAGAGATTAGAAGGAAGATTTTGAATGAAGCTCATCATTCCAAGTTGTCCATCCATCCTAGCAGTAACAAGATATACCATGATTTACGCCACTTGTATTGGTGGTCCAATATGAAGCAAGATATCACCAAGTACATCACGGAGTGCGACACTTGTGGGAGAGTTAAGGCAGACCACATGCGTATCTTGAGATATTTGTAGCCCTTGCCCATTCCTATTTGGAAATGGGAAGATATTTCTATGGATTTCATTGTGGGTTTACCCCGCACATCCAAAGACTATAACTCTATTTGGGTCATTGTGGATCGCCTTACCAAGTCCGCTCATTTTCTCCCGGTGGATACCAGATATTCCGCCAGAAAGTATGCCAAGTTGTATTTTGACCGGATTGTGACCCTACAAGGAGTTCCTCTCACTATCATCTCCGATAGAGGGTCCGTCTTTGTCTCTCGCTTTTGCGAGCAACTC
Source organism: Miscanthus sacchariflorus (assembly GCA_002993905.1). Taxonomy (NCBI): domain Eukaryota; kingdom Viridiplantae; phylum Streptophyta; class Magnoliopsida; order Poales; family Poaceae; genus Miscanthus; species Miscanthus sacchariflorus. Next base: position 3,039,580 of record CM009603.1, read on the forward strand.
TAGGAGTGTCTTGGTATTAGCCTCCTCTAAAGTTCAGCCTATCATCCATAGACTGATGGCCAAACAGAAAGGGTAAACCAGGTACTTAAAGATATGTTGAGAGCTTGTGCCATTTCTTTTCCTGAGAAGTGGGATGAATGCTTGAACTTAGCTGAGTTTTCTTATAACAATAGCTATCAAGAAAGCATTCCTATGGCACCCTTTGAAGTTGTGTATGCAAAGAAATGTAGGACACCACTTAACTGGGTTGAAGTGGGAGACCGTGGATATTTTGGGCCTAATTTCATCAAAGAAGCTTGAGAGCAAGTCATTATTATTCAGAGTCATTTGAAGGCAGCTCAGAGCCAACCGAAAGCTTATGCGGACAAGCGAAGAAGGCCTTTGCAGTTTGCAGTTGGGGATCATGTGTACCTCAAGGTGTCTCCTATGAGAGGGGTGCATCGGTTTGGTGTCCATGGCAAGCTAGCCCCTCGATATGTGGGCCCTTACAAGGTTTTGGAGCAGTGTGGCCCAATTGCTTATCGTCTCCAACTTCCAGATATTTTATCGATGGTACACAATGTGATTCATGTGTCTCAGTTGAAGACATGTTTGTGAGTCCCTGATAAAGCTATGGAAATTGAAGGACTTTCCCTTTAGCCTGACTTGACTTATATTGCACATCCTGTCAAAATCTTAGATGAGAAAGAAAGAGTGACTAGAAATAGTGTGGTGAAGTTCTATAAAGTTCAGTGGCAAAATCACTCGGAAGATGAAGCAACGTGGGAGCAAGAAAGTTATATCTTGAAGCATTATCCCCACCTTCTTTCTAGTCAACCGAGGTAATTGTTTAAATCAAAATGTATTTCTTATCTCTTTTCCCACACTAGGCATATGAAATCTCGGGACAAGATTTTCTTTATGGGGGTAGATTTGTAACACCCTCGGTGTTACATGGAAAATCGTTTACTAAAACACAGCATGAGCATCATGGTTATGTGTTAATGTATGTAATATATTGTGTAGATCAATTTCTGTAACTTAAAACGACCAACGGAAATGCATAACGACAGGTTGTTCGTGACTTATGAAATTATCAAGTAAGGATGTTCGTGAATTTTTATTGAATGAAAACACTATAGAACGCATATACAGAACTTTAATAAAGTTAGAAGTACAAACTTCGTAGATGACGGTGAAATACCTGCGGTCGAAAAATGAATTCACTAGCTAACATACCTAATAGCTTGGAAATCGAATTTGACGTGAATCCGATCAAGACTTAGTCGATTTCGTAAGTCTAAAAAATGGTTTGACCTAGCTATGTTTGGCAAATTTTGTAGAGTAATTGGGTTAAGGAGTGGTGTGGTTTNGCCGTCCACGACTTGGCAGCTCCTGATGAAGTGCTTGTACCCCTGCGGCTGGTCGAAGCGCCGCACCAGCGACCACACCGCGTCCGCCGGCGCCGCGATGGACCTCATCATGACGGAGCAGCACTGCCCCGGGGTCACCGTGTGCTCGTGGTGCCGCGCCACCTCGGCCGGCACGCCCGCGTGCCCCGCGCACGCCACCGGGGCCCTCCCGTTGGTGACCACACGGCTGTGCTGCTCCGGTGACGTCCTTGTGGCTGCTGCGTACGGCATTGTCGATCTCGAGCTAGAGCCTCGCGCGTGTTCTTGATCGGTCGAGTTGTTTCTCTCTGCAAATAAGAGGTGAAGATTGGATTAGGAGGGATGAACAAAGGAAACCATGCATAGCCATGAAGGTGTTATAAGTATATAGTAGTATACATTATTTTATCCATAGGAAATCAATCACTCTATTGTTACTGTGCGGTTGGGTGAGTTGATGCGATAGTTAAGGGTTACTCTAGATGGCTGGGCTGGGAATAGTCAGTGCAGTTTTGGGGATGAGAGAGTTTTGACCTTTTGGTTTCCGACGGTTGGTATGGAGTAAAAGCCTAAAAGGGAGGGAAGTAGTTGTTTGAACAGTTTACTGGTGATTACCGGATGGACCTGGGCAAAACAAAAACAAAATCAAATTATTTGTTGGCAATAAGAGACATGTTTTTCCTTCTAAAAAAAATAGGAGACATGTTTTCAACTTGGAGCTAGCATCTACTAGCATTTGTGACATTAATGAAGTATGACCTCGAAAATATATTCATGAATGCAAAATGTTTTAAGCATACATGAGGTCCTGATCACATGGCTAGGTAGATAAGCAATTGGTAACTACTCATGCATGCATCTAGTAAGAGAAAATAAGGCCTTTTGAGCATCACACGTGTCAAATCCAATGGTCTAGAATTCGGTTGCTGCAAGGAGCCAAAACATCCTGTCGACGGATAGCAATTCTGTTATAAAAAAAGGATTGCAGAGTGGAGAGCTAGGGCGACTTCTCTCTCATATTGGGGGAGATTGATTTTGATGAAAACATGCTTAGCACCAGCCCATTTACCTCCTGTCTTTCATCAAGTTCCTCAAGTGGGAAATTTAGCTTATCAATTCCTACATGGCTCATTGCTTGTGGAATGACTGTGAAGGTCATAGGGTTTACCATATGGTTAATTGGTCCATTGTTTCCCTTAGGAAAGAGAATGGTCGGCTTGGTGTCCCTGACTTGAGACACCTTAATATTAGTCTATTAGCTTCTTGGGTAAAAACACTAGTACAGAAAGGACTTTCGGTTCAGCACATTAGTCTCGGCTAGAATTGGACATGGGACTAATGTGAGCATTACTCCCGGGTTCAAGTTTCTTGGGCAGCAGAGGACCTTTAGTCCTGGTTGGTAACACCACTAACCAGGACTAAAGAGCCTTGACCCTTTAGTCCCGGTTCATAACACCAACCCAGACTAAAAGTAGACCCTTTAGTTCCGGTTGGTGTGACCAACCCGAACTAAAGGTCTTTTTAGTACCGGTTGGTGTTACCAATCCGGACTAAAAGTCATCCGACGAGTTAGTTGAAAAGGAAAGCATCCCATCTAGAGTCACATGTGTCGTGTAGGACTGTAGGTGGGGCGAAAAGGTACGCGCGAGGCAATGCATCAGGTCTTGTGTTCGAATCCCACACAAGACACGCAAAGGTGGGAGACATTATTTTTTTTTATCCTTGGAGGACCTTTAGTCCGGGTTCAAGGCAACCGGGACTAAAGAGTCATGCCTTTAGTCCCGGATTCGTAGTCCCGGTTTCAACCAGGACTAAAGCCTGTTCTCAACCGGGACTAAAGTCCTTCTATCTATTAGTGAAAGATATGCTTCAGAGATGACCAGCTATGGAAACAGATCATAAACTTCAAATATAGTACTACAGGCCCTAATATCTTTCATGTAAAGATGCTAACAACACTCATTTTTGGAAGGGTTTGTTCGGGATGCACAAGTAGCTAAAATAGGGTACAAATGGAAAATTGGAAATGGGAAAGGGTGATACTTTGGGAAGACAATTAGTGGCTAGACTCATCTAACCTTGGTATAGTTTTTTGGGACCCTTACTTATGTACTGATACATGAGCAGACCGCTACTATTGTGTAGCTGTGGAATGAGTCTAGGCTGAGATGTACTTTTATAATATGTGGAGATAGCAGCTTGTTATAAAGTGGGAGGAGGTCATCCAACTTGCTTCCACTATCTCTTTTAATGAGGAAGAGGATGAACTAGTATAGGCTCTGTTCAAGGGTATTTAACTTGGATGTGAGAGAGAAAAATCATAGTTAGGAACAGGTTGTGCTCTGCTGTAAGTTGGAGCTTGTGGAAACTCACAAATAACTCAGTTCTTTTCCATGCAGGAATTTGAGTTCTTTGCAATCACTATGGTGACCTATGTTATCAGTGATCAAGAGATTGGAGCAGTTGTGCCCTACGGGATACCTACAACAATACAAGGAGGCCATCTCTAGACTAGAGGAACTGGCAAAACGACATGAGTGACTCCTGATGAATGGATCGTGATCGAAGACATGCTGGGGTGCTGGGTCGGCCCTAACACAATACACGCTGGAATGGAGATTGGACAACCTGCAAGTGTGGCCTCCAGCCCAATGTCATGCTCTGATGTCTCTGCCATGGTACTCCTCAAGGGAGAAGCTTTTGAAACTCTGAACTACAATGTTGTACTACAACCATTGCTTGGCCATGATAAGTAGTTTAATGAACCAGGGGATGTCCCTCTTGAATTCTAAAAAATGAGCATATGGATCTGCATGGTAACCTTATAGTCCAATGTCCTATTGTAAGATGTCTATACAAATTGTACCTAATTCAAGTATATTTGCATCTCCAACCCTTGCACTATTCCATATAGATTGCAAAAAATTAAGAAATAAGAAATAAATGAGGTGCATAAAAATAGGGGAAAAGGTAAACTAAGAGGGTTCTTGCTTTTCCATAAAACAAGGCTCCACTTCTTTTGTTAGGCAAGGTATGAAGTAGGACTCGATTCAAACCTTCTATTCCAATCAATGGGCGATGGTGATCCTACGACGGGCAGTGCTCAGGTGTCATATCAGGTTTTGGGATTGGATGTAGCGGTTCAATATTTTGGGTGGGTAGGGGGAGACAGATCTGATGGCTGCTGAGGTTAGAGGTATGGTCTCCAATTAATGATAGCGGCGGCAAGAGGTCAAGAGGCAGAGGCGACGGAGGTGGCGGATAATGGAAAACGCAAGGTCAAGAGGCAGAGGTGGCGGAGGCGTCAGATCGGACGGTTTGGCACTCGACAAGCCTTGTCAAAGAGGTTAAGCAATAGGATTTGAATGGTGGCAGTAGTCACCTACCTTGCATAGAGATCCTAGCAACAGAGATGGTGTGCTGCACGATGACGACGACAGTGATGGCGGCGGCGGCGGCAAGGAAGACACTGAAGACCACAGGAAGTGGGTTCGGTATGTGAGAGCAATGGTTGATGGCGGAAATGGCAAGGGGATGGGTGAACTGGTGAGGGAGGTGAAGATAAGGAAATCGGTGGGTGGATGGGTGGGTGGTGGGGGATGAATGTGGATCGGAACGTGGCTTGTAGGTGCGCTCGTTGCGTGCAGGGAGGGCTATTGGCATATCGGTGTGCGTGACACCGCCCACCGCCTACCGCCCACCTTTTGCAGGGCCCACCAAAGGATCAAGCTTTATTAGGCTTACCAAGTCATTCCATGTTGGTTGATAATTATCCCAACCTATGAACTCTCTCAAAAGTTTGATTCCACTCTATGGGACCATCACAATAGTAGAAAATAGACTAGTGAATGTTGGTTCTTCTACAATTTTCTACTAAATATAGCACAACAGGAAACTAAATATCATCTTTACACACAATTATCACATTTACATTTAAGGCCTTCATCAATAAGATTGTAGGGAATGGCTGGTATCCACGTAACCCAAGAGACAGAGAGAGGGAGGGAGAGGAAGAATTGGTCACTTAAAACTATCCTAGGTTCTGCTTAAACTGTTCGCTAGATAATTGTTGACACCAACGGTGGTAGATAAATAAAACCGCAAGCGCGCAGTTGTTAATGTAGCTTTCACCCAGGACCAAGAGTATTCTAGAGTATCAATTTCCACAGGAAACATGAAATGAACTACTAAGAATCAGGTTCGTCCTACGATGCCACAAGGGTATATGACAGATTGGATAAAGAGGATTTCTATGTTTATGAAACTAGAAAGGTAATAAAGTAGATACAAATGTGGTTCACTTCGGGTCACTAGATGCCACTTAGCAACGAAAAGGGATGAGAAGGGTGCTAAACCGCCAAGCAAGGGTGGACCTACGCTTTAAGAACTTACTAGACATGGTGGAATATAGAGATCAGATAGGGTTGTCACCACTTGCTAACTACCAAGCCAAATCCTGGGGCAAGCCATACACACAAGTAAGCGTATAGCATAGACACCACATATACACTATATCTTACTAATTTAATCCAGATCTCAATGCAAGCAATTGGAGCACTCGGGTGTGAGCGGTGAACCCATGGACAACTATGTAAACAGTTACCTAACCCAAGGATCAATTACTATAAAAAATATTGGATGTTTACTAACAACAAGCCCGCATCCGCCAAGGTACAGTTTGGGGAAGATACCGATAGGACGGCTCTCCCCCGCACTCTCCTCACTCTCTCCCTATTTTCTAAGCTCTAAGTGGAGTACGGCTTCGTCTGTATATGATTGGAATGAGTTGTTTCTCCTTGGTGTGTTGAGAGTGAGGGAGTCCATATCTCTAAACTAACTCTCCAAAAATTAAACCACGCCACCGCCAACTACCTATGTGGACATGCTGATTAAAGTTGCAAAAAAAACTCCCTCTCGACTCTCTCCCCTTACGGACCCTCTCTCTTGTAGTCTACATCTCTTTGTCTATTCCATTGGTCGCTGAGTGTGTGCCTCCATAGCACAGGTGTAGCCGCAAGGCCGGCGGTGCAAGCAAGCACGCGGCGGCAGCCGCGAGACGAGTATGGGACCAACATGAGACAGAGTAGGGAGTGTACGTGGAGGAGAGGGGAAGGGAGGGATTTTTTCTGCAAGTTTTACCTGGCCTCATCCACGCTGGTACAACCACGTAGGCATATAGAGATGATGCGGTGGGATTTGAACATCTACTCGGACGCGACATTAGTTGAAGGACCTAAATATTCACTTTTTTAGGTAGAGGATCCAGGTGATAATCCACAGAATAGAAGCATAACTCAAATCCATTGAAACAACTAATCGAACAGGATCTATGCCGCTCATGACCGAGAGCATGACTAGTAGTTTTGAATAACTCTGCAGAGCTTATGCAACTTCACTCATGAGTTGTGATACCCATCTGCCTAAGGTAGCTAACCTCTAAAACACTTCCAAAGTGAGTCGGCAAGGATCACTATGAAGCCTTTCCAAAAATGCCCTATCAAGTTAGTAGAAACCACTTCTTACAAATAATCAATATGATTGTTTACTTTCCGCAAGTCATGTACTGTTTACAATTACTCATACAAATCTTTCAAACAAATGTTGTTACTAGTTTTTTTTCTAAAGATACTATGTTTTTTGTTATTTGTAGTAACATATGAACATTTAGCTATTAATTACTCATATAAGGGATCAAAACTTATCCTAATTTGACCAAATTTATTTTATCTATACTCCCTCCATACTAAAAAATGAAGTCGTTTTGGACAGCGATACGGTCTCTAAACCATAATTTTGACTACTTATTTTTATAAAGATATTTATCAAAAAGTGATATATGTAAATTTTTGTGAAANTATTTTTCAAGACAAATCTATANATATGGTTTTCACATTTCCAAACTCAANAANTTAAAAGTTATTCATGAATTATATTCNCAATGTTTGACCCAAATCTTGTCCAAAACGACTTCATTTTTTAGTATGAAAGGAGTATCTACCATATTAAAGAAGCAAATTGTAAAACTAAATCTCATAATTGTACCTAATGAAGTTAATTTGGTGTCCTATTTTTTTCTATAAATTTACTCGAGCTTATAATAGTTTAACAGAGGGAGTATAATCATTATTATGATGATAAAAATCCTCAATAAATTGAAACCCGTATCTATAGAAAGCTTATTATAATGCTCTACTAATTGAGCCACATCTGCTCCATACAGGATTCTCCCAACTTTTTTCTTTCAAACAAAGTATACATTTCTGGAAGTTTCATTTCTGCAAACTTCATCTTTGAACACCTCTAACTCAGGCAGTGGTAGAACATACCACACAGAAAAGCGTTCCGACGTAACTTGACTATAAACTGTGGACAAACCAGCATATATACCACGCAAAATGAAGTCTGGCAGGTCCCATTTCATGTACCAGTAACTTCATCTCGATTCAGACGACGCACACAGATTACGGCGGCGGCGGAAACCTGAAGTTCTGAAGTCTGAACGTAGTTCAGCTTTGCGCGTGCGGCCGTGCCAGATGGGCATGTCGGAAGTGGAATGGAGGGAGCTGGACGATCCCATTCAGGCCTCTACGCTCCAACATCCCGTGAGCTTGCAGCTTGTCCCGACTCCCGACAGACGCCAATCAACAGGCAAGCCCTTCAATTCAATCCAATACATCATCCATATATTGTTGTGTCATTGTGTGTGTGTGGCGTGTACACTTTGTCCTACAGCAAATATTGATCTGTAAATTGTTTTCTTGCGGCAAATATTTGCTTCAAACAAAATGAGAAAATCAAAGAAAAATAGAAGTCCTCACTCCAAAGAAAATCAGGAGTCGCTCTTGGAGTATCATGCGTATCACAAGAAGCAGAACAATTATATTCATACAAAACAAGCGGGGATATAGCAACCAAAATCGCTTCCAATTTACTAGAGCCAAACCATATTGGGATATTCAATATAGAATCTGAACCACGCCGCACAAATCTGAAACAGGAATCTGAACTCCAAGATAAAAAAAAAATGTGCCAAAAATTGCTCAGCTTGTTCACTTTGCGCCAAATTCTGCACAATAACCAGCACATGCTTTGCATGCCGTCCACCAGCAGTAAGCATAGTCTTCGGCTCTACAAAGACAATCAAACCATTAGTCACTAGGGCTGTTTGGTTGGGAGATTGAAAAGTTGCCTGGGCTAGGCAACCACTCCCAGGCATTGGATTTCATCAGCCTGTGGAGTCGAGATGTCTGCCTGGCTGTTTTCCTGCCTGGGAGGCATCAACCAAACAAGGTGTATTTGATTTGAGGAATTAAACCATTCTAAATAATATGATGCTCATTACAAATGGTTTTTGAGCTGTTAGCTGATGGTTTCTGCAGCTAATACTGATTTGTTGTGAGACAAAAAACACTGTACCATGGTTGATAAGCCGGGCTGATAAGTTCAATTCCTCGTACTAGTGCAATTATTACTCCCTCTATCCTTTTCTATAAAATTTCATGCATATTAAGTTTTTCTAAGTTTAACTAGATTTATATAAAATATTAGTAAACGTTTGTCTCTCTAAATAAATATATTATAAAAATATATTCAATGATTAATCTAATTATACTTATTATACACCATAAATATTAATAATTTCTTATATATATTTGGTCTATTTGGTCTGTTTGACTCTTCCTCTCACGGCATCAAAGTTGAGTATGTGAGAAAATAATGGACTAACACATTCCTCAAATCAAACACCATAAGGGCGTGACATTTTTTAAAACCGGTACGAGAAGATATGAGAATCAGCCAAATATTCCCAAAATTTACTAGGCATGCAAGGGCCCTCTAGCCTAGAATATAATAAGCACCCATAAGACTAGGAGCGGATTAAAGCGGAGGCAAGCAGATCGTTCTGATGGCACAGGCACACCCTGTTCTCCTAGTCCTTTTGCTCTTCCTCTCCCCCACTGCCGTTTCTTCCTCCAAGAGAATTCAGCCGAAGTTCTCGGCTATCTTCTACTTTGGCGACTCGGTTCTTGACACCGGCAACAACAATCATCTCCCCACGGTGGCTGTAGCGAACCATGTTCCTTACGGAAGAGATTTCC
>CM009603.1:3091480-3108247 GCA_002993905.1 Miscanthus sacchariflorus
AAGGAAGTACTTGCATTTAGTTGAGGTACTAATCAAGCTATGAAGGTCATATTGATGTGGAGGATCAAATTTATATTAGACAAGTTGATGGAAGTGACTTGATGGAAGTCACATGCTCAAGATGGCAATGCTCAAGTGAAAAGATCAATATCGACATCTTGGCACCCTCACTTGATGAAGATTGAAAGAGACGGCATCAATTTAAAAGAAATCAACTCAAGCGGTATAATCTCATTTTTCCTTTTAATCTTGAGTTTATAGGAACGCCGTACTATTAAGAGGGATGCATCATGTTGATAGATGATTATTCATAAGTGCTCAAGTCAACCTATGTGAGGTTTTAGTGAGAGAGAAGAGATTCTAACTCTCTGCACAGTACCTGTGCATACCAGACGTGTCCTGTATGCATACCGAACGTGTCCGGTATTTGGCGTGTGCACTTTTCTGTCTCTATAGTTTTGGAAGAGTTGTGTCGGAAGTCCTGACATGTGTCGGGAGTTCTGAGGGTGGAAGTCCCGGAAAGCATCGGGAGTCCTGACACCTTACTGACTTGAGAGTTCATTGTCTTGGTCATACCGGACGTGTCCGGTATTGCCGACTAGAGCCCAACGGCTAGTTTTTAAATGAGCTGAGGGTCAAGAGTTCTGACTTGAGTTGGTCGGGAGTTCCGACAGTCAGAAGTCCCAGAAAGCATCGGGAGTTTCGACACCTCGCATACTTTAACTCAGTGACTGTTGGTGCAGTGCAAGTCATACGATCGTGTCCGGAATGGCAACGGCTAGAAAACGGCTAGTCTTTCCAAGGGGACTATAAATACCCCCAAGCCTCCACCTTTGGAGGCTGCTGATTCTACTGATCCTCTAGCACATTTTTGAGCCTTGCAAACACTCTCCAACCCTCTCTTAGGGTGTGATTCATCCAAATTGCCAAATTCTTTTGTGGGTTGAGAGAGAATTTGAAAAAGAGAGCAAGCCACCACTTGAGCACTTGTGTATATTGTCAATCTCATGATTTGCATTTGTTACTCTTGGACACTTCGATCCTATATGGCTAGGCGTCGCTGGAGAGCATCCAAGAGATTGTGGTGTGCCTCAGAAAGTTTATAACGATCGATTCCATCGCCGCAAGGGAAGAAATCAACTAGTGGAAGGAGGAAAAGGAGTTGGAAAAGACTCTGGTTAGAGTGACCTTCATGGTACCCTCTAGGGTTGACCTTCGCTGGGTCGCCCGCAGCCCCTCAACGGAGAGCAGGACTCAACCGAGTCCGAACTTCGGTAAAACAAATATCATGTCACAATTCGCATTTCTTTGGATATTTATGTTGCTCTAGCTCTTCTACAGGTTCTCTATATATCATATCATTTCTAGTAGGTACCTGCAGCTTGGATTGAAGATTGAAATCAAAAGGAGCAAGTTTGGNGCCGTTCCACTGAACGCGTGTATATCGGACACGTCCGGTATTGGTGTTTGTGCAAAACTTAATTGTATTTTGATTTAGCTCTTTGGTTGTAGGTGTTTGGCTCCCTAGATTTATTTAATATCTTTTACATACTCTGTGGCTAACTTGTGAGGGGTGGTATTACTCTTCTTTGGAGTTTCCATTTTGGAAACTCCCATTACTAATTGCTTCCGCGTTTAAAGGTGTTAATTTTTAGAAACGCCTATTCACCCCCCTCTAGACGGCATCCTAGGTCCTTTCAAAGAGTCGCAAACCTAAAGAACAATATGAATAAGATGCTTACTTCAATTAGAAGTTGATTACCAGAGAATCTCAGAAGCAAGCCTAAGAAGAACATGATTCCGCCAGGGTACAAGCCGTAGGGAGAGCACCGATAGGCCAGAACTCCTCTAAAACTCTTTCCTCTTACTCTATCTCTCTATCTTTAATACAAGACTAGATCCTATTGAGGATTAATCTTCTTTTGACTGCTAGCTCTGATCCTAATGGAAATATGAATTAAGGTTTCTGGCCTTCAGGCTCTTAGGATCAAATGCATGGCTTCTCTGGAGGGGGTACAGGAAGGTATATATAGGGCCCTTCAAGCATCCTAGACCCTCGGATCAAATCGACTTAAAAGGACGGTGTAGATGTGATCCTAGAGGCGGTGGAGAACCGACATAGTAATGGGAGACTAACAGTAGGGGCCCACAGGCCGGTCGGCCAAGAGGTGGGGACGGTCTGCCCCACATGGCAGTGGCTCAGGCCCTGCTTCAGTGGAGTACCCGCTAGAGTCTTCTAAAATCTTTCCACGTAGGTACCGTCGCGGATAAGCTTGAATTCCTTTGACGAATAGATCCTCCTTGACGGTTTTCTGATTAAATCTTGCCGAAAACACAGATTCACTAAAACTTGTGAAAATTGTCACTTAAAACCCCTAAGTCTATATTGGTGATCCATTTTAGTCATTTATAAAAGGTGTATTGACGGTGTGTGATTAACATTAACTACCGTCAATAGTGGTTTTACCAGCCGCCTCTACGAAGGGGTTGCTATAAATCCCTTATTTGTAGGGGCGGTTGGCCAGCCGCCCCTACAAATGGTCTTTTTAGGGGAGGCTCAAGATTTGCAGGGGTGGCTGGAGCCGTCCCTACAAATCATTTTCTAGAAATCTAGATTCCAGGCGCAAAACAAAATAGCGAAAAAATAACAAAAAAAATTATTCCGGGGAGGCCCCCACCAATCAGCCACACATCGCACGCCCGCAAGTCATGCATTTTTTCGTGCAAAAATTACGTGCTTCGCAACCGTCGAGTTTCGAACCCACGACCTCGGGCTCGTGCGTTCCTTCCTCAAACCACTCCACCCATCGCTCACTTGTGTCTAACTTATTTTCTTTCCCCCACATATTATGCTAAACATAGTTTAAATTGATTATTTGAGGCCCTAAATGAATTTAAATGGAAAAGTTGTCAACTACAAAGTTTTATAATTTTTTGAGATCTACAACTTTTATTTTGGTAGTTTCTCCATCCGAGGTCGTTTATAAAATGTGAAATTCAAATTTGAAAAATTCAAACATAGTTTTCCTTAACAAGATGATTTCAAATAAAAAAGTTGTTAACTACAAAGTTTCATAACTTTTTGAGATCTACAACTTTCGTTTTTGTTGTTTGTCCATCCGAGTTTGTTTAAAAAAATCAAATTTTAAATTTTTGTAAATTCAAACGTAATTTTCACAAGATGATTTCAAATTAAAAAGTTGTCAACTACAAAGTTGTATAACTTTTTGGGATCTACAACTTTTATTTTGGTTATTTCTCCATCCGAGGTCATTTGAAAAAATTGAAATTCAAATTTGAGAAATTCAAATATAGTTTTCCTTAACAAAATGAATTCGAATAAAAAAGTTGTCAACTACAAAGTTTTATAACTTTTCGAGGTCTACAACTTTTATTTTGGTCATTTGGTCATCCGATACGGTGGTAGTAACATTGTTCACAAATTTTACATATTCATCTTATATAAATTTTGTGAATAATGTTACTAACACTTTGTCGGATGAAAAAATGACCAAAATAAAAGTTGTAGATCTTGATGAGTTCTACAACTTTTATATTCATGATTTTTTCAGTTAAAATCATTTAATGTTTCAAAATAACATTTGAAGTTGTTATTTTTTGAAATTCAAAATTCAAATAGATAAAACACAGTCATATCAAAAGATGGACACGATAATAACTGTAAGAACACAATAAATTGATAGAGCATGATTTTAGAAAATTTGAGAAAAAAATCATCAAACTTAAGGTTAGTACGAGGGAAAAAGACTAGTTACAAATTTTAGTTAGAAATTAAAAAAAATCTATGTTCTTTAATAATTTTAAAATAGAATTTCAAATAGCATTTTGAAGCAGTAAATGATTTCAAAAGGAAAAGTTGTAAACAGCAAAGTTTCATAATTTTTCGAGATCTACAACTTTTATTTTGATTATTTCTCCATCTGAGGTCGTTTAAAAATTCAAATTTTAGCGCTTAATTTTTACTATTCGGCGTCTATTTGTTGGAACGGCTGGATATAGAGCCGCCTCTAAAACTCAAACCATTCGTAGAGATGACCGGTAACACCAACACCTCCTACAAATAGATTTATAGGGACAGCTCGTTTGGGCACCATTTGTACCCTAAAAAGGGGCGTTGCTACAAATCCTTTTTTAAGTAGTGTAAGGTATGTGTGAAGCACTTTGTACCAAGATCTTCTCTGCAGCTAGCAAGCATGAGAAGGTCCGGAAAATTGAGGATGGATGCAGCTATGTTGCATTCAAGAAACTGTGAGAAACTATTTTGGAAATTGTTTCGGAAAACGCTGCCAAACGGCTCTAGGGGGTGTTTAGATTGGGCTGCTAAAGTTTAGCTGGCTAATTTTAGTCTCGTTTAGTGACTTTTTATCTAAACACCATGACTAAATAGGACTAAATGTCATTTAGTCAACTAGTAAGTCAAATGTTGCTAAATGGGAGTCCAAGCTGCCTCACCTTTTAATCACTTTAGATCAAACATCTTGATTAAAAGGGATTAAAATACCTCTTTTAGTCTTTTTTATTTCACCAAATCAAACAGAAATAACTAAAGTTTAGCATTCCGTTTAGCTGGCTAAATTTTACCGACTTCAATGTAAACAGGCCCTTAAAACCATGGCTCCGTGCCTCTGTCCGTCCCTGTCTACCGGGTGGCTGTCTCACTGTCTGTCTAGCCAAGAAGATGAGGCGCACACGCCATATCCGGTATGCACATCGGGAAACACGTCGCTGTGTCTGTTGCGCCTCCGCCTCGGTACGCCACCTATCTTTTTCGGCGTCTTCTGCTTTGGCCAGCATGTGTGAGAGATACAGATACCCCGTTACCAGCGTGTTCGCTCGTTGATTTCAACCATAATTTATCAGTCAGTTAATAGTATTTTTCTCTCACAATAAACCAGCACCAATCAAGCTTATCAGCTCAGAAACCAACCAACAAACCGTCTCAAACAATTCACGCGAACCTTCAGCTTGCACAGATTAAACAGATACTGTACTCCTCAGTATATGAATTTGTTATTTATTTATGGCGATTATTAGGGTAAATAAATTAATCCCACTATTGTACTGCTTCCACACTCCTGGCTAGCATGCATGCAAGCAGTGATTGTACTGCCACCACATGATTTTCTTGGTACCAAATGCATGGGAGTACGTGGAAATCTTGGTCCGGATACATCGGGCTTCGATCTCGATGACTCACGATCTTCGGATGACCCTGGGCTCGTCGTGTGTAAAATACCGTTTATCCATTCATCAGATCTTCTTCAGGTAACTTATCTCAAAGGGCGGCTGGCAGATGGTTTGTAGGGATGCCTCGGTCTGCCGTCCCTATCCATTCTTCTCTACAAATCAACGATTTAAACACAAATCTAGACCTAAAAATAGTAAGAAAAAATAATTTTCTTAATCCTGGGAGACATCAACCAGGCAGCCACACGCGTGTGGAGTCGCGGTCGATTTTTCTCGTGAAAACACGCACTATGCGGCCACCCGCACTCAAAACCTTGACCTTCGTAGTCCTTATGTGTTCCTCTCCTGACCACTCCACCTACAAGTCATTTGTGTTCATTTGACATTTTCGTCCTCCTTATTTTATCTCGACGATTTTAAAATGAGTATTTGAGATCCTGAAGAAATTTAAATGAAAAAGTTATCAACTACATACTTTTATAACTTTTCGAGATCTACAACTTTTGTTTTAGTCATTTCTCCATCCGAGGTCATTTGAAAATGTGCGAAATTCAAATGTAATTTTTCAGGGATAGACGATTTCAGATGAAAAAATTGTCAACCATAAAGTTATTTAATTTTTGTAGATCGACAACTTTTGTTTTTGTCATTTTTCAATCCGAGGTCGTTTGAAAATACAAATTTCAAACGTGAGGAAATTCTTAGGTAATTTTTCTTGGATAGATGATTTTAAATAAAAAAACTTGTTAAGTACAAAGTTATTTAGCTTTTCGATATCTACAATTCTCGTTTTGGTAATTTCTCCATCCGAGGTCATTTGAAAATTTTAAATTTCAAATGTGAGAACATCAAACGAACGTAATTTACGTTGGATAGATGATTTGAAATGAAAAGGTTGTCAAATACAAAGTTCGATAACTTTTTGAGATCTATAATTTTTGTTTTTATAATTTCTCCATCTGAGGTTGTTTGAAAAATTCAAATTTATTATGTAATTTTATTGTTCGGTGCCTATTTTTAGATGCGGCTCTACATCCAACGCCTCTAGAAATTAATTTGTAAGGGTGTATGAATTTAGAGCCGCCCTACAAATCAATTTCTAGAGGCGGCTCGTTTTGGAAACCATCTATAGAGGCGGCTCGTTTTGAAAACTATTTATAGAGGCGGTTTTACCTTACCAACTAGATTTTAGTTGCTTATCTAAGATCTTTGTAAGGTGATTGTAAACATAGAGGGGTGTAGTCGAGGTTAGATCAATTAGTTTAATTGTGCATTTGTTTCGATTAGCCGACGCGACTAAATTTTACATACGACTATTCACCCCTCTAATCGGCTCCTTTGTCCTATCACCCATACGCCGATGATGGCCTGCTCCCACTATTGTTGCGCACTTGCTCCTTGCCGTCCTTCCCCATGCGACGATATGGCCTGCTCTCGCTGTTATTGCACACCTACGCCTCACCCTCTTCCTTACGCGATATACATGCATTATTTTTAAGAACATTTCTGAAAGACTAGGCTGTATATTTATGTTGCCGACGAGAACATCTTACCATAAAAATAATTATTTAGCCAAGGATGCTCTCGTCCATGCTAATTTAGAGACTTCAATCAACATAAGTGAAATGTTCCGCCATAAGCAACCTTTATAATCTTTGTACTATGGGGATTTTTTCATTCTCGATTTTGCTAGTTTAAAGTTTTGAGAAGCAGCAATTAGAAAAAAGCAAAACTATTCGACACGTTTTAGTAGGATTCTTGTTTTTCTTAACTCCGAATCTGATTATAAGCAGAACCAAAGAGGCTCTGTTCAGCAATATTCATTTACAATAACTTGCTAAGGAGTTGTAGCTTCTGGTTTAGCTAAGTGGTTGATCAATTGTCAACGCATTAGATTGCATGGTTTTCTTTATTTCTTTATCAAGATGCCCACACGCATACTCCATCTATCCCTAAAAAAATGTCATTTTAGCTTGCCGAGAAGTCAAATACTTCTAACTTTGACTAAATACATGTAAAATGTATTGATATTTATAATGCATAATTAGTATTATTAGATAAATCTTTGAATATATTTTTATTTAAACTTATTTGGAGATACAAATATTGTTAAATTTTTCTATAAACTTTGTTAAACTTAAAAAATATTGATCAACACAAATCCCATAGCAACTCTCTTTTAAGGACATAGGGATCAAGTAGATCATTTCTTAAGAGTACTCACCTATCTTAGAAATCTTGCATTTATTTTGGGGCAGGGAGTACATCTTTGCTTACGACCATCGGGCACCAAATTCAAATTTTAGGTTTTTAAAATGTCTCAAAAATATTTGGCCAAGAACGTAGTAGAGAAATTTTGAGTGTCCCTTTTGCACCCTTTGCTAGTATTAGTACCCAAAACATTTAGAGCTTGTTTGGTTGCCTGCCATGGCTCGCCACGCCATAGGTTTGGCGGCGTCACGGTTGTGGCATAAGAAATGGTCGCCACACGCCACACTACGCCATGGAGCAAAACGACAGCTATGGCGGACAATGGTTACACGACGACCAAGCAGAGGCCAAAGCCGCCGAGTTTTTTAGGGTGGCTAGTTGCGGCATGCAACTAAACACGCTCTTATCGGAGGCAGGAGAAGCAGTACCACGGTGATTGGTACAAATAGATTTTTTAAATGTATACTGTATAGTTAACTTGAAAGCATGGGCTATGGAGCCAATTATTGATTTTGAATGGTTGAACGCATCTCGCACGGACTATTCCCAGAATATACCCGGCCGACATGAAGAGATCCCTCAAACTTGTGGGCCGCCGCAGACGTACAGACACGCGCGGCACAGAAGATCGGGACAGTTGCGAAGCGGGGCCCACGACCATTGACGTGGAGGGACGACGTGGGGCCCACCTCCCCGCAGGAACGGGAAGCGACCGAGCGGCGAAGAGAAACAGCGGCGCAGGTGCAGCGGAGCCGAGTCGTGTGCCGTGTGGGCTGCGGCTCGGCTCTCGTGTGGCCCGTGCTGTGGCCGCGCGCGTGGGGACGGACGGACGGGCCACGCGCGACGCGGCGGGCGTGGGCGGGGTGGCAAGCGGAAGACCCGCACGGCACGCGAGGGATAATTCCAGTGGCGGGAAGGGAATATTCGGAGAGCTTCGCCGCCCCGTCGGGTCGGCCACGAATTTTGATCCTCCTCTCTAATTCCGATTCTACCCCTGCCCTGTCGCGTTTATACGCCTTGCCCTCCCCTGACCCCCTGCGCCGGTGCACACCTGCACACAATCTACAGAGCGTTCGGCTGCTTACGATACAGTATTTTTTTTTTTTCCGTATAACAAATTAGTCGTACAAATTAGCACAAGCGATTTTACGAGCGGCCGAACTGATCCCTAGTTTGGAGCAAGTAGATGGATCCAAGAGTGTTTTAACTCTCCTCCTCTCCGTGATTGCTAGAGGTATGCTTTATCCCACCCGTCTTGTATCTTTTTTATTATTAACCGGTGTATACTGTATATATATGACATGTTCGTAAACAAGAACAGGTCACAAGGTTTATCATTCGATTAGTTTCTTTTGATGCACAATCTTAGGTTGTTTTAGCTTTGTTCTAAACTAAATTTATCTAATTTTAAGTTCATAAGGCCGGTCTCAATGGGTGCTTTATGTCCCAGTTTTCAACATATCTATATGGTGCAAACAATGCAAAAGAGTTTTATCCACGTAAAACTCTCTCTACTCCCATAAAACTTTTAGCATATCTCTTTATCAATACGGTGCTCACATCATCATATTTAATGCCTATTAAACTCTAATAAAACCCCATCGAGACTGGCCTAACAGAATACAGTAATATTTACATAATATCAAATAAATATCTATAAAAATATATTTTTATTATGCATCTAGTTAATTTAGTTATAGATGATGTAGATATTTGTGCAACTTTTTATAATCTCGGCCAAAGTTACAGAAGTTTGATCTACGATAAAGCTGAAACGACTTACAGCACATGAACATGAAGTAACAAAGCACACCCATGAGCACACCCATACCTCTCATACCACAATAGAAGCTATTATGTTCAAAAAAAAAACATGACAACATTGGACAGCGCATGGAAAATCGAGACAATCAGCTTCTTCCAACGTGGATTAGAGACATGGGACGCGAGATCTCATAACACACAAGTGAGCTAGTGAGTTACAAACAGGACTTCCACTTCGTATGATAGTTTATCGGTTTACCTAATTGCCCTAGCCTTTGATTTAGCAAAATGCCAAAGTGATAAACAAACACCGGCCCTGTTCGGCAGGACTGAAAAATACTATTCTGACTGATTATTGTGAGAAAAAAATACTATTCTAACAAGACATGAACAGTGATTCCGTGAGTTGGGCCAGCCAGCCAGCTGGCTTAAACCCAGCCGAACACGCCCACCATCTGTGAGCCGTGAAGCCAGCTTAGGAAAAGGCTTCCTTTCGTGGCCGTGTGGTGTCAGCAACCACTTGTCTGCATCCCGACTCCCGAGAAGCACCAAAGCAAGGGGCAGTTCCGTCCAAGGGCAGCACCGTGAATTCCCGGCGTAGCTTCCAATAAATGCCCTCGCTCGATGACTTCGAACTCGCACCACCCAAACCGACCTCGAGAACACCACCACCACCAACGAGAAGGAAGCGCACGGGCACGGGGCTTTCTCCTTTTCCACGCTCCCCCTCCTCCCTCCCCATTGCGTGATTCCGCCGCGTCGCTTGTGCATCTGCGCGGCGCCCAATCCGTCCCCGGCAGTAGCCGCGCCTCCGATCCGGCGAAGATCGACCGGGCTCCGGAAGCCCCCTCCCTCTCGCTTTTAAAAAAACAGGTCCGTGCTTTGTCCTGTTCTTGATCTCTGCGGCGATTCTGGCTGAATCCGCAGCTTGTTTGTTTTGTTGGTTCTTCAATGTTACTGTTTTTCACGGTGGTGTGGTGTTTTGTACTACTGTAATGGGTTTAGGCCTTTTAGGGGGTTTTGGGTGGAAATTGAGTGAAATTTTGGTGAAGGATTTGATGGGAATTTGGGAGGTGTTTTTCCATCCCTGAACTGGGGGACGTCAGGTTTGAGATCGTACCTGTTGAGTTGGAAATAGGATGGGGCCAGCTCCTGTGACGGGACTTGTGAAATCTTTGCAAGGACGGTGGAGTCGAAATGTCAAAATCAGCTTTTTACCTGCGTCCACATGGAAACTTCCTTCTTGTGCAGGTTTCAGAAAGTATGCTACTTGAGAGTTGGGAATTGGGAGTTAAGTTTATCGGCTGCTACAGACGCAGTTAGCCTAATATTAGGAGTTAAGAAAGGCGCTAATTTGGTGAAATTTTGATCAGTGGGGCATTTTGGGACATGCAAATTTAATCACTGTGTCTCTCTGATTCAAGGGCACAGTCGCTGAGGAACTAGATTTACAAATGTCTTGCACCTGTGATCATTGAATTTGACTACTAAATAAGCAGATTAATTTGTTTCCTGAAGTATGTTGCGATGCTTTGGATCATTCGGCGCATCAGTTTTCCTCTTTTTTGTGGTGTAACTGAAACAGCTGTACGAGGCTGCATTGAGATCACTGTTTTCCAACCTTTTAGAGCATGATTGCATACTATGAACTAAGAGTTGCATAACATACTATGAATTCATAAGCTCCTTGCACGCCTGTTATCCTGATTACATCTTTCTTTGTTGCTTTCAGGTAGCAATCGTTGTTGATTCCAGAAAGGTGTCCCTGAGCTGGCGCTAGGTGCACTGTGATCTTCCTCAGCAATCTTGTATTCTCATGCCTCTCTCTCAAGAGATGACGAGTAGGAAACCTCCTGGTCTTCGGTTATTTGGAGGTGCCAGTTCGCTCAGAACGTACCAGACACTAGTCCTGGTCCTTACATTTTTTGCATACACATGCTTTCATATGACTCGGAAGATCACAAGCATCGTCAAGAGCGCTCTTGATCCTCAGACGAAGGTGGGATTCTCCCACTGGGGACGACTGCACATGAGCAAGAGCAACGCTCTTAACATTGGCTGGTTGCCATTTAACACTGTTGATGGTTCAGCATTACTTGGTGAGATAGATGTTGCGTTCCTCGCTGTATATTCTATTGGGATGT
This sequence comes from Miscanthus sacchariflorus, assembly GCA_002993905.1. Taxonomy (NCBI): domain Eukaryota; kingdom Viridiplantae; phylum Streptophyta; class Magnoliopsida; order Poales; family Poaceae; genus Miscanthus; species Miscanthus sacchariflorus. Next base: position 3,102,808 of record CM009603.1, read on the forward strand.
TCTTTGCTGGACATATTGGGGATCGCATGGATTTAAGGATCTTTCTGACAATTGGCATGATTGGCACTGCTGTATTCACAACTCTCTTTGGTGCTGGATATTGGCTGAATGTCCACAGCTTCTACTATTTCTTGGTTATTCAGATGCTTTCTGGTCTGTTTCAATCAATTGGGTGGCCTTCAGTTGTTGCAGTTGTTGGTAACTGGTTTGGGAAGAGCAAGAGGGGGTTAATCATGGGCATATGGAATGCACACACTTCTATTGGGAACATAGCTGGCTCACTGCTTGCTGCATTCCTCTTGAAGTTTGGGTGGGGTTGGTCATTTGCCATCCCCAGCCTTATCATGGCTCTTGTTGGTTTGATGGTGTATATTTTCTTGCCGGTTAATCCTGAGCTAATGGAGATAGATATTGACAGTGGTGAATTTAACTGTGAGAAGGACACTGTGAAGGAGCCCCTTTTGGAACCAGACCAAGAAGTGAAACATAAGGCTGTGGGTTTCTTAGAGGCATGGAGGATTCCTGGAGTTGCGCCATTTGCTCTTTGCCTCTTCTTCTCCAAATTGGTTGCATATACCTTCCTGTATTGGCTACCGTTCTACATCAGCCATACACGTAAGTCTTCATATTCAACCTTCAAATCTGTCTGACATCATTCTCATTTGATGGTTCAGTATACATATTAGTAGCCCTTTTTCTAGAACTGGAACTGTTCCTAGGAATGTGCTTTCTAATAGGCCTTCACTTGTTTCAGGTATTGGTGGTCAGTACCTCTCTGATGCTATGGCTGGCAGCTTATCAACAATCTTTGATGTTGGTGGTGTGTTGGGAGGAGTGCTTGCCGGTCACATCTCTGATCGTTTAAACGCGCGAGCAATCACAGCTGCTAGCTTCATGTACTGTGCGATACCTGCCCTCTTCCTGTACCGCACATATGGAAGCATGTCGATAATGTGGAATATCTCCCTCATGTTCATCACTGGAATGTTTGTGAATGGGCCTTATGCCCTGATCACAACTGCAGTGTCAGCTGACCTTGGCACTCACAGCTCTTTGAATGGCAACTCCCGAGCACTGGCCACTGTGACAGCAATAATTGATGGGACAGGGTCTGTCGGAGCTGCCATTGGACCCTTGCTAACAGGATACATCTCATCGAAGAGCTGGAGTGCTGTCTTCACAATGTTGATGGCAGCAGCTCTCCTTGCTGGGCTCCTCTTGACAAAGCTTGTATGTGCCGAGCTAAAAGGAAAAACGTCTTCCAATGTGAGCAAGGACGTCGCCGATGCAGAAGGTACCTACTCAGATGAAGTGTAAATCCAAAGCTGGTTGAGCCATGGAAGTAGTTCCAGTGAATGCCTACTAAGAAGTTGGCCGGTTGCTGCTTCCCACTGCCTTTATGATGGCTAAGAGATTTGGCTGCTGAGTGACTTGCTCAAATGCCACTTCAGATGATTTTTTGTGTGTTCAGGTATAGAGGCGATAGAAGGCAGAAGTGTGCGCTTAGATTAGTTTTCAGGTTTACTAGATAGAGGTGAGAACACCTCAAAAGCTCTAGAGCCCAAATTTTAGGCACCTTGTATTGTAAATATGTTGGGCAATAAGGTCGGGCTTGTACTGGTTGCACTGCTGCTAATTAGGTAATTGTATGTGATTGTTGTTAGATCAGGGTAGATCAAAGGGAGGACAAACCACCCTTCTGTACAAAGATTATACCTGAATGGCCAGCTCTGCATTTACTTGGAATGTTGGCCTTCTTTTGTACGTGCAAACAGTGTGAAGAAGGTTCAGAGAATTTTGAATTGAAGCACCAGGAAAGTGTTGATTCAAGAAACATTGGCGTACATATTTCTTCAGTTCAGTTTTTCTTTATTACAGTGTTTAGCAAATTTTGAAACTCGGACAGACACGGGTGCCATAACTGCATCGACATTCTGCAGGTTGGAAAAAACCATATAGCCACTCTCTAATCTATAACCCTATTACATTGGCGTACATATTTCTTCAGTTCAGTTTTTCTTTATTACAGTGTTTAGCAAATTTTGAAACTCGGACAGACACAGGTGCCATAACTGCATCGATATTCTGCAGGTTGGAAAAAACCATATAGCCACTCTCTAATCTCTAACCCTATTGTGTCGGAGGCTAATGCCATACACAAATTGCTACATAACCAGGCACCAGCAACTTTTTTGCAATCACATTGGACGGTATTCATTGCAGAAGACTTAAGAGACAAACTGCTATAAACTTTAATTGCTTTTAGGCGATAATTGCAACGAGACTCCTTCAAAGTTTTTACATGGTGAAATCACTTTGTTCTTTCCGGATAATGGAACAGCAAATTACTTGGGAAAGACAGATTTCGTCAGCAAGATAAACACTGAACAAAAGCAATTGATGCATTTTCCAAGTTACAGTGTCAGCAATGCGCACATCCCATCCAATCCAACGAAAAATAACAAAAGAAGAAAAAGAAAAGCTTAAGCTGGCTCAGCATTCCTCACGTACGCACTCCTATATCGACAAAATAGGCAGGAGAACTTCAAGACATCTGGTTTCAATAGTCTTTTTCGAGTTCCCAAACACAACTTGCATGACTGTCTTTGATATGGCCAGAGGACAGCCTGAAAGAATTATGACTTCATCAGATAGCCCAGGATGACGCCGATCAAAGCAACAATTATGACAATGATAAAGGAGAAGCCCCCTCCACGCCTCTTGCTGATCTCCTGTCTCATCAAATCCTGCCACATGAAACAGAAACAAATGAATACTGAGTTTCTCAACTGACAAGAAAAGGTCGTTAAAACCCCAGAATTTCTAGATGGCAGTACAAGCTTAAATGATATAAAATAGTAGTTGTCCTCAAGGAGATAATAATTGTTCTTCAGGTAGTTCTTGGTGCAATTCTTTGGCTTTACTAGGTAGACGGTGGGCCAAAATATGAAGTGGCACATGATCTTAATCAAATATAGGATATGTTTTAAGACTCAAAAGCAGAATCACACATAAAGTTTGGGCCAAATAGAAGAAATTTGGAAACAACTATACCCTGAACTATATCCTGAAGTTTGGGTCAAAATACAGAAAATTGACTATATCCTGAAAATGCATAGTGTAGGCACTGGCAACAGTTGAACGACTCTTGATATTAAATATTACTTCCAGAATCAGTAAAAGAAGATTAGCTGTGTTTTCAAAGCTCTTTGCTTAAGACAGGGACCAATGCAAATCACTTGGGTGCTGGTTGACTAAGAGCCTGTTTGTTTGCGCTTTGGCTTTTGGGAACTTAATTCTAGAATTTGGATGGATCGTGGCTTTTAAAAAGCTGATTTTGAGTCAGCATTTGATATGAATGAAGTTAAGTATAATCAACGGAAACACCCCATCATCAAACTGTGAAAAATCCTTCATTAAACGTGTTTAGAATAGAAAAACTCTTACATTTAGTGAGCTGATGATGGACAGGCATATAAAAAATTCAACGCCCAACTCAACCTCGTTTGTGTGATACATAAAATTGACAAAGAATGAACAAAGAACAAACAAAAAACATGAATATGTGGTGTTTCTATCCTGTTTCCCAATCAATTTCATATCTTACAAAGTCGATTTTGGCCTTAAAAGGCCTGTTCGGTTTGTGAATGAACCAGTGTAAAGGTGTGTACCCAGTGGCTGAAAGCTTCCCCAAATAGTGGGATCTAGGGAAGGGAGTTTCTAAGCAACCTTGTCGTTGCTTATTTGGCAAGTAGGCTGATTAATAACCTCTAGGACACATGTGGAAGGCTAACTGCACCCAGCCCATTCTTCATTTCTGTGACTCTAGTGTGCCAAGCCAAAGTAGGAAAGGGTTCCCTTGCTCAGCAGTAATCTGAAACCTTTCCTACTTTGGCTTGGCACAAACAAGATGCATAGAATTTGGTTCCCTTGCTCAGTAAAGCAGCAAAAGGAGGGTGAGGTTGCTACAATGGCAGGGACTTCAGTCAAGGGGAAGTTCAAGCACGACAAGAAGAAATTTGATTAGGGCAGCTGAGAGCTCAAGCTCGGTGCAGTGAAGCTCGATTAGGTAGAAGTGTATGGTGTGTTTGGTTGCTCGGATGGTGTTTCATAGACCTGCATCATGTATCCTGGCCGGAGGGAAGCAGGCTAAGCTAAGCGGGTGATTCTCAAAAAGAAAGTGTTTGGTGAGGTTGCATGAGCTGATACAAACAAAAATACTAAGATGTTTGGTTGCCTGTATAAGCGGATGCAATCTGTTCAGCATGTGAGACTTACGTGGGCCCCTCACTCTGCTGCTGCATCCACCAGGCCTGTCTGGCCAGCGATGCTCAAAACGAGTGCATCCGTGGATGCCTGCATCCAACCATAGATTTGCTTCCATCCATGCAAAAACACTGTAGCAGAAGCAGGCAACCAATCATGCTTCTCTGCCAGAATATATGCACACACTGGTGCATGCACTGCGGGAGCAGTGAACCAAACACGCCTGTACTTGAGCTCGGGGGAGGGGGGGAGCTCAATTTGGGTGATGGAGACCTTGACTGTGGCAGCGGAGAGCTCGATTTGGGCGGTGGGGAAATCGATTCCGGCATTTTCTAGCCTGCTCTGTCGAGTCTGAGGCTGCCGTCGAGAGGCAATCACAAGAACTAGAGAGCAAGAGCTTGAAGACGGAAGACCACATGCCTGAAGTCTACAGGTTACTGTTAAGTGTTAACGCTAAATGCATATTGAGTTTTCATGAACATGCATATCGCTGGTGGTACTAGTGGATTTGCGTGAAAGGAGATGGCATCTCTACTGAAAACCAGCATATGGTGCTTATATGGTACCTCCATCCATCAGTGCAAGGTATATATATTTTGAATAATGAAAAATCTTGTCAAATCATACACATGTTTAGTGTACAAAACTTGCACCAATAGATACGTATTGAAAGTACTTTTGAGATGGTGTTGATTTCATTTGAAAATATATCATATCATAAGAGAAATTAGAGGTCAAAATCTAATTGAAAGAATTTTCCCGTACTAAATATTCTTTATATTGATAGATGGACGGAGTATTATTGTAATCTATTAGTATGGGAATCAAATAGATTTCAGTATTCTGAACACATTCAAATCCACTCAAATCATCGCAAAAGGGGAAACTGTATCTACAAATAACAGTGTTTTTGGTATAGAAAAACATGCATTGACCACAACATAATTCTCTTTATTGATTCTCTTAGCAAAATTTATGTTTGAACAGAAATCTCGTGTGATATAACTATAAGGACTACCTCTACAACTGTTGATGAGATGACAACAAAAGGGACTAAAGATATATTGTCAAACAGTTAGATCATTCTAGATAAGCTCCCTAATATGATAGAAAGATAAAAATGCTATGCTTCACTTACAAGTTCCTGTCTAAGTCTATGATTCTGTTGAATCGC
>CM009603.1:3296852-3316966 GCA_002993905.1 Miscanthus sacchariflorus
TTGAAGTTGAATTCTAGTTGTGTATTTGCTGAATGAACTTTTGAAGCTCAGTGTAACATTTGTAATAATTATTGACCGATCAATTTTTATTTTTTTAACCATTTAAAACTAACTGTTGGACCATCTGTCGCTAAAACTATATGTAGCATTAAATGATCTGTCGCTAAAGAGTAGCAGCGGGTTGTCTGTCGCTAAAGAGTAGTAGCAGACTATCTGTCGCTAAAAAAATTCAGGGCAACGGACTGTCTGACGCTAAAAGTACTGATTTTTAGCGTCAGGACTTACAGCGTCTGCAGAAGTCTATCGCTATAACTTTTTAGCGTCAGATTATCTGTCGCTGTAGCCACTTTTAGCATCAGACCGTCCATCGCTAATTTTGGTGTTGTGGTGTAGTGTAATGACTGCTAAAGATAAGGTTCAAGATTTGAAAATTGATAAATGACTGCTAATGATGAGGTGTGTGAATTATGATAAGGAGCAAATACTAAGAGTTAGGTTTTTATTAACTTGGAATCAAGTTATACTGATCTAGAAAACCGAGCAAACAATATAGCAGCAACAAAGGATATAATGATCAGAATTAATTATTTGCCATGTTTGCTTAGGCCACCTACCTCTATATACGCATGGCCATTGAGCATTGCATTTCAAATAATCAATCTGGCATGCCATGGCGCTTCTCAAGAGTAATGATACCAGGGCTCTGTTCTTGGCGGCGATCGTGGTCACCGCCATGGTGTTGACACCCTGCCCTGCACACGGAGCAGATGATGGTATATATGTGCATCATGCACACTCTAACCATATAATATATCTATACCTAAAAGACTGTATGCATTGGATATCGGTACGGTCATTATTGACTAGTTTTTTTTTTAACTCCGTGCAGAGAGGTGCGAGCATATGCCGGGGTGCACTATCAGCAACTGCCGCAACAAGTGCGAGCAGTGGGGGTATGCCAACCCTGTGATAAACTGCTGGAACACACCACCAAATACGGAATTGGACAACTGCTGCTGCTTTAGTAACAAATTGGCTTAATTTTTAGTAATGACAACTCTAGCTGGGTCTTGACCGATCAATCCAAATAAATATATCATAATAATTTGATGGAAATAAATCCTTGTTTTGAAGTTCCAAATTGCCTCAAGCTCTAAAGGCGTAACATCCTCAAATAATGGTATGACGTATTACTACCTGAAGCATGTTCTTCAAACTAGTGATGATCATTTTTTATTCTGGACGTGGAAGAAATATGGATACATCAGGTACAATTCATAAACAAAAATGATCGTCCTTAAAACATTAGGGATGAAAACGGATCAGATTGGAGCAGATAATGCCTTCCCCATATCCTAATCTATTTTTTTGTCGGATTTGGATCGGATCGGATATTATACGGATTCAGATGCGAATACGGATTTTTTAGATGTCGGAAATGGTACAGATTCGGACCAGTGTCGGAGTGGAAGCGGATATTTTTAAGTCAGCTAATATGTGCTTACATGTTGTTTTTTCTATAATGAGAAACAATTCATTAACCAAAGTCATAAAGCGGCAATACAGCACGAAATAATCACCATCAAACCACCACTTCGATTTAAGAGCTCACAAAATTAATACAAGTTCTCAGATTGGATTTAAGAGTATAAAACAAGTGTGTAAAAAGATACTTTTCTTGCCGCTTGGGCTCCTTAAAATATTCAGATTATCCAATTATAAGTGATGGAAAATCCGCGTTCAGTTATCGAATAATCCATATCCGCCGGATTTCGCCAATCACATATCCTACACTGCATCCGCATAAAATCGGATTCCGATTATCCGCATCCGCACGGATATTAAACACACTTCTCCATATCCTTAAACTTCGGATTCGGAGCGGATTATCCATACCACTTTCACTGCTATAAAACATGATTGACCCTGATGAACAGGGTAGAGAGATTGGAATAAGCACACAACATCAACAGGTAGATCGGGCAACCTTGCACGCACACTGAAGGATTGATGATCCAATCGATGAAATTGGTGAATGAATAAATGATTGTTGCACCAACGAACATACTTGGTGAACAAACTGGATGCTTCGTTCTTGTTCAATTTTTCTTTCTATCTTTTGATCAAGTTATCAAAGTCAATTAGTCCATCTGCTCCAAATTACAACTAACTTTAGCTTCGTTCTTGTAAAAATTTTCTATCTATCTTTTGATCAAGTTTATAGAAAATAAGCCAACATCTACAACATCAAATTAGCTTATTAAATCTACACTATATAGTTTATAGAAAAATACACTATATACAATGTCAAATTTGTCACACCCTTAAATTTTTTATTTTGGGTTGTGCATGGAAAACACTAAATAAAATAAATGATTTCAACATTTGTATAAATTTTTCTAAGGTTAATTAGGTTTCCGCTAATCTAAATATAGAAAACTTTGGTTTCAAATTTGTCGGGGACCAATACCAGGGTACCCGAAGAGGAGGAGCTAATAACCGTCAACACTGATTCGTCCGAGCAGTCAAGAGCGCGACTACAGCTCCAACCGACCCCTGAGGGTTGGCTCCGCCTCGCCCGAGCCCTGATGGTGGCTCCGCCTCGCCCGACACCGAGGCCACGGGCTCCGCCTCGCCCGACATCAAGGCCGCGGGCTCCGCATCGCCCGACCCCTTAGGGTTGGCTCCGCCTCACCCGACACCTAGGCAAGCAGCGCCCCGGCCAAATGCCCCTATGCCGCCAGTGCCCTCGGCCTCCCGGCCCCTCCCGCAGATCCGCACCCAGCGCGTGCACGCTGCAGCAGGCAGCCGCCGCTGCCTGGCGTGCCATTGGCCGGTGCCGCCCCCGTGGCCCCCGCCATGTCCGCCGTGGGGCAGCGTGCCGCGTGTGCCGCGCCACCTCCGTGCCGCCAGCTGTACTGACCGGGCAAGCCTCCCCTTCCAGAGCGAGCTCCACGGCAGCAGCTCCTCCATGGCTGTTCACGTTCAAGAGCCCAAGGTTGAAGATGATGTTAATTATGAAACTGCCACTGGTTTGTAATCTCCACCCTTTAAACGTTTTAACTTGGTTCATTCAAATTGCGTTAGTTTCGTATCGGCGCACTCTACGCAGTAGTCATAATATTTTTCATGTCAGTTTTTTTCCATATATAGTTAAATATTATATACATGCAACTAGTTTTATAATTAAATTCAATATAGGTTTTATACTTTGGTATTTTATACATAAATGCTAACATGATTAATTGCTAACATAAATATATTTCTAAATTATAATTTGTTTAGTCTAAACATACATATTAAATTTGATTAGATGCTCTCACATGTCAATTTGTATTTGCAAGTTAAAGTTGAATTGGCATAAATGATATCAAAATATTTATAAATAAAATATGAGTAGTTTCAACCTTACTTTTAAATTAAATTATGTTGTGACTTATCTGAATTAATGTGATTCACCTAGTTTCAGTTAGTGAAAATAAACGAAGCATTTAGTATTTTCTTTCTTTTATAATATAAACTCCCGGTACTCGTTTCTTTTCGATCGTAGTTCCATTTATGGCGTTTCTTGTGATCTTGTAACCGTAGAACTAGCTCTATTTTTAGTACGATGTTTGGTGTACTGTTCTTAGTCACTTTCATTTGTTGCTTGTATGTTTGCCTCTACGTGGTGCTTGCTAGGCTGAAGAATCTGAGTAGTTATATATTGAGTGGAAAGCAAGAGTAAAAGGCAGGTATAATATGAGGCTTTCCTTGATACCTATACACCATAAATGTCACTACATTCATGCATGTGTCTAATTTGATTCACCACTAAGGATGATCCTAGCAATTGTTTATCTTGATCCTTGATACCTACTGGGTTTATGCATATGGGTAGTTTTGCTAGTTGCTCTAGTTAATGATGAAAGCTCAATGACATTGGCTAATGGCATATGCAATGATGTTTAAAATGTGTTTTTTAGCAACATGGAATCATAGGGACTTATCTGTCAGCAAAATCCAGGACTTATATTACAACCATGAGTGCTACATGGCTCTGACTTTGGTTCAGTACAAGGACCTTTTCTAGCTTGTTAGTGGTTACCCGAAAGGGCGCAAAAGGGGCTTGCCGAGCTGAGTATAGTGCGGCCTCTNTCCCTATGTGTATAGCCTGCGCGTAATGTGCCATTCGGAAGGGGGCTCTATATTCCCTTGCCAATTGGAAACCTAGCGGCTACTACCTTGTTAGACGAACCTTTGAAAGACTTCATAGTGAACCTTGCCGACCTTTCTTGGTAGTGGGTCAAAAGGCTAATCACCTCAGGCGAAAGGGTAAATCACGGCTCATGGTGAAAGTGTACAACCTCTGCAGAGTGTAAAACTAGTATATCAGCCGTGCTCACAATCACGAGTGGCTTAGAAAACTCACTGAATTATGGGTTCTTATTTTACTATGATGTTGATGCTCATGTTTAATCATTATTGTCATATTGACATTGTTAATGATTATGTGGAAACTAGAGCTTAAGTATAATTTAGCAACTCAGGTTCTAGTGATAAAACTTGATCTACTAAAAGTGCTTACCATAGTTCAACAGTGCCGGCCTTTTGAGCCTTCATTCTCCCATGTTATATTTGCTGAGTACGACATGTGCTCACCCTTACTATTTCCCCCACACCCCAACCTCTAGCAAAAGTTGCTCAGAAGATTGATGAAGACATAGAGGTTCCCAGAAGATTGACAAGAGTGCTAGGCATATGTTACCCCAGTCAGCCGTCCCTGTGAAGAATGGAGCCTGAAGATTAGTTATCGTTCCGCGATACTCTGATGTAAGTGTTAATATAGTTATGCATACGTTATTTAATAACATTGTTCTGATACTATTTACTTTATTGTTGTATGTGTGGACTTTCTGGGCACACATGTGGTGAGTCTAGTTTTGTTCTTAAAACTGGGTGTGACAAAATTAGTTCCAACAAATTCTCCATAAAATATGTTTTGATATATAGTGCTTTTAATTGAAACTTGTATATGTTAATATATTTTGTAAAGTTGATGAAAGTTAAATAGGTTTATCTTATAATAAAGCCAAATTGAACTATAATTTAGAATGGGAGGAAGTACTTTATGTACAATGCGCGGTTCAAACAGTTGTTGCCCAGTGTGAACATCAATCAACATAGAGGAGAAGGCTAGCTAGTGTTCATCCATGACTTGAATCTTGATGATATTAACTTAAAATCTTTGGCTATTTAGCACACACATGATAAAGAAACATATATAAATAGGGAGCAACAAATAAATAAATACAAAAGTTGCTACACATACTACTAATAATTGCATCAAACTCCAACCCATATGATTTGTGTGATGCATGCGTTGACATATTGTAACAAGGTTTGGAGTAACTGCAGTGAACTAGCAGGTTTCAAAAGCAATTGATGACATCCTAAAATAATCAAGAAAGAAATGTAAATGTAGTACATAATTAATTCTCTACTAAATTATTAGTCCTTGCTATAGCTTTTAGAAGAATTGATTGACTTAACAAAAGAGGTTGAATTGGACTCTAAAAAATTAAAGCACAAACTAAAACTTAGCCTATTATATACTTCAACCATCTTCTGAGACATTATCGATGAACCTAGTACCTATGGAAAACACACAATATGACAATAGTATAGCTAGCATAGGGGTATGCTAAGTCCCCGAGTTAAGGGGCAGTAGTCCAAGTAACTCCCCGACCGACTCCCCGAATCGCTCGGGGTCTATACCCATTGTGTACGCTTGCGCGTACCCTCTGGCAGAATAAGGATGGCTTGGCAACCCATAAATCGCCCTTCCTAGAGGAGGCCCGCGATGTTAGGAGGGCAAGCCTGGGCTGCCATCGCTCAAGAATCGAGGGCTCAGCCATAGCACCAAGGTTCCTGACCAATGGGGAACCAAGGCTGAGCCTCCCTGCCCAAGCAGCCGCCTGAGCTTTAGCTCATGGCCAACCAATGTCCCGAGCCAAGATCAGAAGCCCACTCCAGAATCTATCAGACACCCAGCAATGCTCTCTGGTTCCACAAGATGTGAGGCGCTGTCAACCACTCCCTCAGCAATGTAATGCAACGGGCATGATGCATCAGGCTAAGAGACTACCCAAACCTTAGGGGCAAAGGAGCTCCATGCCCGCTAGTTAGCACCATTGGGTGGAGGGAGGCTCCTTGCATACCAAGGAAGCCTCGAGAAGGCTCAAGCGCCAGACAACAACAATGACGTCAGGGAGTGGTTGCGACATTGTCAGCCCCCTCCTACATGACAAAGGAGCACCTGGCGGTGCTAAGATGAAGGAACCATAAGCATAGGCCGAGAATCCCCTAGGTTAGAATCCATCCAATTTGTACAGCCCATGCCTTCCTCGGTATATAAGGGGAGGCATGGGCTCCTGTAGAAGGGGAAGACTGATCAGGAGAATGAAACCACAAACCCTAGGATACCACCGGGCGATCCCCTATCAAACTCTCTCAATTCCACTGTTGTAAACAATTCCCATTGGGGCATTCCTAATAGAAAGAACACCATACTACTGGACATAGGGCTTAGAGGCCCGAACCAAGATAAATCGATTATGTCCCTCCGTGTTTTGAGTGTCCAAGCCACCGGAGACCCACACATAGACCTCCGATGGATAAACTCAATGCTCGGCGTGGTTTTGAACCCACGACACCACACACTAAGTTATGTCCTCAAGAAAGGCTAGCACTAACAATTGCAAGAACATAGACCAACAGAAGCTAGCTGGTCCACAAGGAGCTAATCACTTAACCAATTACTTGTTAAAATCTCATGTTTAGTAAAGTCATATCTAGCAAGTTTGGATATGGCACAACACACCATAGGGCCCCCACATAGGATGAGTAAGGGGTTGCACTGAAGGACCCCAACGAGACACATGAGGAGATTTTTTCTGCGAATCTGGAGCCGAAGCTAGCATAATTTGCTTTGACTCATCTTGCTTGGGCCGTGACCGCTCTCTTTTGTTTAAGGGCCGATTCAAAGAATCAGCCTTTTCCTTCTTGTATTTATCCATGAGTTTATCAAAGTACAGTGGAATTTCACCACCTTCCCTGCATTTTTAGACACATTGGATTTCCACATGCCAATCTCTGGACTTTGGGGCTTATAGATGCGCAAACGTCCCCCGGAGCCACCTGGGCCTATAGAACCGGCCTGGCCGGTTTCCAAATCGGCCTGGCTGGTTTGGGAAACAGTAGAACTGGCCTGGCCGACACTAGAACCGGCCTGGCTGCTTTGGGCAACCTCCAGCACTGCTCCATCGCCGTTTGCTTGCTTTTGATGATAGTTTCTTGCTTATTTCTTTTGAGAAGATGGCCTAATGGTAATTGTAAGCTTATTCTTGCCCATATCATCCTTCTCAAGAGCAACTTGACGGTGAGCATACTTCTTCTCATCTCTTCTTAGCTCACCAATCACCTCATTCTTCCCAGTGGTTGATTTTGCTTGCTCTGGCCAAACCAGGACGGTCGGCCTGTTGCATTCAAGCACATTCACCGGGAAAGGTGCTTTATCAACCTGCATCTCACCCCAAACTCAATCATCCCTCATTGAGGGCCGATTTGATCTGCCGACGAAAAACATTGCAATCATTAATGACCTGAGATCCAGAATTATGCCATTTACACCAAGCTCTTCTTTTTTAATTCTTCGGGTGATGGTAGAGCATGAGATAATTTAATATATCCATTTCTAAGCAATTCATAAAAAATTCTATCACACTTAGCCGGATCAAAGGTAAACTTCATGTCATCCTTCCAATTCTTTTGATCGGCTTAAGAGATGGCATGGTAGCATTCTTGGAGGTAGGTGGCTATGCAAATTCAGCACGATAACATTCACTGCAATCACCGTCCGTATTCGAATGATATTCTACAAGATACACATTAGGACGATGTTGTTTATGATGTTCCTAGCATCTTTACTTCAGCTCTCAATTGCCAAAGCTCGCTGCATAACATGGTTTACAGTAAAGAAATCAAAACCATCAAGCTTCTCTTTAAAATAAGAATGCAACCCATTATAAGCCAAGTCAGCCAAATCTTTCTCAGCAAAAAAAACATTGAAGCATCGGTTTTTGGTGTCTCTAAACCTTATAAAGTAAACAACTGTAACACCCTAAAATTTGCATCATTTCAAAATAGGTTAATTTGATTTATTTATGCATTTTGTGAGCACTTGAACTTAGAGAAATAATAAATTTTGTTAAATTAAAATCAACTATAAGGTCTAGCTACATGTTTATGCATATATGCTACTACATATTTATTTTGTGATGATTGAGTTTGATCAAAATTGCAAAAAAATTAAATTAGATTTGAATTTGGATTTGAAAATGTGTTTAGGAAAAAGAAAAGGGATTTCTCTTCTCCCTCCCCTCTCTCTCTCTTTTGGCCTGTTGGCCCAGCCCGTCAGCACTCCTCCCTCCCCCTCTCTCACCCGCGTGGGCCTATTGCCGGCCTAGTCTCCCTGCCGGCCCATCTCTCCCTCCCATAGTGGCAGCCCGCTCCCCTTCCCCCTCCATCGTAGAGACCGACAGCTCAGGCCCGCCTATCAGCGATTTCTCCCACCTCGCCACCATCTCCTTCATGGACTCTGCTTTGGCTCGGAGTTCACCTCCGCCCTAACTCGCCGATTGGCGTGCTCCCTACGCCACCGGCTCCTTAAATATCGAGCCCCCACACCCCGCCACCCTCACCAAACCCTAAAACGCAAGCCGCCACGCCGCCTTGAGACCTAGCAGCACCGCACCAGTTCTGCAGCCGTGCAACTCGAAGCCATCGAGTTCTCGACCTCTGATAGACGTCGTTCGCCTATCGAGCTTCACGCCGCCACAGTCCCGTCTTTGTCCGCGAAAAGCCCTTGGGTGAGTGCGCCATCGTCTCCTCTTGCTCCCCGTGCTCTTGGTTCGCTCCGCCGTGGCCCATAAGCCTTGATTCATGTGCGTTGGCGAGGTTCTCGCCACCGGCAATGGTGGACTGCCATGCTCGGCTCTGTTCCGGCCGGCCAGTTTCTCTCTCTCCCGCCTGGATCTAATCTCCACCGTCCAACTCAGATCTAACGGTCCAGATCGGCCAATACCCCTTCGCTGTCACTTTTTGCTAAAGAGCCCCTCAGTTTTACCTAAATAGAACCCGTAGTACATAGCGTATTCCCAGAATATGTTTTCTCTTTCTGAAAACGTAGATCCTCTCTATTAGATTCAAAATATGTTTTCTTTATTTACAGTTTAGCCACTAGTTTTATTAAAACTCTAACTTCCTCGTTTTAACTCNGTTTTGATCCGTTCAAGTTGCGTTAGATTCGTAATTGAGTAATCTACATGTTCAAGCTACTGTTAAACATGTTTTCAACTTTTGAAACTCGAGGTTAGATTTAATCTATTATTTTATTAAAGGAAATCTTGTTTATTTCATAACTTCTTCGTTATAGCTCTGATTTTCATGATCTTTGTGTCTGTGTGTTCATAGCGAGATGTAGATTTGTTTTACAAACTTTTCATCTTGATTCTATGTTGTTGGTGTACTATTCTAATTGATAGCCTTTGTTTGCTATGCATGATTGCTTCTGGATGTTTGTATGTTGCTGTGTTGATCGAGTATAGACGGTGAACAATTCGTAGGTGATCAAGTGTACTACTTTGATGAGTAGGATCAGTAGGAACACTTTGATCAAGGCAAGTATAACATGGGACTATCCTTGTTTCCTATTGACCTTAATACATTTAATTCATACATGCATGTGTCACCTTGATAAGGACTTCCTAGAAATTGTACTTATGCCTTGACTCCTATGGGATATTGCATTGGGTAGCTATTGCTAGTGCTCGACGAAACCATGATCTTGTAACTTGACTAATGGTATATGCAATAAATGTTAAAATATGTTCTTTTTAGCAACTTGGCTTAAGAGGGCTGGAGCATTGGGTTTTATGGTGCTCTAGATTTCTCTCCCTAAGTACTTATCTGTAAGTGATCATCCGGGACTTACAGTTCAACTGTGAGGGCCACATGGCTCGGGATTTAGTCAAGTATGAGGACATTTTCTAGTTTGTTAGTGGTTACCTTTATGGTGCAAAAGGGGCTTGCCGAATCAGGTATAGTGCGGCCTCTGTCTTTATGTGTATAGCCTGCGTGGAATGTGCCATTTAGAAGGGGAGCTCTGCATCTGTTTGCCAATTGGAAACCTTGCGGCCCTAACTTGTTACACAAACCTTTGAAAGGCTTCATAGTGTACCCTGCCTGCTCACNTTGGTAGTGTTTTGGGGACTTGCAAACCTCAGGCAAATGGGAAACATGACTCACAGTGAAAGTGTACAACTTCTGCAGAGTGTAAAGTTGGTATATCAGCCGTGCTCACGGTCACGAGTGGCCTTGAAACCCTTATAGAATAGATGATCACTATTAATTATTTGTTTATGCTATTTCTTAAACATGTTTATATTGATCATGTGTTTACTATGGGATTATGACAACTTGATGCTACTCATATGCTAAAATTGTGACAACTAAAAACTAAATACAGTCAAACCCGTGTCAAGCTTTTGAGCCTCATGAACCCCATGTTATATTTGTTGAGTACGAGATGTACTTACGCTTGTTTATTTTTATTATTTGGATAAAAATCCTAGATAGGTAACATATTGCTATGGTAATGACGACTGCCCTGAGGATTACTAGTTTTGTGGTCAACCAGTTGACGTCACTATGCTATGGAGCTTCTGCAAGATAGTTATCTTTATACTTCCACTATATTTATGTGAAGACTATGTGATAATATTCGGGATGTAATAAACACTTGTGATGATACTTTTCATAATTTATCAGCTTATGTGTGTGATTGATCTCTGGGCGCACATAAGATTATGCATCCTATTTTATTCTTAAAATTGGGTGTGACAACAACAATGGGTTCATCTCGTTGTTGCTTAATCGATGTCAAGTGAGAAAGCTTAGCTCATTAGACCTGCGCCCACAACGCGACGTCAGGCGACAGTTGTGTTTTCACTCTCTTGTATCGATGTTTAGGCAGTTTGTTTAGCTTGCTCCTATGTAATAGAGCTGCTGGTATAAGTAGCTTAGACTTCGGTGTGTGTGCTAAGTCGAAAACTACCCTGTAATCGTGTATGTGCTGATCACTGCTATCTGTGTGAAAATAGCACTGTCCTCTGACAGTTGCCAGTTCGTCACTCAGTGTTCTTGCACGTTTCTTGTTTCGTTCTTCATTTCTTCTCTGATCTAGGCTAGCCGCTGCATACAGGCCTGTGATTTGCGTATTCTAAAACCAACATTAAGAAGTGTTCATGAAACTTCTTTTCTAAATCATACCATGAATTAATTGAACCAGGAGCCAATGAAGCAAACCATGAAAAAGTTGTTCCAGTTAAAGATAAAGGAAACATGCGAACTGCCAAAGCCTCACTAGAACTCGCTCCCTCCCGGTGACTTGTCAAAAAATTGTCACTTCCACTAAACATGTTTCCATTGCTGCCACTCCAAAAATGGCGAAAAGGTATGATGATGAGTCTAAAGCAAGAAGCCATCAATTCCCACATCGATGCGAAGTATCCATGATTTGTAGCACCATCAAGCATATAACACATCGAAAAACTCAGCATGACTTTTACACCATTGAAGAGTGCCCTGACAAAACTTCTCGGCCAACATCTCAATCTTCATCCTAGGTATCAAGATCTGTCACCTCTAGCTTCAACAGTTGACCCAAACCAACCTGATGATGAGGAATCCAAAAAGGGGTAAAATAAATCCACAACCCAGTCTCTCAAGGGTGTAGTGCCTCATAGGTGAATCGTCACAGATCAAGCTTCACAAGTTATTGTCATTGAAGACCACCAAGCAGGATAGGAAACCGACTAGCATGGAGGACAATGCCGAAGGTTACTGTTCATCAATGACTTGATGGATCTTAACTAACAAACAACTTAGGCTATTCGGCTCCAACCGAGTCTATGTGTATATACGCGTATAATAAAGAAACATATATAAATACTCCATCTATTTTTATTTTTTCATTCTAGCTTTGTCCAAAGTCAAACTGTCTATCCTTGGTTATCCATTCCTATAAATTCATATAGTTTAGCAGCCTGTAAGTTATATTATGAAAGTATTTCTCATGATGAATCCAAAAACATAAATCACAAGTACATGGCCCATGATATCCTCACAGAGGCAAGAACTAGCTCCCAGGATGGGGGGCCGACCGGATCGACTAGCCAAGGGTACCTCACCTACTTGGCGGACAAGTGAAAGTACTGCATGGCCTAAGAGGGGGAGGTGAATTGGGCTTCTAAAAATTTAAATCAAGAACCTTAGCCTATGCAAAAACTACTTCACCCACTTGTAGGGAAAGATCCTGATGCTTAAAATAAAACACTAAGGGCAGTCACAATGAAAGAAACTAGTAGTTTTTATAATATAGGATACCGCACAAAAAACGTACTGCTTTCCAACCCATAGTTTCTATGAGTAATAATTATTTTCTCTTTCTCTCTCTAAACTCTATCTTCTTCCTCCAATGGGAGTGCGACATGAGCTCCCTAGAAACTGGTGGTTTTTCCCCAATGACAATTTTATGGTTTCTTGGTGTATTGGGTTAAGAGTAGACCTGATTTCTTCATGAGGAAACCATTTCTATGATTTTTGCTCTCTTTCTTCATTAATTACGTTGTCACGTCAGCATTTTGCCTACGTGGCAAGTCATTTAATGATGATAGAAACCATCATCAATACACTATTGGGACTGCCCTAATGAGTCCTTAACTCCATCACACTAACCATGTCCTTAGCAACATTCACATTAAAACTAAGGTCCTTAAGGTGCAAGAAGTAAACCTACTGCTAAGCACAGTCTACCAAGCAATCCTAGTTGTCACACAAAAGAACTTACATAGAATAAGCTAAGCTAGAGGCTAAGACATGAAGGGAATGCAAGAACCAAAGATCGGCAAAGAGACAGCCGGATTTTTGTGGTTCAGATTGTTGCCACAACCTCCTAATCAACGTGGGAGCACCAGAGCCATGAAGACTCAGTGAAGCTCTCCTGAGTCATGAAGTCTCAAGCTTCTCTGAGTCATGGAACATGTTTTTGTAATAGAGTTGTCATTGTGTTGATATTCTTTTCGACGAATTTAATCAAACATAAAATAGTTTGACTAAGGACAAAATAGAGTTACATTATTTTTGGATCTGATGTAGTAACCACTAACTAGCAAACATGAAATAAATTGAAATAAATGTGAAACTAAACTTGTTACACATATACTACTACTAATTTGTACTGCTAAACTCTTTGATGCTGGGCCTGCAAAGCGTGAAAGGCCAGTCTACAATCGGTCATATATATATGAGAGGTTCCAGTAAACAATTGATGGCATTCTAAAATAACCAAGCAGAAAATGTGTAACTGTAGCAGAGCATTAACTCCCTGCCAAATTAGTCCCAACCTCCGGCATCTCTCTCTATATAAGAGCAACCATTGTTAGAAACACAACGCTCCTCAGAAGCATGGACA
Source organism: Miscanthus sacchariflorus (assembly GCA_002993905.1). Taxonomy (NCBI): domain Eukaryota; kingdom Viridiplantae; phylum Streptophyta; class Magnoliopsida; order Poales; family Poaceae; genus Miscanthus; species Miscanthus sacchariflorus. The sequence continues at coordinate 3,310,426 of CM009603.1, forward strand.
GTAGAGCTCTGTTCTTGGCGGCCACCATGGTCATGGCCATGTTCTTGTCACCCTACCCTGCGCAAGGGCAACAAAAAGCAGGTTGTGTATTTACACATGTACTCCATCTATTATTACATTTTATATAGTACGTATGTGTTATCACAAGGGTGACCGTATTGTGACATTTTACCATTGTACAGAGAATTGCGTTAACTTGTACGGGGTGAAATGTGATAAGAAGACATGCACCGAGATGTGTCAGTCACAAGGCTACGTCAATCCGGTGGTAAAATGCTCCCCACCCCGGACAAGACTGACCAGCGGCCGGTGCTGTTGCTTTGTAAAATGTTGTGGGGAGATGGCTTGATTTTGCAAGACTGCGCCGGGGCTCGCATGGGCGGTTTGCTAGTTGCTATGACTGATGTGAACCGGCTGTTTGAGAGATGTCATCATAATTTGAATAAAAATCTTGTAGAGACTGGGATAAATTTTGTTCCATTTTAAGAAAACCAATTGTCCTCCATTGGCCATTACCATAAACTCCTGCCGAGAAGACGGACCTACATAAATGATACGAACTTAGGTAACTAGGGTTGCAGGATAACCAAATGATCGAATCCGATACAAGAATAGATAGATTTCGGGGTAGAAAGCACGGAACTCAGGATAGGTAGCAAGAACAGAGTTCTGGGATTGGGAAGCAACAGAGTTAGTTGGGGGATTCGGTTACAACGGTTTCGATGCCCGCGCCTACACAGCAGACTGCTTCTTATACCTCCTGAACCAGGCCGTTGGCCCAAAACGTCAGACGGCCCAAATGAATCCATCTTCCGCGGCCCAAGCTTCATTCCTTGTTCTTTCTCTTCCCGCTCCTGTTTCCCTTCCGGCACATAACAATAAACGACCAGCTTGCCTAGGTATATATATGCAGCGGAAAACAGAGCAGCAAATTCCCGTACCATTCTGAACTTTTCGTATCTATCAAATTGATATCCTATCTCTGATTTTTGCAAAACATAAACTTGTCACTTTAAATCATTTCACCATTGCAATTTAACAGTTCTTAATGAATATGGGAAAACTTGTATACATGGAAACCGAAATTTCCCCTATGTCGGCAGGTATTCGTTTCTGATGAAACCACAAAAGCTGACTGGAAATACGATTTATCTGTCGGTTTGGTTTACACAGGAATATACGAATCTCTGTAGGCGTCACACTGACAAGGGAATGAGCTTCTTCCAAAAGAAATTTCACATTTGCCGCTCAACACACGTGATGTGCATCAGTTTAGGTTGTCCTCAAAATGGGCTGCCAATGCTAAATGCCCTCCGAGCCCTAAGTGAAAAGGACCCAAAAAAAACCCTCCAATGTTATTATCTCTGCTACAGAAACAACATGAACAATCAGGTCCCTGCATAATATATACTCCAAACGTTACTGCTAACCTCACCATTCTGAGTCTCATCTAAAATTAATTAACTAATCCTACAACTAGTTGTTTTCATACATGAAAGGAAACATTATATCTTGAACATGAACATCTTTACATCTTCAAGCTTCTCATCCTTAGAACCTTCATCTGGAACCATTGCCAAACCATTAGCATGCACGTGACCACAACCCATCCAAAGAAGGTTGCCGCAACGCCATTGGCATCCTCATTGGCTCATTATGATCTCTAAACAAACAAACAAACAAACGAGGAAGCATGACAGGTAGTATCAAACTAGAGTCTTCATAAACCTTCCTATTGAATTGGAACTTGTTAACCTCAGTCGAAGCCAGATGTAGCAGGGCATGCACGATGTCAGTGTGATCAACTTTGGCACTGGCTATTTGGGAGTCCGGCACCTCAGTGCCACCGACAAAAGAATCACCACATAATGCCCCCCTCACTCACCCACATATCGACCGACTACCAGGGGTGAAGCCATCCGAAAGAATCGCCGGGGTCTTCAACATTACATGTTAGGGTCATTAGTGTTGTCAAGAATTCAAAACAATAATTTTTTATTGACTTTGACAAAATCTATTGGGGTCAGCTGACATGACAAAGGGCCTAGCTCCGCCCCTAATGACTAGTCACCTCCTATACTTTGTCCATGTTCTCGTCATCTTCATCATAAGAATCTGGCGCTCAGCTGACAACTAGTGGTGATGACATGTTGATCCGTAAGTCCGACCTCATCCAATTTTGCTTAGTTGAGTTCCTCAACTTTAAAACCAATCTAATTGGGCCACTTTGGCTCATACTTGCTGAGAGCTCTTGTGCATAAGAAATTCTTTCAACTCGAACTCCATGCATGTTTTAGACACCCCTTAATAGTACCGCCAAAAAACAATGCTCTAATATATTCTATAGAATGTGCCACCCTGCTCTAAGAGAGTCCTTAGTCTTCATAAATATCCTTTGCTCCATACTTGACATCCATCAAACTCATTCTCGGGTTGAAAAAAACCATGTGACCAGCTCACATGACTTAACCTGTGTGATTAATTTGTTGCAAAACACGTTAGTGACATCACTTGTGTTCACCCCAAAGCCAAAATTGGGCCTTGATATGCTCAACAGTGCATAGGTAGATACACATAAAAACCATACTGGACCCAGACTCTAGTGTAACCGACTAGGAAACCAATTTGTAAACCGTTCAAATTGGGATTGTTGGTAACCTTACCCCCCCCCCCCAAAGGCTATATAAGGGGAGGTAGGGAGCCCGTGATAGGCAAAACCCCTTCAACAACATTGATATCTCAACACATCTCGCCTACTGGATATTCAGGCGTAAGCAATATAGCATACGCCAGACATAGGGCACCCCGCCTAATCCATTGAATAAAGAGCTTGTTATTAGTACTCTTCCTGGTTTCGCTCACGACACGGTCTTCCTAATAAATCTTTGACTTTGATGTCTCATTATATAAAGATCAAGAAGTTTATATTGTTATTGAAGTTCATATAAGAATAATACATCATGTCTTAGAGCAACCGCAACGAGACCTATATACTTAGACCCTCATCTTACTTTTAAGGACTGGTGGACAAAATGGCTTGCTACAAAGCCCCTTATCAAACCCTCAAATGAAACATCCCCAAACCACAACTCCTTGAGGCTATTCCCCAACTTTTATGTTTATATCATGTTCACACCCACTCCCTCCCAACCCTCCCGCCGTCCATACCAAATGTAGCAGGCGCTGGTCAGAATTGGTCCCACTCCCCTATTCCTACCTTGCATGGCCTACTCCCTATGTTCTTTTTACATGTCACAATAGGTTTCTTCTAAGTCAAATATTACTATCTTTGACAATCTAATTCAAAAAAAATCTTATAATTTTATAACATATGAATTATATATTATAAAGTATTTTCATAGTGAATCTCAAAATATAATTCTTATGTCGTAAAACTATATTTTTTTAAACAATGGTTAAAGATATAAATGTTTGACTTAAAATAAACCTAATATAACATATAATAAAAACAGAGGGAGAATTTCCCCGTCGGATTTGGGAGTTCAACGCTGTTAGAATTGATCTCGGCTAGTTAAAGACTTGACCGGATCTTTAGGGCTCTAACAGTCCTTTTGATCGCTACCCTGATCGGAGACAACTAACCAACAGACATTTGACATGGTCCCAGGTCTCACCAAACCAATAAGATAGTGTGATTTTTTTTCATAACTTGTGAACGTATTTTAGCACCTGATGCTAATCACCCCCTCCGGAAAAGAATGCAAATACTAACATAGTATCAAGGTAGACTATCTCAAGTTTAACCAATATATATAAAAAAGCATAAATAGTTTTTTTGCGATGAAAAAGTATAAATAGTTATGACATCAATTAAATGTCATTAGATTTATCATGATATATATTTTCATAATGTATTTATTGGTGTAAAAAATATCAATATTTTTTCTTATATATGTGGTCAAACTTTGGAAAGTTTAATCAAGAATGTGGCCAGAATTGCATTCTTTTGATGTAGTACTAAATAGGCAGGCATCCACCATCCCCACGTGATGGTGATTGACAACAGGAGTAGGACAACCTACGGTGGAGCACCGACGCCTTATGCTTTGCTGCAAGGAGCAGGCAGCCCTACGGCTGTGGGCATCTTTTTTAGGGGGTCAGTGCAATTAGTGTTAGGAAACAAGTGATTAGATTTGCTAAAATCCTATGGCATTGTAAGTGAATAATGACAATCTCAAGCTGAACTCAAGCTCAACCCGCTCGTGTTGCTGGGAGAGTGGATTTTCCATGTGTATATGTGGCCACTAGACCTATCTTGACCGTAAGAACATTCCCGATATCACGATCGACACATGGCCCCGTTCGCTTCGCTGAAAAAACAAGCTGAAACACTGTTCCGGTTGATTTGTTGTGAGAGAAAAACATTGTTCCGGCTAAAAAAACAAACTGAAAAGTACAGATTATAAGAGAAGTGAACAGGACCATATAGAAGTCAAATGATTTGATTTGAGCGCACGATACGATTGGAGAGGAGCACACCAGCTCCGCCGCCACAACCACCGCCAACATTGTCCCCTTTCTCCGACAGAGGACACCCTTCAGATCTGCGTGGAGCCGTGGAGGCTGACGAGCACGAAGCATGGCGAAGCGGCGCTCGGTGTCGGTGTTCATGACGACGCCACTCCTAGCCTCGACGCTCTCCCCTTTCAGCAGTGGCACCTGTGACGCCCCGAACAACACAGCGGGCATATGGCCACGAACCTCACAAGCCCGGACGTGCTTCCGGCACCTGTGACGATATTGTTTGAGTGGTACAGCACCATAATTTTGATGATAGCTTCGCCCCTGCTGGCCACGAGTCTTGTCTGAGCCGCCGCGGCCGTCGGTGCCGCAACCTCCGCTCAATCCGCCGCCAGCTACAATCAGTGCTGCGGTGGACCATTGTGCCAATGTAGAGATATTGCGCTTTAGCGGCGCTAAATTGCTTAGCTATAGCTTTAAAATAGCGTTTATGTATCTAGAAAAACTAAAACATCTTAGAATGGACAGAGTACCAAGAGCCTGTGTGGTACGGCTCAACTTCGCTAGTGAAGTAAATTTTGTTTTGACTTCGGTTCCATAGAGCAGCTTTACGAGTGAACCAAAAGCTGTTTTCAAGAAACACATTTGGTAAAAGATAGCAGAGAGAGCCGGAACCTGAGAACTGTGCATGTTTCATTAATTAAAACATGTTTGCCGGAAGCTGAGAAATAGCTTGGGCCTTGTTTACACGATGGTTGGGAATTAGTATTGGTCACTGTAGTATTTTCGTTTGTATTTAACAATTATTGTCCAATCATAACTTAACTAGACTCAAAAGATTCGTCTCATAATTTACAATCAAATTGTGTAATTAGTTATTTTTTATCTATATTTAATACTCCATACATATGTTCAAAGATTTAATGTAATACAGAGAAAGTGAAAAAACTTGAAATCTAAACCAGACCTCGGTCAAAAACCCTACCAAACGGACCATAAATAACTAATAAATAAAGGAGTCTCGGAAGAGGCTCTGGAGACCGCACAGGCATCCACTGTCCCCACGTGATGTGGTGATTAAAAACATGAGTACGACAACTACCGGAGGAGCACTGTTTTAATAAATGATGCAATAAAGCACTAGAGTTTGAATTTAGCAGTTGGTTCAAAAAAATTATAACAACTAAGATGATCAAAAGTTGAAAACTAATTTATAGATTCAGGATGTCACAAAAGAGAAGCAATAAGAGTTGATATAACTTTTTTTTAGATCAAAGGCCCAACCCAGCTTTATTAGAAAGCGTCCGACGAACACACGTTGATATAACTTAAACTAAGATTTCATCTAAATCTAAATATATATTAAAAGCCTATACAGATACAATGCAAAGGATGAAGCACATATAGAGTAATCGGTAAATTCATGAAAAGATATCTTGGGAGGACTATCATCCCCACTTGTAAAAGCTCTCGCAGGAGCTGTCCCTGCCAATGCCACGGCAGCAGCAATGCGTACGTCTTAGAACCGTAATTCATGCCTTGATGGCCTCAATGAACATGTCGAAGTTGCGGTGCGACGAGCCCCCATGGTTGATGCTCTCATGCGCAACCTTCTTCATGGCCTCCACCCTCTCCCTCATGCCCGCGTCGCTCATCAGCTCCTCCACCCTGCCGGCGATGTGCTCCTTGGTGATGACGCCTGCCTCGTCGGCCTCGGCCCGGAGCCCGACCTTCCAGACGTCGCAGATGTACACCTGGTTGACGAACTGGTCGGCGAAGTATGGCCAGGCGAGGAAAGGCAGCCCGTTCCGGACGCCCTACATGGTGGAGTTCCACCCGCAGTGCGAGACGAAGCAGGCCACCGAAGGGTGCGACAGCACCCTCTGCTGCGGCGACCACGCGACCACCATGCCGCGGCCGCTCGCGCCGCCGACGCGGTCGAGGAAGCCGTCGGGGTAGTCGTGGACGTCGCCGCCGAGGACGATGTCAGGGCGCACGACCCAGAGGAAGGGCCTGCCGGAGAGCTCCAGCCCCAGCGCGAGCTCCCGGAACTGGCGCG
>CM009603.1:3366352-3383933 GCA_002993905.1 Miscanthus sacchariflorus
CTGGCAAGAAATATTCATCCTCAATATTCTCTGGCACAGCTATGTAACCTTTTGATCTTGATAGAACGCTGCTGTCTCCTGATTGAATGTGGTCAGCAGCAGAAAGCAGGTTATGAGTCTTTCTTCCTCCGGGATGGCCCTTGAGCCTCAGTGGGCAAGTTATGGCAGATCCATAGGAATTACTTGGATTTACACCCATATCACATAGATGGAAAGAATGGTTTCTTGGACCACCACCAATATGAGCCATGCTAGACTCTAGGTCAATTTCCACACGAGTTTGTTTCAGTTGATACTTCAAAGCACAATTTGCACGTTCTGCATCAAACCACAGTTTCTTATAGATAAGAGCCTGTGAGTGCTCCTCCCATGAGAGCTCCTTTGGAAAATTGCTGAGTGCAGACTGCTAAATCATTAACAGTAGCTTGTCAGAAAGGGTAGGAGAAAGTAATACCACGTGAGTTCAGCAATCAGATCCTGCTGAATCTTAATACAATGGTACAAAAGAAATAGGAAACAAATTATAAGATATTTTCTGAGAAAATGCTAGCAGCAGATTGTTTTACATGATTATTCTAAAAGTTGCCAAACAGAAGTTTCACCACATATCTCATAATTTGTACTTACTGGGAGACAAAATTCATCAAGATACTCTGCACGTTCAAAAGTAACAAAACTGTCTTACAATGTGTAGAAAAGGTTACCTGGTACCCTGTCACACTCTTTTTCCTTAAGTCACCAACCAAACGACTAGAATCACCAAGATTAGAGATAATTATGCCTTTTCCATTATCAGCAGTGTAACTACCATTGCAGTCTCCTGCGACAGATTTTGAAGCTGCATTCTGAGCATAGCAAGCCTTTAGTCCTCCTGACTTGTCAGAAGCAACCACAACAGGAACCTAGTAAGAGCCAAAACAAGGTTTACTACATCACTGAATCAAATCAAACAATTCAATTGCAAGTCTTTCGAGTTTTAAATGCTGATGACAAGTGGCAACACTGATAATTTTTTAGGATTTTCATTATTTCTAGTTGAAGAAAAGCAAAGTTTCACAGAAGCAGAAATCATATAGCTCACTGATCTTATACAGATAGGGTTTAAGAAAGATTTAAAGTTATTCCTTCTAAGAGGACATGGGATAAATAACATTTAGCACCAGAGGGAAAATGAAGTCCAAATTAAAGCAAAAGACAGAACAAAGCAGAATAGTTTAGATTAACCATACCCTCTTATTTCAAATAAACAAGCTGGAAAAGGAGGCCAGGAAAACCGAAAGATGCACATCGATTATATGCCGCCAACAGAATGTATTTCACATTGATGGAAATTGCAAAAATGGTGCACCTTGCTTGCTTTATGAAGACAACTCTGAAGATTCCCAATTACTGATTGGAGGAGGCAGTGGTCATGCTCCTCTAGCTCAATTTCATTAGAAAAATTATTGCATAGCACCTCCGACAAACTCTTGATCGCCTCCAGAATTCCTGATATGTTCGCTCCAGATGAAGAACAGGAACCTGTAGCTGGACCAAATACATGCATAAGCCAAAGAAGGAAAAAAAAAGTGAGATAGGGTGCACCAGGTGAAATAATATAGAACATTTTGATTTGAGTTCAGAGTGTGAGACACACCATCGCCGGTATTTGATTTCCTAACAGACAAGGGAACAAAATCAGGAGCAGCAGAGTCTAGGCCAGATCGCTTTATGCAATCATCTATCACTGCTAAATAGTGTCTGTCTGCATTGTGATTTGCTGCACCATGTTTTGCAAACTGCTCCTTTCCATGGGAATATTGTGTAAGATTTGTACCAATGCCACCAGGTTCCTTGGACAGACCCAATTCAGCATGGGATTGGGAACGGTTTTGCGTACTCTTGCTAGCGACCAAATTCTGAAGTTTAGTTGGAGCCTCGCAATCAGTGCTAGAGCTTTGTTCCTGCCCTGCATCAAAAGCCACTGATTCTTGTTTCACTGATTGGGCAACTAATGTTGGAAGACCATCAAATGGAGAGAGACGAGAAGCTGTCCCTCGCCAGCAAGGTGAATCCACAGAACACTCCGATGGATCAGGATTCACGTCATCAGCCATTGCAACACATGGGCTAGCACATGCAGATGGGGCAAGAGGCTTCACGCTAAATTCAGGATTTAGCTCTTTCGGGAGAACCATGGTACCCTTTGAATTGCCACTTCCATGAGCAGGATTACCAAGTTCTAATTTCCCGCCGAAGGAGATATGTTTCCCAGTCTCTTTGTTGGACTCATCATTTTTCCTTATAGCCAATTTGCTAACAGAACCGAAAATGGTGTTGTTAGTTTCTGAAGTTTTACTTGGAGGGCTTCTGATCGTCACCCTTGGTTGTCCGCTTCCCTTACCTGACGTCGATGGAACAAGGTGCTGCTTGAAATCAGAAGCTATGGTGACTGATGCCTCTGAAACTATCCCAATTGAGGACGTTGGAGATGGATAAACACCGACAGGAATTCCACATGCGGAGCTTGGCTGACCTTGTCGTGTTCCATGTGCACTGCTTGAATAAACAGTGTCACTCTGCTTCATTCCAAAGTGTGCTGCCAGTGGCACCGAACAAGAACTGTTGTCCTCTCCATTCAGCACAAAGTTATTATCAATCAACCTCGAAGCATCACCTACACATCCGTAAGACACAATTAATGCTATCTATGTGTAAGTAATAAATAGGAACACATGAATCAAACTAGACTGTACTACAAAACCAACAAAATCGTCTACATTATTGTGCCGGTGATTCAATTAAACTACAGAACAAAAGAAAGATGGCAATGATAACGAATGCTGGGTGCCAGATAGTATAATACTACTTCAAGTCTTCAACCTAGGGCCAATCCCTGTGTCCTGCGAACCTTCCTTGTTAAAGTACAAGAACCCCAGAAAAGGCCCAATCTTTCGCCAAGCCACCGCACCAAATCGACATACCAATCATACAGCAAAGTAACCGGGAAGCGCGAGAGGACGTGAGCTACAATCCTAGGGGAACCGTCCAGGGGGCATAAGCTCCATGGGCGCTACCAAGGGGTGGTTGGGGACTTGGGGGACGGGAGAGGAGGAAAGTTATTACCGTCGTGGAGGCGTCCGAGAGGGGCGCGGGCCTGACGCGCGAGGAGGGTGTAGGGAGACGCGTTCGGGGAGAGCGTCGACGGTGGGCCGGCGGGAATGGCGCCGGCGCCGGCGGAGGTGGAGGAGGCCATCGCCGGCAAGTCCGGTGCGTCAGGTTGGTCAAGGTAGGAATGGCCGGATGGGGGAGAGTGAGTGGCGTGTAGAAGGACCTAGGCCATGTTTAGTTGGCCACCGATTTGGCGCCGCCTGAATTCACGAACACTGTAGCGCAGTGTAGCGTTTCGTTTGTATTGGGTAATAATTATCTAATCGTTAATTAATTAGATTTAAAATGTTCGTCTCGCAAAGTACAACCAAATTGTGTAATTAGTTTTTGATTTCGTCGACCTTTAGTACTCCATGCATGTACCACAAATTTGATGTGACGAAGAATCTTCTTTTTTATAGTGCCAAATTCTGAAAAATAGGGGAACTAAACATGGCTATAGTGGTAAGGGCTTTCCAAAAAATTTTGCCTCCTAAAAAAGCATGTTTGGATATATGGATGAGTACCAAATATAGATGAAAAAAAAAACTAACTGGCATAGTTCTCGGCAAAATCGCGAGACGAATCTTTTAAGCTTAATTAGTCCATGAAAAGCCTTAAGTGCTACAGTACCACATGTGCTAATGACCGATTAATTAGTATCATTAGATTCGTCTTGCAGTTTCCTGACGAATTCTGTAATTTGTTTTTTTATTAGTATCAAAAACCCCTCTCGATATTCTTCCGACACATCCAATATAACTTCACATAATTTTCTAACTCCCAAACCAAACGCACCCTAATTTCGGGACAGTGAAGGCCTGAAGGGGCATCAGTGTTGGACTTTCCGCCTCTCCGTCTCCGCCTTCCGAAGCCCGAAGCATGGCTTCGTCGAGAAGGAAGGCAATACAGTTGGGCGTGGGTCATTTATTTAATAATCAAATGGAATAATGGATTAGAGCCGTTTGAAACACAGGATTTTCATAAAAATCATGCAGAATTTTACAAAATCGGAGCGTAGGATTTTTATAAAAATGTTACAGTATTTTACAAAAAATGTTTAATTTCACAAGAAAACTACTAGAGAGAAATTCCCACGTTACAAACAAGATCTAAAAGTTTATATAAATTTTGAATTGTTTTTTATGCCAAATTACCAATTGTTCAGGTAGCATGCACCTCTTATGTATATATAATAAGTGTAACACCCTAAAATTTATATGATTTTAAAATATGAGAAAATGATTTGATTATGCATATGTGTGTGCATGCAAAGGTAGAAAATAATAATTTTTGTGAAAATAAAATCAATTATAAGGTATAAATACATGATGGTGCATTCATGTTGCTGCATATTTGTTTTTGTGATGACTGTATTTGAGCAAAACTTCAAAAGGATTCAAATTAGATTTGAATTTGTATTTCAAAATTGGTTTGGAAAATTAGTTTAGAAAAAGAAAAGGAAAACTTACCCTCTCCCTGGTTTTCGGCCCAGCTCGGCCTAGTTTCCCCGTAGGCCCGGCTTCCGTTTCCGCGCCCCGCGGCCCAGCCCAGCGCAAGCCGCGCCGCGCCCCTCCTTTCCCTTCTCTCTTGCTAACGGCCGGGACCGTCCTGTCAGGGTTTTCTTCTTCCCGTGTTCGCTCCGGACTCCACCGGAGGAGTCCGCTGCTGCGCCGTGCTCCATCGTTGTGGTGTGATCCGCAAGTTCCATGCCCTCTTAAATAGCAACCCTGCGCTCGTGCCGCCCTCACCTAGCCCTAATTCAGCCGCAGCGTCGCCCTGTGCCCTAGCGCCGCCATCCGGATCTCGTCGAGAAGGAGTTCGACGCCGCCGTGTTGCCTAACCGCTCCGCCGTCACCGTAACCACCACTCCGAGCTTCACATTAAGTTCACGAACCCGTTGAGCCCCTTCTTACTCTTTTTCTCGCTCTGGTTTGCTTATAACGCGTCGCTGTCGTTCACAAAAGCTTCGCCGTCGCTGTTACTCGCCGCTAGCCGCCTCCGTCCACTCTTCGTCGCCGTAGTTCGTTGTGGTGAGTTCGCCGTCATCTCCTCTCTCTTCCCGTGTCCGATGATGCTCGGAATGTCGCAATCGACAAAAGCCGGCGAGCTCTTCGCCGCCGTTCATGGCAGCCGCCGTGTCGGCCTTTCTCCGACGACCGCGCTCTCTCTCCCCCTCCCGTCTAATCTGAGCTGTCCAGATTCAATCCAGCGGTCTAGATTCACCCGTACCCCTTCGCCTGTTGTTTTACAAATTGACCCTTATAATTATTTGATGTCAACCCACAGTCCAATGTGCAAATCCAGAATACACCTTTTTCTTTTAAAAGCGTAGTTTCTTTTGGATTAGATCCAAAATATGTTTTCATCTATTTACAGTTTTTCCACTAATCTTGTTTTAGCCATAAAATCTTTGTCTTAACTCTGATTTGGTCCGTCCAAGTTGCGTTAGGTTCATAATTGCGTAATCTACATGTTCATACTACCGTTAGATATGTTTTCAACTTTTCAAATTCGAGGTTAGATTTAATCTATTATTTTATTAAAGGAAATCTTGTTTAATTCATAACTTCTTTGTTTTAGCTTCGATTTTTATGATCTTCGCGTCTGTGTGTTCGTAGCGAGACGTAGATTTATTTTACAAACTTTTCATCTTGATTTTATGCTATTGGTGTAATATTCTAATTTATAGCCTTTGTTTGTTATGCATGATTGCTTCTGGATGCTTGTATGTTGCTGTGATTATCGAGTATAGACGGTGAGCAATTTATGGGTGATCAAGAGTACTACTTTGACGAGCAGGATCAGCAGGAGCATTTTGTTCAAGGCAAGTATAGCATGGGATTATCCTTGTTTCTTATCAACTTTAATACATTTAATTCATGTTGCATGTGTCACTTTGATAGGGATTCCCTAGAATTAAACTTATACCTTGTCTCCTATAGGATATGCATTGGGTAGCTTTGCTAGTGCTTAACTAAACTATGATCTTATAACTTGACTAATGATATATGCAATAAATATTAAAATATGACTTTTTAGCAACTTGGAAATAGGAGGCTGGAGTGTTTAGCTACTTTCTAAATGCTTTAGATTCCTCTCCCTAAAGACTTATCTGTAAGTGATCATCCATGACTTACAGTACAACTGTGAGGGCTACATGGCTCTGGCTTTAGCTCAGTATGAGGACCTTTTCTAGCTTCTTAGTGGTTACCTTTATTGACGTAAGAATGACTTGACGAATCAGGTATAGGACAACCTCTACTCTTATGTCTATAGCTGTGATGGAATTGTGCCATTTGACAGGGGGTTCCTATATCTGTTTGTCGAGTGAATCTAATGGCCCTAACTTGTTAGACGAAACTTTGAAACGCTTCATAGTGAACTCTGCCTGCTTGTCAGTGTTTCAAGTAAACACCAACGAGTAAATTTGTGTTATTGCGCATCTGACCCGGATGGTGTGCTAAAAAGACACAAAGTTTATACTGGTTCGGGCAGAATGTCCCTACATCTAGTTCATGGCTGTTGCTCATGTTATTAGCACCAAAAAGTTCATAGTAGGGGTTACAAATAGGCAAGAGAGGGAAAGGTCCTAAGTCTCTGATGGAAAGGTCGAATGGGTGTTGAGAGCTTGGTCGCTGCTCAGCTATGTGTGATATGATGCGTGGTGTCTTGAATCGATCCCTTAGTGGGGTGCCCTACCATTCCTTTTATAGGCCAAGGGAGAGCAGGGATTACAGATGGGAGAAAGAAGAAAAACCAGAGGCAAAGGAGGTCCTTCAAAGATATCGGGTCTTCCTTTTCCTCTGTGCGAGCCCCGCTGACATGGCAGGTGGTGCTAGCGATAGCCCCACGCTGGGAGCATGTCCGCTGATCCTCTCCTGTCCTGGCGTGGTCAGCAAGTTGTCACATCCCATCCTGCCCTGGCGGGCGACGCAGCAGACCAGGGTGCTGATCCGTGGCCATACAGGGAGCAGACAGTGCAGAGACCACACGTCCGTTACTGTAGGTGATGCGAGTTTCCTCCTGGACTGTAATGTTTGTCGTGAGCTTCCGTCAGGATCCGCGACCGAGGGCAAATGGCGGCGCCCACAACACTATAAGACAAATGTCGGCGCCTACAACACTGTTCTAGCTCTGACATGCCTGGAAGGGCTTAAAGTGCTCGTCTTGTCACATCCTGATGGTACTTTCCTACAGACGTGCAGGGTATGGTCCTCTTTATTGTGGTTGACTTGAGTGCCCTACCTTATCTACGCGTGTAGTTATGAAGGAGCAACGCGCAGACGTCGGGCAAGGCGGAGCCAGTCCCTAAACATCGGGCGAGGTGAGCCTACCCTCGAACATCGGGAAAGGCGGAGCCAGCCCTCAGACATCAGGCGAGGCGGAGCTAACCCTCGGGTGTCAATGTTGACAAAGTTTGCCGACGTCGGGTGAGGCGGAGCCAGCCCTCAGACGTCGGGCGAGGCAGAGTTTGCCCTCAGACGTCGAGCGAAGGCGGAGCCAGTCCTCAGACTTCGAGAGAGGTGGAGCCAACCCTTAGACATCGGGCGAGGCAGAGCTAGCCCTCGGGGGTTGGGCGAGACGGAGTTTGTCCTCAGATGTCGGGAGAGGCGGAGCCTACCCTCGGACGTCGGACGAAACAGAGCCTGCAGCCTTGGTGGTTTGGACGAGGCGGGACCCATTAGGAAATGTAGTTGCGTTCTTGATCGCTCTGATGAATTAGCGTTGATGGGTATCAACTCCTCTTCTTTGGGTACCCTACTTTTGGTCCCCGACAGTAGCTCCCGAGCCCCCGGGCAATTCGAGTAGAATCGTCTGGGGGATGTTTCGACTTGCCAGCGGGTGTAGCCCCTGAGCCTACGGAGGAGTAGAATACTCCTTCGGAGGTTTTTTCGAAAGGGAGGACTCTGTGGGCCTTGTCTTTCTCTTGTCACCCACGGCGTGCCCTGGGGATGGTGATTCCCCTTTTTCCGAGGTCAGACCCTTCGCGGGTGTGGTCATGAGTTTTGATGGTTGTTTAGCTGGATAGTTTGATTAGGGTCCCGACATCCCGTTCGAGGGGATTCGGCCAGGGTAAGCTTTACTGAGACTTAATCGTGGGCCGATATGCCCGTGGCGCTCGTGCACCTGGGTGCTAGCCGTTTGTGTGGCCCAGCTCTTTCCACCCTTTGTAGGGGTGTTTGGAGCGGCTGTTGGACCCGTTGATGGGCCAATTGTCGGACTCCTAGGCCCAGACGGGCCGTAGATGCGCTTTTGATCTATATTCCTTTTACTCATGACGAGTCTCGGTCTGCCCGGGGAGGTGAAACGTCCGGTGATTTTCCCGTAGGAAAGGATAGGGATTGCATGCGCATATCCCACGCCGTGACGTTGCGGCATATCGTGGCAGGTGCGGAGATCCAGGCAAACGGTTGGTTTCCCCGCATCCATCACCCCTATAAAACCAAAGGGTTCGCCCCTAGGGTTTTGTACTTTGCCTCTTGCCTTCGCATCTGCATCCTTCGCCGCCAATCGCCTAAGCCCCCCCGCATCCGCGTCTTTGCCACCGTCGAGTTCGAATCCTCCCACCCCCATCTTCCAATGGAGCCATGGTGCCGCTCTGACATCACCCTCCAGTGCATGGAAGGCCTTATCCACCGTGGTCTGCTCTGTGCGCGGACCGCCGCCGAGGAGTGGCGGCTGCCCGGTGAGGAGGACGTGCCATCATCGCCCGACAGCTACGTCGTGTCCTTTGCTCACTTCCACTAGTGGGGATTCGCCACCCCCACCCACAAGTTCATTCGGGGACTGCTGCACCGCTACAAGGTAGAGCTGCAGCACCTTAACCCCAACAGAATCTAGCACATTGCAGCGTTCATCACCCTGTGTGAGGGATTCCTAGGGATTAGTCCCCACTTCAACCTGTGGCGGTACTTCTTTGCCGTCACCCTCCTGAAGAAGCGGGAGAAGAAGCAGGAGCTGAACACGCTGATGGGATGTGCCGGCATCCAGCTTCGCAACAACCGGGTCAGCGAGTACCCGCCGATGCTTCTGTCGACCTACAACAAGGGGTGGCATTCTCATTGGTTCTACATCAAGAACGACGCAGCCACCCCCTTGGCAGAGTTTACCGAGCGCCTCATCGAAGAGGTCCCGGACTCATGGAGGAAGTGGGGAGTCCTGGAGAAAGACAAGAAGAGGATTCGGGACCATCTCACCGCCATCTGAATCTTGAAGGAGAAGGGAGTGAAGGGGTCGGGGATCATCAGCGCCTACCACACAAGGAGAGTGGCGCCGCTGATGAGGCGCTCGCTTCCCCTATATGCGATGGCGCCCGAGGCGTCATTCGACGGAACGGCGCTCGCCGAGGGAGCGCTCTCCCCCTCTGAAGTAGTGCAATGCATCAAGGAGGCGATGGAGCCTCCGCGGGACGACACCGGCGCTCTCCTTGAGTTTGTGTATCCGGTGCCGGAGCACCCTCCAATGCGGCTAGAGCCGGGGTACATCGTGTTCGTAAGTTTCCTTTCCTTATACCTCCGTTTTGACTGAACTCCTGACCCTTCGATGCTGATATTAAGATAGGGGGACCAGCCGAGGAAACTCATCCTCACGGACCACCCTGCTCTACTACCGAAGGACCCATCCATGACCTTTGCCAACTGCGCCATGGCCGACCGATAGAGGAAGGCGAAGGAGGACGAGAGGAGGAAGAAGCAGCAGAAGCTGCGGGCACACGAGCGAGGGGAGGACACAAACAGTGATGATGATGATGACAAGGAAGACGATGAGGTAGTTGCTGACACCGAGTGGGATGACCTGGAGAGCGAGGATACGCTGATAGGTACCCGCTCGTCCTTGCAGGGACCCTTCCCATTTCATGTAGGGGCAGGCGCGTCCGTGAGGCCAGAGGTGGCGGGCCGGACCATCGGCCCATCCTCAGAACCTGCAGGGGTGGTTGGATCTGCCACCATGCCTGAGGTGCCAGTGGAGGGGGTGGCCTTGCCGCCGCACCTCGAGAGCCAGTAGGGGCGGGTGGATCTTCCGCCACGCCCGAGGTGTCGTTGGAGGGGGGTGGCTTCGTTGCCGCGCCCCAAGAGTCAACCAGGGTGGGCGGATCTACCGCCATGCCCGAGGTGCCAAAGGAGAGGGGGTGGCTCCACCGCCGCGCCCTCGGATGCAAGGGAGGCGAGCCCCTTTGCCTAGGAGCAGGGGGCGGGCTCAAAACGGCCCCGCCCCGACGAGGTGGAGCAAGGACCTAGGGGTTTGTCCCCCAAACGTATCCTCCGCCCAACAATGCCGATGTAAGTCATTGGCTCCTCTGTTTTCTCTGTTTTTTCTCTATTTTTAGCGTGACTTATGTCTTTTATCTCTTGCAGCGTTTTGAGACAGGGCAACTTTTTGGCGCTGGCACCCAAGAAGAGCGTCGCCCTCTTGGCAAGGCGGCGACCGTCGGTTGATGTCGCACCCATTTCGAGCGGGAACGGCGCCGGCGTTACTGCCTCGTCGGCCGGTCCCACCCATTTTGACGCCCATGCCCTCGGCGGCATAGGTGGACACGGGGGCTCAAAGGGCGCCCTCGAAGGTCGCTGAAGAATCGGCAATGGAGGCTGTGCCGCTGTCGATGACGGGTTGGTCGGAGCTTCCGACCGCACTCGTGGCGCCGACCGCGGCGGACGCGATGCAGGCGGATGAGGCCCCACCGACATAGGTGGAGGTGGTGGCGGCCATGACAGGCGGGCCACAGCCGGACGCCTTCGTGGTGGCGCCCGAGGCAGCGGTGCGACCCGCACCTTTGGCGGCCCAAATGACGGCGTTCGACATGGGCCGGACGGAGGGGGCAGGACCAAGGGGTGGAGAGGACCAGCAGGGAGTCGCCCCTAGCCCTGACATCAGGAGGCAGCCACTCGCCTGCACGGGGTGAGCCTCTGCTCTAGTGGATAGATCCGCAAGACCCAACGTCGACACTCTTCTCCCTCGATGTCGCTGTTGAGAGTATGGAGCGGGAGGGTCTCAGCAAGGGGATATCAGCCATGCTGGAAGCTCTAAACCAGGCCTAGGGCGCCCTGCGCGATGTCGTCGTTCCCACCGGCCGGGTATTCACTTAATCTTGCCTTTCTCCCTCTTCTTTCTTCATGTTTTTTCATGTTCTTACCGCCATGTTTTTTTAGTCCCTTATCGCTCGCAGCCGGGAGAAATCTCAGTTTCTTCATGAGCAGAAGGAGAGCTAGGACCGCCTCATCGAAGAGGCCCGGCTGCATGGGGATGTGACCACCTAGCTCGTTGCCGCCCAATAGAGGGTGGCCGAGCTGACTCCCCTTGCCGAGGAGGCAGAGAATCTTCGATTGCGGGAGGCCGAGGCCTGTCGGCATGAGGAGGAGACCGAGAAGGCCTTTGAGGCCCTATCGATGAGGGCACAACAAGGCAAGGAGGAGGCCGCTAGAGTCAGGAAGGAGCAGGATGAGCTACTTCAGAGGGACGCTGTGGCCCGCCAGCAGATCCTCGACCTCCTGGCTGAGGCTGAGAAGGAGCGGGACCTGAATTTAGTCGTCGAGGAGAAGCTCTCAGCCCTGGAGCGAAGGGCGAGTCAGGATGCCAAGGCGGTCGCCCAGCTACGTATGGAGCGAGATGAGCTGCTCCAGACCACAGGGAGTCTTCGCTCCGAGTGTAGCATGGCCCACGAGGAGCGTGACCAGGCCATCCGAGAGCGCGACAAGGTGCAGCAGAGGATTGGCTGCCTCCAAGCTGAGCTCAGAACCACGATGACCTAGAGGCTGGAGGCCGAGAGCGTTTCCACCGGGCTAGCCACAGAGCTTGCCAAGGCGCGGAGGAACCTTCAGGTGTAAAGAGACGAGCACGATCTCCTGCGCGCTGCCCTTAGAGTGGTTTGCGACGACCTAGAGGTGGCATGTTCAGAGGGGACTCACTTGCTTGCGGCCTGTGCCATAGGTATCACGGCGTGGGTGCGCCAGCATGAGAGGGAAGCTCTTCGCGCTAGGATCACCCAAGCTTTTGTGATTGCTCATTCGCATTACGCGGACAACATCGACTTGGAGACGATGAGCCTTGGTTTCACACTTGGCTATGAAGCCTCCAAGCTAGACGAAATAGAGACGACGGTGGCTCCTCTTGCGCGGGACCTGGTGGATAGAGTCAAAGATATAGTTCTCCTCCCAAGGGGCTAGTTAGTCAAATAGATCGGATAAACACTTATTATAATATGTGAACAAGTGCGGACCCTTATAAAAATAAATTTGTAACCTCTTTTTGTTTGATTGAACTTGCTTTCTTCCCTTTTTGTGTGTGAAAGAAAGGGCTCACATATTCCGACCCTTCTGTTTGTTAAGACCGTAGGGCCCAAGGTGTAAGAGCAAAACTTTGATCATGCTGGTGAGCAAAGACACCGTAACCGCCGAGGCATAGGCTTTTTGTAGTCCGACTAGGGATGCTTAGTTGTTCGTTTCCACAAACCTTGCCACTAGGCTTAGCGTGAGAAAGAGGTCTGACGCGGCAACTATTTCAAAAAAGGTGTGCTTATACCTTTATCAGCCCCCGAGTGAGATCCGACCCTTTGCCGTTGCTGGGGTCGGATGTCACTGGAAATCGAGGAGAGGATAGCGAAACTTATTAGGAGAAAGCATCTCTTGTATTCGCATGTGCCCCCTCCCTAGGATCTTAGCTATCGTTCTACGACCGTGCGTTCAGTCTCCTTGCAAGTTCAACTTTCCTCGAGCCCCCACGCGCAATGGGGATTTGGCCAAGGGTTGGCTCATTTTTGTGACTGTCGCCCCATCCGAAGTTTCTACAACCAGAGGGGTTGAGTTAACATCACTTGCCTCGATGGCTTGAGTGACACGCTCGGTGAGCTTGCTAGCAGGCATGTTCGAATGAAATCCAGTTCCATTGCTTGTGACAGGGTCGGCAAAGCCATCGTGTGGCATTCCGTTGCTCCTTAACCCGCCTTCCAATAGATCCCCCCTCAATGGGGATTCTATGGGCTCGAATGGAGGTTTGGATCAAACGAGAAGGTTGAGATGACCTTGTCCGCTTCTAGGTGGGATGGGCAAAGGCCACTGGGGCTCATCTGTGTTTTCCCCTTGGCTTTTGTTCAACGCGAGGTGGCCTTGGGCTCTTCGTGAGCCG
This sequence comes from Miscanthus sacchariflorus, assembly GCA_002993905.1. NCBI lineage: Eukaryota > Viridiplantae > Streptophyta > Magnoliopsida > Poales > Poaceae > Miscanthus > Miscanthus sacchariflorus. The sequence goes on from CM009603.1 coordinate 3,379,604, forward strand.
GTCTTTGAACCTCGGTCTCTCGATCTAGGATCAGGCGGCTCGAGCCCCTGAGCCCCGTGGGGTTCGATAGGGGTCGGCCATGTGTCATGCGTCACCCCGTCCTCGGTTTTCGCAATCAGAGGGGCTGAGCTAACGACACTTGCCTTGATGGCTNGAGTGTCGCGCTCGGTGAGCTCGCTAACGGGCATGTTCGAGTAGAATCCGGGTCCATCATCCACTGATGGGGTTGGTAGAGCTCTCATGTGGCATTCCACTACTTCTTAACCCGCCTCCCAGCAGATGCCTGAGCTATTCGATAGGCTCAGGTGGCCCATTGGCCTCTCCTCGATAGAGATTCTATGGGCTTGGCTCGAGGTTAGAATCGAACGAGAAAGGTCGAGATGTCCCTGTCTGCTTCTGAGCGGGGTCGGGCAAGGCCGCTGGGGCTGATCTCGATTTTTCTCCCCTGGCTCTGTTTGACATAAGGCGGCCTCGAGCCCTTCGCGGGCCAGTCTTTGAACCTCAATCGGTTGCCGCTCACATCGAATGGGACGACTACCGCTTCACGACGCGACGCGAAGCGTTGTGATGCGGCAATCGCATATGGGATGCTTGGATGTGTGAGATAAATGTATGAATGATTATATAAAGAAATAGCGGGGGTCAGTAATGTTACCTCGATGGCATGAGTGACGAGTTCAGAGAGTTCTTACCGGATATGTCTATGCGGGGTCTTGGTCCAACGTTCGTGATGAGGCCGGTGTAACCAACATGAGCCTCCCATTCTTCCATATCTATCATTTGGCAGCGGCCCGAGCCGTTCAATTGACTTGGGCGACCTGACAGCCTCTCCTTGATGGAGATTCCATAGGTAGGCCCCTCCATACCCTTCACGAGAAGGTGGAGGTTAAGGTTTGGAGTGCGGCAACAAAGACTTTGATCATGCTGGTGGGCAATAATGTCGTAGCCACTAGGGCGTAGGATCCTAGCGGTCCGACCAGGTTTACTCAAAGTTTGCGCCTGCACACCTTGCCTCTAGTTTTTAAACGTAAGGAGGGGTCGGGCAAAGAGAATGTCTAGCGAATAGACACTCCTGCTTGCCTCCAAGCGATGTCCGATCCCCTACCATTGCTGGGGTCGGAGGCCCGGTATCAAAATTAATACGTAAAGTAAGTAAGGGTGCTTGTCTCTCGGTGGCGGCTTGGAGCCGTTTGATCGACCTAGGCACCAGTATTACCTCGATGGTAAGAGTGATGGGTTTGGAAAACCTCTATCGGATATGAGCGTGATCCAGTCTGCTCCTTACCTGTTTCTCGTTAGTGGCCAAGCCGTCCGATCGACTCATGCTACCTGTTGGGACAAGTTTTTCCTGTGGAAATAGAGAATAAGGACATCCTGCGTAAGAATTTAGTTTGGCAGATAAGCCAAGCAGAGAAAACTTATCACAACTGGATGAGCTTTTGAATTTTGGTCTAGCAAACGGTCTCTTAGCTCTTATCCCCTTTTTGCATAAAGAGTTAGTGCATTTCGACCCTTTTCATTTGTTAAGGTCATAAAAGCTCAGAGTGCGGGCAAGCCAATTCTGATGCTGGTGAGCAAAGGAACCGTAGCCGCTGGGGCATAGGTATCCCGTAGTTCGACCAGTTATACCCAGAGCTTGTTCCCGTAAACCTAGCTCCTAGGTCCTAATGTCAAAGGGGGGAAGAGTACAGAAAATGTTTGCCGGATAGAAATGCTCATATCAGCTCCTGAGTGAGATCCGACCCCTTGTCGTTGTTGGGGTCGGATGTTACTGAAAAATCAGGGAGTTGGATAACAAAACTGATAAGAGAAGGTGTGCGTTTATTAAGGGTAAAAGCGACGTAGCTGCTCGATGTTCTAGGCATTGGTGAAGATTTCGCCGTCGATGGTCTTGAGCTTGTAGGCGCCTGGACGGAGTATCTCTGTAGCTACGTATGGTCCCTCCCATGATGGGGAGAGCTTGTGGTGGCCCTTGTTGCTCTGTACGAGGCGGAGGACCAAGTCCCCAACGTTCAAGGCTTGACCCCGCACTCGTCGGCTGTGGTACCATCGTAACGCCTGTTGGTACTTGGCCAAGCGGAGGAGGGCAACATCGCGTGCTTCGTCCAGTTGGTCCATGGCATCCTCGTGGGACACCTTGACTCCTTGTTCGTCGTATGCCGTAATCCTTGGTGCTCTATAGTCAAGGCCGGTTGGGAGGACGGCCTCAAAATCGTAGACCATGAAGAAGGGTGTGTAGCTGGTGGCTCGACTGGAGGTTGTCCTCAAGCTCCAGAGCACTGAGGGAAGCTCGGTGACCCATCTTGCGCCAAACTTGTTCAATCGGTTGAAGATCCTGGGCTTAAGGCCCTGTAGAACCATGTTGTTTGCGCGCTCAACCTGCTCGTTCATTCGGGGGTGCGCGATGGCGGCCCAATCAACCCGGATGTGGTATTCATCGCATAATCGAAGGAACTTCTTTCTGGTGAACTACNTGCCATTGTCCGTGATGATGGAGTTTGGGACTCTAAAGCGATGGATGATGTCAAGGAAGAACAACACGGCTTGCTTAGACTTGATCACAGAGATCGGCTGAGCTTCTATCCACTTTGTAAACTTGTCTATAGTGACAAGCAAGTGGGTGTAGCCCCCGAGCGCTTTTTTGAGAGGTCCAACCAGATCAAGCCCCCAGACTGTGAATGGCCAAGTGATGGGGATTGTCTGGAGCGCTTGGGCTGGTAGGTGAGTCTGTCGAGCATAGTACTAGCACCCTTCGTAGGTGCGTACGATCTGTTTGGCATCGGCTACCATGGTAGGCCAGTAGAAGCCCTGTCGGAATGCATTTCTGACCAGGGTTCTAGGCGTGGCATGGTGACTACAGACCCCATCGTGGATATCACCCAGCAAATGATTTCCCTGTTCGATGGGGATGCAGCGCTGCAGGATCCTGGTGTGGCTTCGTTTGTAGAGTTCACCCTCCACAAGAACGAAGGACTTGGCACGACGTGCGAGCCGTCGAGCCTCCGTCTTGTCCGTCGGTAGTGTGTCATGGAGGAGGTAGTCGAGGTAGGGTGTCCTCCAGTCGACTAGAGGGTCGGGCTCTATCATTGGGTCCTCTTCAAGCTCCATGACTTCGGGGCCGGATGGAGCCGATGGTTGGTCAACCCCTGAGCCTAGAATGGGTGGACCATCACCAGCTTGATCTAACCCCTCATAGCAAACCGAGGGATTATGCTGGTCATTGGCAAAGGTGCCCATTGGCACCAGCTCTCGGCCGCCTCGTTGAGGCGCCTCTAGATGTGATTGAGCTCGAGGCCGTTGAACTTGTCCTTCAACCAGCGGACTTCTCAGCAGTATGTGGCCATCTTGGTATCATGGCAGCTTGACTCCTTCATGACTTGGTCAACAACCGGCTGGGAATCTCCTCGAACGTCGAGGCGTTGGATGCCCAACTCGACGACAATGCGTAGGCTGTTGATGAGCACCTCGTATTTGGCCACATTGTTGGAGGAGGGGAAATGGAAATGGACCATGTACCTCATGCATACCCCAAGGGGTGACACAAAGACCAGCCCCGCACCGGCGCCCTTCTTCATCAATGATCCGTCGAAGTACATCATATTGTACTCTTGATCGACGACCGATGGTGGTATTAGGACCTCGGTCCATTCCATGACAAAATCAGCCAATACCTAGGACTTGATGGCTGTCCGGGAGGCATACATAATGCCCTAACCCATCAGCTCAAGTGCCCATTTCATGGTTCTTCCCATGGCATCCTGGTTCTGAACGACCTTGCTGAGGGGAAATGACATCACGACTGTCACTGGATGTGACTCGGAGTAGTGGCGTAGTTTCCTCTTGGTGATGAGGATGGCGTACAGAAGCTTCTAGATTTGGGGGTAGCGGGTCTTTGAGTCGGATAGGACCTCGCTGATGTAGTACATAGGGTGCTGTACTTTGAGGGCGTGCCCTTCTTCCCACTCCACCACCAGGGCGGTGCTAACCACTTGCGTGGTGGCCGCAATGTAGAGTAGGAGGGGTTCTCCATCGGTAGGAGGAACCAGGACCAAGGCTTTTGTCAGAAACAGCTTGACCATGTCAAGTGCCTCCTGGGCCTCGGACATCCATTCGAAGTGGTCGGCCTTCTTTAGAAGTGGAAAAAGGGGGAGACCTCGTTCGTCGAGGCGTGAGATGAAGCGGCTGAGCGTGGCAAGGCACCCTGTAACCCGCTGTACTCCTTTTATGTTCTAAATTAGGCCCATCCTAGTGATGGCTGAGATCTTCTCTAGGTTGTCTTCGATGCCATGCTCGAAGACGATGAAACCAAGCAGCATGCCCCTTGGGACCC
>CM009603.1:3872960-3890455 GCA_002993905.1 Miscanthus sacchariflorus
CTAATCTAGAGATGAAAACGAATAGGATCGGTAGATCCGTAGATAAGTATCCTCCGGTTTCCCTTTTTCCTTCAGTAGTAAGAGCATACACAATGGTGAAATAGCAACTTTGTTCCTTGTAATAAATAACACATTTTGATAATTGTATTTAGAGTCTAATCTTAACATGAAGCACGATCAAAATTCTCATCAATTTTCCGAGATTACATCATTGGTTTTCTAGGAACACATTATTAAAATCAGTTGCAAATTTCAGTTCCTTTTCCTAACAATGCAAACTATTAAGCCAAGAAATTAAACGTATTGTTAGTCTACAGATTGGCTGAAATTATGATGCGATTATAAAAATGACATATTAACTAAAATAACTGCAACAGAAGCAAATTAAGTACCAATTTCATATCTCATTTTTTACAAAAATCTAATTCACGTAAAATAATCAAACAGAATAATTTCTTGAACAATAAAAGTAAGTGTCAACGCTCATGGAGTCGTGGGTCCAAATTATTATTCAGCGCGCGTGCGCTGCGGACACTAGCGACGCGCGCTTCCTCCTTTTGGCTTTTGTTTCCCTTTCCATCAGGCACTTTCCGTTTTTGGCTTTCCTTCCCCTTTCGGTCATCCCCAGGGACACGCCGCCGCTCGAGGCACCTCCGCCACCGGATCCCGGCACCCGCGCTACGCCATCCGCCTTCGCTGCCCCTCCCCCGATCACCGCCGGTGCACTCCGCCAACACTCGACGCAGCTCGTCTGCCCCGTCACCCGCAACTCCGCGTCGGCGTCAGATTGGTTAGGATTTGGGGTTTCGGCAGCTGGCGCCAAATCCTGCCGCTGCTGCTCGCTCGGTCGCTCAAATCCAGTCACGCTCGCGGTCAGGGCGTCAGGTGGCCTGCTGCGGCTCACTCCTCTCCACTCGAAGGCGGCGCGGCAGCGGCTCCCCCTCGGCCCCTCCTGCGCGCTCCGCTCCTGTCCTCTGTACGCAGGCGGGTGGCAGCCAGGCCAGCGGCCAGCCGGTGGGCGGCTGCCGGCTGCGGCTTACCCCTAGGGCCTGGGGGGCGCCGCTTACCGCCCTGCCGTTGGTAGTTGGCGCCGCCGCGCTGGCCTGGGTAGCTGCCGCGTTTTTATCACAGGGCCTCTGTCGATCTCCAGCAAGCATGTCGATTCAGGTACCTGGACAGCTCGTTTTCAAATCCTATTGCTCGTAGTCACCACAATTGATGGGTACTAACTAGCTTCTTCTATGTGTGTAGAAATTACAGTTTGTTCTGGGGCTGTAGATCTGCCGGCGGATAGAATTCTCTAGACTCCAAATTCTTTTGTGGTATGAATTGTCTAATTTCTGTAGGTATGAATTATCTAATTACTTCATTAGATATCCTTAATGCAGAAATGTGTTCTTTTATTCTGCTAGTTTCCATGCATGAATGAATTATTAAAATGACAGATTGCATCAAACTTCTCTGTATAGATTTTACAAATTCTTTTTAGTTGATCGGCTCCAGTTTCTCTTGTTCTATAAACAAGCTCCATCTGAATTATTTATCTCTCTTTTATTTTTTATCAAGGTGCACAAGTTTTATGTACTCCCTCTCGTAAAACTTGATGTTATAGGATTCAAAAAATATCTGAGAAAACATGATGAATTAGCTTTTCAATAATAGATTAGGCCGATTTTAGTTTGAGATTGTGGTCTGCATGCCTCTACACATTCAAGTAGGCTGGATAGAAGTCGTTGCTAAAGTCGACCAGGCTGCAGTTTAATCTGTGATATTTTAGAGTTGAATCCGGTGCAGTACTACTTGGATATTGTTGCATGTTAACCTCTTTCTGCACCATTTATTTATCACATGATTTCCTATCCTTCTTGCATCAGCATAGGGTTTCTCCATGTGGGGATATATGAACACAGAACTTTGGGTTTTAACAGTAGCTAGAGGATAGTTTGGAGTAAGCTTTTCGTTCAGGAGATACACTGGGTGGCTGTTGCTACTGTTCATCAATGGCGTCTGAGTTATATAGAGCACCAGTGCACATCTATGTATGTATAACCTGCTTTGTCTTACTTTTCATGTCAAAATATTCCCTCAATCCTCAGCAAGCATTTTTGGCACCCTTACCATTAACCGCAACGATAACCTGGTTTCTACCATGTCTCACAATTCACAATGCTTGAAGTTTAACGGCTGTATAGAAGTTTTGATGCAGCAGAAGTTTTCCCTGTAATGTGAATCTCCCTGTTGTTCTTATCAGTCCTTGGTAATCAGAAATATAGACTCTGTCAATAATATCACAGTTGCTTTAATATAACTTATATGATGGTCATTTCCATATGCAAAAAGGGAGAAAGAAAAGAACATGACTGAAGCTGACTCAGCACTAGCTTTGTGTTTGCATCTAATCTTTTGTGCTGCAAAATTTACATTCCTTTTGCATTATTCAGCATCGACAAAATCCCAAAGAGCATGAACCCTTGTCTTCAGCCTTTGATGGACCATATCCGACTTCTGCTATAGTTGCAGTTGACACTGATCTTGATACATCCTCTCTTGACACTTACTGAGCACCACCTGCACCTTTGCCTTATGATGTTTGCACATTTGCTTCCACATTAGCTTTCTGTTGTTCGATATATGGAAAATGTTAGTAACTGCTCTTTTGGTGCTTCCACATTAGCTTTCTGTTATGAGAAATCTTTGTGACAAAAATGACATACTGCTATTTGATTCATCGCGTCCTCATTTACGTATTTACATACAACACTACTTTTTTGCAGTATGATGTCACTTTTGGGGATCGGAAGAGTACTGCTATATTTTCGTACTGTTGAGAAAAATGAAATTGACCTTTCAGTAAAATAGATTTAAGGTTTCCAACCTTATACAGTAAACTGTTGCATGCTGTGCTATACTGTTGAGAGCGCAGGAGAGCTGTTTTAGATGATATGAGTGTAGTTTCAGAATATGGCATGGGAAATGCATATGCTGATGTCATTATAGAATCTTTTTCGTAGTGGTTTCGTAATAATTTTTTGGCATTGCTTGATGGTCTGGCTTATTTAAGTGCAGGTACAATAATTATGTATAGAACAGTGCTAAGGCTATGCATCTGGAGACCAATGAAGTATAGCGCAATATACTACAATGCCCAAGACCATTGGTCTAGATGAGCACAAAGTTCGGCTCATTTGATGATTCAGATGGATGGAAAGTGGCGTGCGCTGCCAAGTTTTCATGATTCAATGGCTAGCTATTCTGTTAAAAGTTGGGATTATAAAAATAGCATTGAAATGACACTATTTTTCTCGATCAACACAGCACATGAGCGTGAGGATTGATGATCTAGAGTCAGTAATTTGATCTTTTGTAATGCATTAAAATCATTGGATGAAGTTAAGAAACCTCTCCTTATCTGGTATATTCATGGCTTTCACTTCAACCTCTTTCTACATGTGATTGCTCCAAATTGATGCTCTTATGCTCTTATGCAATAGGTAGCAGGTTGCAGCCACCAGTCTAGGTTGAATGTAACTGTCTTTGAGGGTTAGAAGTAATTGATCCATATGCAACATGAAGCAGGTTGCAGCATAGCACTGTTGAGGTGATCTTCATTTTTCTAATTCTCTATACAAATGTAATGTTTCAAATTACAAAGTTCCAAAGCTTGAAATACAAAATTTTAAATGTGTTAGGCTAAAGTTCTTGAATTTTAAGAATAAAGTTTGTGATTACAAAGTTTCAAATCTTAAAGTAGAAACTTTAAAATGTGCTAGTATAAAGTTCATGAATTTTAAAAATAGTTTGAAATTACAAAGTTTTAGATCTTAGAGTATAAAGTTTTAAATGTGCTAGTATAAACTTCCTGAATTTAAAATGTCAAGTTTGAAATTACAAAAATTTTAAAGCTTGAAACACAAAGTTTTAAACGTGCCAGTATAAAATTCCTGAGTTTTACATATAAAATTTAAAATTGTAAAGTTTTAAATCTTAAAGTAAAAAGTTTTAAATATGCTAGTATAAATTTCTTAAATTTAAAGTGTAAACTTTGAAGTTAAAAGTTTTAAATTTGAAATATAAATCTTTAAATGTGCTAGTATAAAGTTTTAAATGTGCTAGTATAAAGCTCCTGAATTTTAAAAATAAAATTTGAAATTACTAAGTTTTAAATCTTAAAGTAGAAAGTTTTAAATGTGCTAGTATAAAGTTTCTGAATTTAAAATGTAAAGCTTGCGATTACAAAGTTTTAAATCTTGAAATACAAATTTTTAAATGTGCGATTATAAAGTTTTAAATGTGCTAGTACAAAGTTCCTGAATTTTAAAAACAAAATTTAAAATTACAAAGTTTTAAATCTTAAAGTAGAAAGTTTTAAATGTGTTAGTATAAAGTTCCTGAATTTAAAATGTAAAGTTTGAAATTACAAAGTTTTAAAGCTTCAAATACAAAGTTTTAAAGCATGAAATACAAAGTTTTAAATGTGCTAGTCAGAAGTTTTAAATGCGATTGTATAAAGTTCTAGAATTTTAAAAATGAAATTTAAGATTACAAAGTTTTAAATCTTAAAGTAGAAAGTTTTAAATGTGACAGTATAAAGTTCTTTAATTTAAAATGTAAAGTTTTAAATTACAAAGTTTTAAATCTTCAAATACAAAGTTTTAAATGTGCTAGTATAAAGTTTCTGAATTTAAAATGTAAAGTTTGAAATTACAAAGTTTTAAAGCTTGAAATACAAAGTTTTAAATGTGCTAGTATAAAGTTCTAGAATTTTTCTAAAAAATTTAAAATTACAAAATTTTAAAGTAAAAAGTTTTAAATATGCTAATATAAAGTTTCTAAATTTAAAATGTAAAGTTTGAAATTACAACGTTTTAGAACTTGAAATACAAAGTTTTAAAGGTGCTAGTATGAAGTTCCTAAATTTAAAATGTATAGTTTTGAAATGATAATGTTTTAAATCTTTGAAATAAAAAGTTTTAAAATGTGCTAGTATAAAGTTCTAGAATTTTAAAATAAACTTTGAAATTACAAAGTTTTAAATCTTAAAGTACAAAGTTTTAATGGGCTAGTATAAAGTTTCTGAATTTCTTTATTTTCCTTCTCATACCTTAATTATCAATGCCTTTACCTTTTACTGGTTTCAGGTCACTTTGAAGTATGAAGACGATACACTAGTTGATCGGGGAAGAAAAGTGATCTGAAAACTGCAGCAAACTTATGGTGCTGAACTTGGAGCCTGTTTGCAATTGGTGTTCTTTCTCAAAACAAAAATGATTGTCTTTAGATGATAAGTTGATTTTTACTTTTTAGTTTGACAGTGTGTAAATAGATGTTAGTCTTTTTTAAATCTGTATTTTTGATGTGTTACGTATTAAACGTTAGCTGGAAAAGCATTTCGTTCTAACCAGTTATTACGTATTAAATGTTTTCTCTCATTTTTTCAAAGTTGATTTATGTCATTTTGTGTTCTAACTTATTACTTCTACTTATATATGTAAGTAAAACCATCTCCCGTCCATTCACTACCCATACACCCGCTATCCCGAAATAGAAAAACAAAAAAGCTAGAGGAAAAAATAGTGGCTCAAATAAACTAGACAGGAGAACCGACTTAAGTAGAAAACTGAACTCCAGAAGCTCAATGGGCCTTCATATGAAGCTAGACAGGAGAACCGGGCTCCATAGTCGATGGGCCGAGACTAAGATGCAACTTGTGCTCGTGCGCAGCTACCCATCCCAGTGCGCGCGCATCGCTATCGCTCCTAGCACGCGCCCGCCGCGTAAGAGCGTCCGTCATGGGTGCATATGTAGGCTAAATCACCAAAAGCCCACTGATTGAAGTAGACACTTGATTTAAAGCATGGTTTGAAGCCCATTTTGAGCTTGATCCGAAGCCCCAAGTTCTTAAGCAGGTTTCGCGTGCAGCCTTCATCTCGACCAATGGTTTTTCACCTCGGGCATCCTCTCAAATAAGATTCCACATGAGCATTCAATCAATTGTAGACCATTTTATGCAGCAAGCATGGCAAAACACGTACCAGTAAGGGCTTGTTTGGAAGACTAGTTTTAGGATAAATACCAGTGTAAAATACAGGGTTGTAAGATTATACGGGTTGAATTGAAAATTGATGTTTGGATGGCTGGTCTTCCTAATAAAATTACAGGTGTTTTTGGTTGTTACAACCGGAAAATAATAATCGCCTCCCTAGCGAATAATTTTTTTTGCGATGAATGTCGGGCTCTACCCGCCGCGCCCCGCGGCACCACCCCCACTTTGTCCATGAGGTGACCACACCCTCATCTTGTTGCCGCAGCCTTTGTCCTAGCTTCTCCTCTCGATGCCCCCAGGCGCAGTGGTCTTAGCCTCCTTGCCGGCGGCGAGAAAACGTCTAGTTGTCGACAAATCCTCAAACGGCTGGGCCGCCACCATCCACAAACGTGATGCTAGCATCCTGTGACAGCGGAGGGGCAGCGGAATAATCAAATTTAGCAAACTAATTTCTCACGAGCATATCATTGAACACCTTGTGTGCAAGAACTAAAACAGCCTCTAAAATTAAATCTGTCAACCCACAGGCTGTCCAAATTTCCAACAACAATATACTTGCATCAATTAGTTCACTAGAACACCGATCCCCATCATATCCAAATAAATATACCAAAGAACACACATATCCCTTTCATGCCAACATATCCATATAAGCAACCTCTTCACATATGGAGCAATAGCAAGCAAGATGATGACTTAATCAACACGTATGGCAAAGAAAATACCAAATCAAGAGAAGACACCAAGATTTACGTGGAAACCCCTTGCGGAAAAAAACCACGGGCGACAGTGAGGCGAATCCACTATGAGATGAAGCAATACACAAGGTGGGAGCCAACAAATAAGGGGAGGCTCCAAATCCCCTATGAATCTCTCTCTCTTAGTGGTGGATTTGGTGGATCAAAGCCCTCTCTTAACACTCCCTAACCCTAGCTCTCTTACTCTCTCTTTCTCTGTTTTCTGAAGGAGAAAGAAGCAAATGAGTTCACTGTACAGAGGAGAAGGAGAGCACGCAGCCCTTTGGGATGGTTTGGACATTTTGCTAAAGAGTCCTTCAAGTTTGTAAGATGTTGCAATAAGTCCAATGGCAATAACTGGAGCTGCACTCACAATTCTCCACCTCAACGACAATTGAGCCATATATCAAATACATCAAGCTTCTTGATGCCAAATGCCCAATCTTCAATTGCTTCAATATTGAGTGGACAAATCAACAAGTAACAAACTCACCGCCACCAAAGCTCCACATGGAGCTAGCTCGGGCAAGAACGAATACCAATCAAGTTCAAGCAATGCTCAAACTTGGCCTTCGGGAGCACCTTGGTTAACATATCTGATGGGTTGTCTTTTGTGCCAATTTTCTCAACATACAAATCCTTCTTCTTCACATGATGTCGAATAAAGAAATTGTGCACATCAATGTGCTCGATTCTCTCATGAAACTTTTCATCTTTTGCAAGGTGAATCGCACTTTGATTATCACAAAAGACAACACGATCAACTTGCTCAATGCCCAAATCACCAAGAAAACCGTGCAACCAAATAGCCTCCTTCACTGCCTCTATCAAAGACATAAACTCACCTTCTGTGGTTGACAAAGCAACTGTATGTTGCAAGGTTGCCCTCTAGCTAACACAAGATCCACAAAGCTGAAACACATAACCAGTGAGGGAGCGCCTTTCATCAAGATCCCCAGCAAAATAAGAATCAGAATAACCAATAACCTGCCCCGAAGAATTAGAATAACCAATAACTTGCCCCAGGCTTATTGCCCTTTGATCAAACATCAAACCATATTTGCTTGTGCCTCGGAGATACCTGAGGATCCACTATACTGCCTTCCAATGTTCTTTGCCTGGCTTTAACACAAAATGGCTCAAAACACTAACTACATGTGCAATATCTAGACGTGTGCAAACCATAGCATACATCAAACTGCCAACAACACAAGCATAGGGAACTCTAGACATGTACCTTTCCTCTTCCACATCCAATGGCCCTGATGAAGTAGACAACTTGAAATGTGCTGCCAATGGGGTAGAAACAGGCTTCGCTTCTGACATGTGAAACTGATGCAAAACTTTCTCAATATACTGACTTTGAGAGAGCCAAAGTTTGCCTTTTGACCTGTCACGGCGAATATCCATACTGAACAACCTCTTGGCGGCACCCAAATCCTTCATCTCAAACTCACTTTTGAGCATGGCCTTTGTTTCAGCAATAGCAGACCTACTCTTTCCTGGAATAAGGATGTCATCAACATAAAGCAACATGTACACCCTTGAACCATCTGCAAGTACCTACTGAAACACACAAGCATCATATGAACTTTCAAAGCCATGACTAGTAACATAAGAATCAAAATGATGGTACCATTGCTTTGGAGACTGCTTCAAGCCATATAATGACTTCTTCAACAAACAAACGTGGTTTTCTTTGCCTTCAACCCCATAGCCTTTTGGTTGTTTCATATAGATCTTCTCCTCAAGTTTGCCATGGAGAAATGTCGTCTTCACATCCATTTGCTCTAATTCCAAATCAAATAGAGCAACCAAAGCTAGCAATGTTTGAATGGAAGTATGCTTCACCACTAGAGAAAATACCTCATGGTAATCAATTCCCTCTTTCTGACTGAAGCCCTTAGCCACCAATCTAGCTTTGTACCTTGGAGCAACATCTAGAGAAGCATCTTTGAGCTTAAACACCCATTTACAACCAATAATTTTGCGCCCTTTGGGTGGCAACACCAAGCCCCAAGTGTCATTCTTTTGCAATGATTCCATTTCTTCTGTCATAGCCTAGACCCAACTAGCTACCTGAGGACTACTGATTGCCTCTTTTGTAAGTGCTAGGCTCATCATGAATAATATCCTCTGCAACTATGAAAGTGAAAGCAACTACACCTCTGCCTTTCGCTACTAGTGTGACCCACTCTCCATAGCGTTGTGGTGATTTCCTTTGTCTCTGAGGATGATGTGCTATAGGAGAGACTAAAGCCTCTGAAGCTCCACCTAAAACTATATCCTCTAACTGACTATCAGCTGCATCTGACTCATGATATGCCTCATCCGTGTCAACATGAACACCATCTGTAGATTCTGACAACAATGGTTGTTGTTGCTGACTGTCAATTGTAGTAGACTCGGTCACTGGAGTCTCCATCTCAAATGTTATCCTCTCTACTACCTGCTCTGCCTCTGAATCACCACCTAAAGAAGCTCCACCTGAAGTGGAAGCCTCTCCCAACTGACGACAAGCTGGAGTAACGATTGCCATCTCATTGAAGTTCACATCTCTACTAACGATCACCTTAGGGGGCTTTTGTTCTTTACACCACAAATGATACCTGTGGGGGGTACGACCCTGGATACCCACAACAAACTACATGGGCTGCGTCCCTAGGGGCGGTCCAGCCCACAGGATGAAGTCTTCTAGAGCACGACGCTGCTCGACGCCCCCGCAAGACACCGAGAAGATATCCTGAAGATACGACGTAATCTGTTAGGATATGTTACGATCCCATGATTCATGTAATCTGTTATTACTTATCGGTTATCTCCTAGATCTAACCAACATATAACCCTACCCTCTGGCTATATAAGACGGGTAGGGGACCCCCTCAAAACACACGNAATATCATACGATAGTCAATACAAACCAACAGACCACAGGAGTAGGGTATTACATTGTGCTGATAACCCAAACATGTCTAACTCTTGTGTCTCTGTTGCCATCTTGTTATTGATCTCACGCATCCCTCTGATCAATCTACCATCGTGGGGATCCCCCTCAGTGGACTACCGAGCATATTTAGTCGACAGTTGGTGTGCCAGGTAGGGGTGTGCGTGCTGTTTCATGGCGAACAAGATGGTACGATTTCCGAGCTCTCCATTCTCCCCGAAGCCCGGCCAAACCTTCACGGTTGGGTCAATCTCCTGGTTCATCAACGACAACGGTGATGGGGAGATCATCGAGCCAGTGCAGAACTCTACTGCGTCGATTATGCCTGCGCCAGCAGATCCGATCTCGGAACCACCTCTGAGGTTGTCTTCATCAGCAACTCATTGGTTGCTCCCTCGCTACCCGAGGAAGCAAATCGACAATGATGACTTGGTCGTATCTATTGATCAGGTCAGCCAGAAGCTCGCCGACTGCCTCTCCCTCACGGAATCAGCTCTGACCACTACGATTCGGCGACAACCACCTTCCGGTTCTGATCTATCGAAAGCCGATCGGAAAACTCTAGGGGATACGGTCACCATCCATCAGGATGCCCTAAGGGACAAATTCGCCGACCACTAATATAAGGACGATGTCGCTCGGACTACTTACTCCGACCACCTACTGCGTCGCAATGATGATCGCCGCAAAGAACGGCGCCGTGACAACCACGACCGCTGCCATGATGACAAGCCAGAAAGCTCGAGGGCCGAGCAATTTCATCAATGCCGACTAGATAACGACATACGCCGCCGACAAGACGTTCTGTCTAAAGCTAAGTCACGCTTTAATATTTTTTCTAAATATTCCCCAACCTTCATATATCTCATGATGTTTCTTCGAGCCGTTTTCTCCATGTTTGTTCTCCAAACTATTTTCTTTCATGTATACCATCTTAAAGATGACATATAGCTAAGCCTAAGGCAAATCCCCGAACAACCATGTTGATGCTCGGATGTTCCTAGAGACGGCCCTGTCTTTGGTTTCTCCCTACACACGCAAGAGCGCCTGCCCTCTGCGTTAGGGGTGGTTGGCAGTGGCTCTTTAGCGACGCCCTACTCTTCCTACACGAACACGGGCTCTGCACTCTGCATTATGGTTAACAGGCTAGCTAGGGCTGGAGACTCAGCTACACACTAATTGGTCGGATGGTTTATATTAAATATAAACACATCTTCAGAATAACATGGAGTGTTCATACCAACTGATCACCGAGCTGCATACGCTATTTCATCACCATTGAGTTCATATATTTTATTCTACACATTTGCTTCACAGGGGCGTGGTTCAATCAATGAGCTTACGCTTAGGGACTGGACAAGATGATCATCGTCCAGGTGGTCGGACCACCTATCGTACAGACTTCACCGCCAAACAATTGGTCGGACTGCTCGGCACTCACTCCTGCTCGGCGTTCATTTTGCCGTCGACCAATTGGTTGGACTGCTCAGCGCATGGGCTTCATCGTCAGCTACGCTGGAGCTTGCCAGCTTTGTTGGGGACTCCTCGGTGTTCAGATTCTTTATGCAAGCATCGCCAACTAAGCTAAGGACTCCCTTGGTGGTCGGATCTTGCTACGTCTCATCGGTGTGCTATCAAGGAGCTCCATGCTGTTCGGATCATGGTGCTGATCTTGGACAGCACGTCCGGGGTCTTGTAAAGTACATGACAAATGACGTTGGCAAGCTTTCATTAAAAATTCTTTGACCCTGCTACAAGATATCTTCAAAATCTTCTAGCAGGCACGGGGACTACGTGTGTACACGTCATCTCGTGATGGCTGTATTTATTTCTACACTGGTTTCCAGCGACATTGGGGACTTGGCCAGCACCTGAAGACTACTACTTTGGACCCTGGCACCACATGATTACTTCACCTACTACCAGGCTCGGGGACTACAGTGTATACACACCGCCGACAACTTTGAAACCGCCCCCTCCTTTCTTCTTGAGCCAGAAAAGGTGTCGGAAGAGATTGAAATGGGGAAGAATGCCGAGATAAACCTCGCAGAAGTGGATAAACACAGAAATGTGTAAAATAGTGTTCGGATGAAGATTACATAAGCTCACTCCCCAATACTCCAACAAATCTTGCAAGAAAGGATGTACCGGAAGCCCTAATCCACGCCAGAAGTAATCTTCGAAAACAACGAGTTCGTCGGTGTGTGGCATCGGATAGGGCTCACCGTCGGCCGGACGCCATCCGGTGGGGACACGATCGCGAAGAACGCCCGCCTCCACCATCTCGTTGAGCTCGGTCTCCCCCATGAGCGACGGTACCCACTCCTTGTCGCGGCTGATCCCGGCGGCCGCCTTCTTCATGCTAGCACTCCCCCTCTTCGGCGCCATCCCTCATATCTAGATCGGAACTAGCCCCTTCGCGCAAGTTTTTTAGCCCTGGCAGCGGAGCGCGTGAGAATGTGAATGGGGGAGAGCGTGGGCAAGGAGAAAGACGAGGCGACGGAGTGGCAAAGGTGGGAGCGTGGAGTGCGACAACAGAGTTATAAGGATACCCTTCCGACTTTTCGCATTCAAGGGTTTTTGAGAAACCGCACCATGCTGATCTACGCTTTTCTGAATTCCCCAAAGCGCCGTGCTAGGCCGTTATCTGGGCTTTCGCGCAACTACGGCCCATATCACCCATTTTTCGACGCAACTCGGTACTGCACACCGAATATTTGCCGACCTCTCCGCAATACCATCATCACTCAGTAATTTCTACTGTACAGTCATTACTCCAGTTTTTTCTCCACGATTTGAGTAATTGGCACTTCTTGTTTTATCTGCGATTTCCACTTGTGGCTCGGGGACTACGTCATCATTATAATTTGGTCTCTCGCCATACTTGGGACTTTTTTGTTACTGTTGTTTCTGACCCTGGTACCACGTGACCACGTCACCTACTGTTAGGCTCGGGGACTAAGTGGGCACACTTCACCTTGCAGTGAACGTGTGGCTAGTGTTGCAAAGCTACGCCCAAGAGCTGGTTGCCCGCTCGGCCAGTCTTTTAGGCTCTCAAAATTTGACCCTGGCACCACGTGACTACATCACCTACTACCAGGCTCGGGGACTACAGTGTATACACTGCACCTTGCGATGCGTGTATTGATCTTCGTGTCTAATGAACATCTCCATGTCTCCGAGCACCTAGATGACCCCCATCCACTCCTCGTCGAACGGAGTCTAAGTGGGCACACTTAGTTCAAAGTGAAGAATTTTCAAATTTTGAATTTAAGCTCCTTACATCCTTCTAGCAAGCCGTGCTTGGTTGAGTCCGAGCATTGCTAGTCGGCTATACTGGTCGGCCACGTTTACAGCTGCTCGGATCATCAATAACGCTGGTCGAAACTCGGTCTTAGCTGCTCAGCGTCAGATTCACCTGCTCGGACAAGCTCAAGACAGTGTTACCAGCAGATACAAGGCACTCGGGGACTAGCTGTGGGGGGTACGACCCCAGATACCCACGGCAGACTATATGAGCTGCGTCCCCAAGGGCGGTCCAGCCCATAGGACGAAGCCTTGTGGAGCACGGCGCTGCTCGGCGCGCCCCGTAAGACACCGGGAAGATATCCTGAAGATACGACGTAATCTGTTAGGATATGTTATGATCCCGTGATTCATGTAATCTGTTATTACTTACCAGTTATCTCCCAGATCTAACCGACCTGTAACCCTACCCTTCGGCTATATAAGGCGGGTAGGGGACCCCCTCAAAACACACGCAATATCATACGATAGCCAATACAAACCAACAGACCACAGGAGTAGGGTATTACGTCGTGCTAATGGCCCGAACGTGTCTAACTTTTGTGTCTCTGTTGCCATCTTGTTATTGATCTCGCGCATCCCTCCGATCAATCTACCATTGTGGGGATCCCCCTCGGTGGACTGCTGAGCATATTTAGTCGACAATCACACACAAGGAACCTCTAAACACCTTGATCTGATAGCTATGAGTCACAAACTTGTAGCCCTTTCGATCAAGTGCCTTGAACGAGATCAAATTCTTCTTCAGCTCAACCACATGGCGAACATCTGTGAGTGTACGAACAATACCATCAAACATCTTGAATCTGATTATGCCAATACCAACAACTCTGCACTTTTTGTCATTGCCCATAGAAACTGAACCACCATTCAATGGTTCATAAGTGGCAAACCACTCTCTGTGCGGACACATATGGTAAGAACAAGCAGAATCAAGAATCCAACCAGTGCGGAAGCTCATGTCACAATCAGCTGAAGCACTAGAAGCACAATGCCCAACTGAGGAAGAATCAGCACTAACAACAAGTAACTCACCAGACTCAACTGAATCACCATATGCAACTACAACGGTAGCTGCTGAAGAATTATCACCCTTTTTGCCATCATCTTGCTTGTCCCTCCTTTTCTTTAACTTGGGACAATCCCACTTCATATGGCCATAATCCTTGCAATATCTGCACTTAATTTTGTTGCCTGACGGGACTTTGAACGACCCTTAGATTTTCCCCTACCACTGCCAGAAGCATCACCATCACTATGACCACGCTCTCTGGACCTCCCACGGTTGACATCAAGACCCTCACTCTGACCACTCTCCATGTGAGACTTCCTGAGCAAATCCTTGGACAAAAGGATAGAAGTGATATCATCCATCGAGATAGAATCAATACCATAAAGGATCTGATCTCTGATGCTGTCATAAGAATCTTGGAGTGAACACAAGAACAATATTGCAATATGGTCAGTATCCAAAGACTTGGCAACATTTTGATAGTCAAGCACCGCCTTATTGAACTCTTCAATATATTGCTTGATAGGAGTGCCTTCTTGCATACGCATTCTAAACAAGCGCATCATGAGGTAGAAACGACTTGAGAGTGATTTGTCCAAATAGAGAGCTTCCAATTTCTTTCAGAGACCTATAACAGTCTTCTCCTCACAAACTTGCCTCAACACATTATCAGCAAGAGCCAAACGAAGCACTGCCAATGCTCTCTTATCAATATTCTTCATCTCATCTTTTGTTGCACTAGACAAATCTGGATCAATCTCCTCTAAAGCAGTATCCAAATTTTTATCAACTAGGACAGATTGTATTTTCACTTGCCATAACCGAAAGTCACCACTACCATCACACTTGCTCACTTCTAATGTTGACATATTGAACCAGAAAACAGCATATTAAATTGTGCCTTTGATAATTAACAGCTCCGGTACCACTTGTGACAGCGGAGGGGAAGCGGAATAATCAAATTTAGCAAACTAATTTCTCATAAGCATATCATCGACCACCTTGTGTGCATGAACTAAAACAACCCCTAAAATTAAATCTATCAAACCACAAGCTGTCCAAATTTCCAACAACAATATACTTACATCAATCAGTTTACTAGAATACCGATCCCCATCATATCCAACTCAATATATCAAAGAACACACATATCCCTTTCATGCCAACATATCCATATAAGCAACCTCTTCACATATGGAGGAATAGCAAGCAAGATGATGACTTAATCAACACATATGGCAAAGAAAATACCAAATCAAGAGAAGACACCAAATTTTACGTGGAAACCCCTTGCGGAGAAAAACCATGGGCGATGGTGAGGCGAATCCACTATGAGATGAAGCAATACACAAGGGAGCCAACAAATGAGAGCATGCTCCAAATCCCCACGAATCTCTTTCTTTTAGTGGTGGATTTGGTGGATCAGAGCCCTCTCTCAACTCTCCCTAACCCTAGCTCTCTTACTCTCTCTTTCTCTATTTTCTGAAGGAGAAAGAAGCAAATGAGTTCACTGTCCAGAGGAGGAGGGCACGTAGCCCTTTAGGCTGGTTTGGTAATTTTGCTAAAGAGTCCTTCTTCAAGTTTGTAAGCTGTTGCAGCTGCACTCACACAGCCATGGCTGCCGCGCTATGGAGATTGAGTTCTTCATGCCTGCGTTGCCACGCACGCCGTCTTCGAGAGCCGTCCTCGGCACCCTCCGAAGCGGCGACGCCTCGTCCACCTCCACCGCTCCCTCGAGCTCCTGCCGGCGGCACCCCGTGGGTCGTCATGTATCCATTATTGCCACAAGATCATGGCCGCCGGCCCTGCTGCTCCTCAGCTCCGCCATCAACCTGGGCCTCAGCATCCAATTCCAACTCCAACATCGGCTCTCTGTGTGGCTAGGTCCGCTGCATCGTCAAGAAGCTCTGCAAGGCATCTTTACTTCTCGAGGAAGAGCTCGTCGATGTGGAAGTCCGAGCAGCACGGCGGCATTACTTTTCCCGACAAGCTCGATGATGCGGAGGCCGAGCGATCATGTTCACTGATCCATCGCCTGCACAGCTGCACTGATGTGTGATGCCTAATAGTATCCGGCGAGCGGAGCGACCTGTTCGTGGTGGCTCCATTGAAAATTGGCCAAACGATTATTTTACAGATGTAAATAATTGCAGCTGTATTATAGTGCACAAGATATTACGTTTGGAAGCTGGTTACCGGTGAATAAAGTTACAGAGCTGCCAAACAGGGCCTAATTGATTATTAGCCACTGTTGGAAATGGTTTGCTTTGTTGTAACAAAATTTTGTAAAGTTTGTTCATTTTTCTGCGCGGGCAGTTTCATATCCTGCTGGTCTACTAGTAAAACGACTCTAACATGTCCAAATGGAGTTTCTCAACAAAACTTGTTGATGTATTATTATGTAGGGTGTTGTTAGCATGAAGGTGAAGATCATGCTTGTCAACCAGGGTGGATCCAGGGGGCCGGCGACTATACAGCCTGTTCGGGAGGCCGTATCGTATCGTGGATTATTTACTGCTGGCTGGTTTGGTGTGAGAGAAAAACACTGTTCCCGGCTGGAAATTTACGATCGTTTACGAGCAAGCGAACAGGCTGATAGACGCCTGCCCAAACTGGCGGGCTCCTTGGTGAGCACCAGTGGAGATGTACAGATCAAGCGGCGGAATAACCACCTAAGGCCTTGTTTGGCTGTATATCTATCCACAACAATCCAGATGTGTTGAGGTGGATACATGTGCATTCAAACAAGGCCTAAAGAACATTGATCAGCCTTTAGGCACAAATTTACAGCTACGCTCTCAACTCTGAACCCTTGTGACCTGAACAAATTTACAGCTACGTTCCCAACTCTAGAACCCTTGTGACCTGAACGTAGAGGCACCAAGCGTGCGAGTGCGAGTGGCCAGCACCGGGGCGTGTCCAGGCTAGCTAGCTATAGGAAAATCAGCCAAGTAGGTAATTCAAAATGATTAATTGAATAATCAATCTTTGCTCTGCTTGATTTTTAGTCAGTAGCTATGTTTGATTGATGGGTCATCACTTTCATTAGTGCCAGATTTAGTTAATTAGATTGTTCGCTTCAGCTTTTTTGCAGCCAAAAACAGTAGGTGTACAGTACAACTAGAGAGAAAATACAGCCACTGCTGCTGCAAATAAGCTGCAATCCACAGTTCTTTTTGGAATGAGGTGTTTCTTGGTTAACAAAAGGGAACGTGGTGACCCTGAGAATGGAAGTCACGGGACCTGAAATGAAGATTAGCAACGGAAAGTACCAGATCATCGAGAGAGACAAATAATATGGGTAGTGCTGTAACTGAGTTTAGCTCGAATGAAATCTTATCTGACCCAACTCTTAGTAATCAAATTGAGCGGCAAGTATTCAAATCACTAAAGCTGTTATTTTTCGACAGTTTAAGAATCAGAAAATACAGTTTGTACGCACCGTAAGCTTGC
>CM009603.1:3953511-3976159 GCA_002993905.1 Miscanthus sacchariflorus
TTAGCCGACGCGATTAATTTTAGAAAGGACTATTCACCCCCCTCTAGTCCGCCATCTCGACCCTTCACTTAGCCACCTCTGGTGATGATGCTAGAGGTTGGAGGAAGTGATCCCCCTTGGTCTCGGCAAAGACCAAGGGGAAGAAGGTGATCGATGAGGGGCCGCCCGCCATGAAGAGGAAGACGGTGGCCTCCTCTCAACATAAGGCGCTCGACATTAGCATAGGCGACGTCGGAGCACCTCGGCCGCAGAAAGCGGTGGTTGAGGAGTGGTCGAATGATGATGCCACTCCCACCACACCTGCATCGACCTCCCCAATGCCCATCATCAAGGAAATAGCCGGGGAGGCACCAACGCAGGCACCGGAGAAGGTGCCCCAAGCCCCATCGATGCAAGGCCAGAGGTCGAGGGAGCGCCGACCAGTCCTGCCGCAAGGTTGAGCGGTATGGGGAGGTCGAGGAGGTTCCGCAAAGTTCACTACGTGTCAAAGTTGTAAGTATCTATCTCTGGCACAATATTTTCTGGTCAGCAAAAATTAACTTAGTATAATTATTGACATTGCACAGCGTGGAGACGCGGGACAAACCCGAAGGTGATGTGGTGCCCCCAATGATGAGAGTAGACACATCCATGGTGGATGAGCCAACACCAA
This sequence comes from Miscanthus sacchariflorus, assembly GCA_002993905.1. Lineage (NCBI taxonomy): Eukaryota > Viridiplantae > Streptophyta > Magnoliopsida > Poales > Poaceae > Miscanthus > Miscanthus sacchariflorus. Next base: position 3,954,164 of record CM009603.1, read on the forward strand.
TGACGAGAATGACCTCCACCATCCTGGAGGCGCAGAAGGAGAAGAGCGGCATCAGCGAAGTGCCGGCCACTCCTACTGCACCAACCGACCAGTCCGGGGGGCTGTGGAGCGCTCTGGTGCAGTGCTGGGTGAAGGAACATAGTCACCAGCTACCCTAGGAAGCCTAGCCTTGCCCCTATAGCAGCCGATGGTTCCCTAGGAGAACCAGGAGGCGGTGCCCAAGCTGTCCACCGAGGAGATTGACGTCATCGAACATGAGGAGGCACAGCCTCAGAGCATTCGCATCTTTCAGAAATGGGGGAAGGAGGTGGTATTGGTCGAGGAGAAGACCACGCTAGAAGTCAAGAGACTCCACTCGACCCTCAACACTGCCATGTAGAAGATCGAGGTAAGCTACGATCGATAGTTGTCCAACAGACTATCTTTGGTACTGTTGTTTCAAACTGTTGTTGTCGCAGGACATACTCCAAACGGCGGAGCACCGCCATAGGCTTGTTGAACGGGTGGCACCGCTTGTTGGAGAAAATGAGGCATTGAAGGCCATGGTTGCCAACCTCGAGAAGGGCATCTGGAGGGCCCAGTGAGAAAGGGACCTGGCAGAGTCCAATGTTTTGGACCTAGAGTTTTAGAAGAACTCCTTGGCCGAGCAGCTGAAGATCATCTCTGACTAGAGAAAAGGTACTGGATACCCCCAGATCGAGTAGTTTATCTATCAGAAAATCACTTAACTATTTTATGTATATAGTCTTGGAGGGGGAGCTCATCTTATCATGCTAGGTCGTCGAGCAGCTCTAGAGGAAGAAGAAGGCGGCTGAAGACCGGGCGGCGAAGCTAGCCGACAAGTTGGAAGGTAAGACCATGGGGCCAAAGGTAATGCTAGGAGTATCCAACCTGATGCGACCATTCTGTCTTTGTAGATTATCGTGAAAGGACCCAGGCATAGTTCTAGGACTTCGTACTTTAAGTGGAGGCTGAGAAAGCCAAGGTGGAGGCGATCGCAGCTAGGATAAAACCCATGCTCAACTACATCGACCTTGACGTGGTGGAGTCCTCGGAGCCATAGCCCGCTCTAAGGCCACGCTGACCAGACACCATCATTGATAGGTGTCGGGGGGCCTAGGAGAGCTTCAAGAACTTTAACAGGGGTGTCGTCCTCTCCATTGCCACTCACGTCCTGGTGGTCGTTCGTTCTCACTATCCCTCAATCAAACTTGAGGTGATATGGGGTGGCTTCGCTAGGGGGACCACCTAAGAAAACATAGAGAGGCTGGAGAACGATGTGGATGAGGCGGCTGCTAAGCTATCGAGCGATGTCGACCTATTTAGACATGATTAAGGAGAAAATTGTACCTACACAATGATTTGTATGTAAATATTGGAGGCAAAAATGAATGCTTGATGTTTTATGCAATGAATTTTGTATGGTGTTGAGCAATACGTTGCATTATCGTTTAGGCATTACTTTTCGAAGTTTTTACATGTTCGTGTTAAAAATTTGTCCGAGCAGTTAGTCTTTTACCAAACGCTTAGCCTTGGCTAGCCCGTATTCTGTAACGTCGAGCGCTGGAGCCCGTGCACGTGTAAGACATACAAGCATGACCAAGGAGCTGCTGCCAACCACCCATGATGTGGAGTGTTAGAGCTTCAGCATGTGTAGGGAGAGATCAGGGATAGAGCCTTTTCTAAGGAGCTCGGGCTTAGAACATCACTGTCGGTGATTTGGAGAGAAAAGGGCGCTTATGGAGATTTTGTGGAGTTATTCGGTGCTCATTTAAGGTGTTAAAAGGTGGAGAACTCATGGAGAAATCATGAAAAAAGTAATCAAATGGAGGTATAGTGGAGATCATATCATGGCGAAAACTTTATTGAACTTTCAGAGTACATAAGAGGAGTACATATCTTTGTTGTAGCGTTTCACGGATAGAAATGTATTAGTAGCTCGATGTTCCATGAATTGGGTATGTCCACTCCCTTGAGGTCGCACAACCGGTAGGACCATGGCTGGGTGACTTCCTTGATCATATACGGCCCTTCCCAAGGTGATGAAAGTTTGTGCATTCCTTCTATCTTCTGTTTTTGCCATAGGACGAGGCCGCCGACCACAAATGACTGGCCCTTAACATTGCAGCTATGGTATTTTCTCAGCCTTTCTAGATATTTGGCTGTTCGGACGCACGAGACAAGGCGCTCTTCTTTTGCTCTGTCAACATCCTCCATTTGGGCTTCTGCATACTGTTCCTCATCATAATATTCCACTCTCGGTGCTCGAAAGGCAACATCAGCAGGGAGCACGACCTTAGAGCCATAGACCAAAAAATACAGCGACACACCGGTATTACGACTGGTCTGCGTGCACAGTCCCTAGACTATCGTTGGCAATTCCTTGAGCCATAGGCTAGGGTGCTTTTCTTCTTTCTGGTATAGTCTCTTCTTGAGGGCATCTAATATCATGTCATTTGCCCGTTCGACCTGGCCATTGGCTCTAGGGTGGGCTACTGAGACGTATTTGACCAAAATGCATCGGTCTTCGCAGAAGTCCCAAAAATGGTGGCCGGTAAAGGTTGACCCGAGGTCGGTGATAATGCTATTTGGAAGACCAAATATGTGGATGATGTCCTCAAAGAGCTCGATGGCCTTTCTTGGCATGGTTGAGGTGAGAGGCTTATATTCTATCTACTTTGAAAATTTATCGATGGCGATATAGACATACCAGAAACCACCTGTCCCTTGCTTAAAAGGGCCAATCATGTCAAGTCCCCAACATGCAAATGACCAAGATGTGGGGATGGTCTGCAAGACCTATGTCGGTATGTGTATTTGCTTGGCGAGAAATTGGCATGCTTCGTAGTGCTGGACTAGGTCCTCGGCATTGGCGATGGCCGTAGGCCAGTAAAAACCTGCTCGAAAGGCCTTGCCGACCAGATTCCTAGAGGCATCGTGATTGCCATAGGAGCCAATATGGATTTCGTGGAGTAGCTTAACTTCTTCGTCTCTAGTGATGCATTTAAGCAAGATTTATCCCTTTGCGTTTTTTCTCATTAGCTTCTCGCCAACCAGGACGTAGTGCTTACTATGGTGGATAATACACTCTGTTTTAGCCTTATCAGCTGGGACATTGGCATTGGTGAGGTACTTGATGAATTGTTCCCTCCAGTCGGTGGTACATCCTGGCACGGTGAGGACGAGCTATTCATCGGGGAGAGTTTCTTGATCTTCGTTTTTCTCATTGATTGATGACGCCATGAGGTCCTGGACGAATACTCAGGTGGAACTTTGGCATGAGTAGAGCCTATCTTGGATAGCTGGTTGGCCAATTGGTTCTGGTCTCGCACCACGTGATGGTACTCGATGCCATAGAATTTCCCTTCTAGTTTCCTGATCTCCAAGCAGTAAGCCTTCATTTTGTCGCTGGTATAGGACTAGTCCTTGTTCACTTGATTGATAACTAACGTGGAGTCCCCGTATACCATGAGGCGCTTGACGCCGAACTCGATGGCTATGCAGAGCCTGTGGAGACACTCTTCATATTCGACGGTGTTGTTGGAGGCAAGAAAATGAATTCAGAGAATGTAGCAGAGTTTTTCCTTGGTCAGGGTGATGAACAAGATTCCTGCTCGAGCACCATCGATATTGAGAGCACCATCAAAGTACATCGTCCAATGTTCAGGGCGATCGGTGGGAATAGGTTCTTGGATCTCAGTCCACTCAGCAACAAAATCAGCCAATGCTTGGGATTTTATGGTTGGTCGGCTTTTAAACTCAATGGAGTAAGTGTTGAGCTCTAGCGCCCATTTGATGATGCGGTCATTGGCTTCTTTGTTACGGAGGATGTTGCCCAGAGGGAATTCGGTGACTACCATAATTTTGTAGAACTCAAAGTAATGGCAAAGCTTTTGAGATGTAATCAAAATGGCCTATAATAGCTATTGTACCTGAGGGTAGCGTGTTTTGGAGTCGTAAAGGACATTGCTAATGAAATAAATCAGTCATTGGACCTTATAGGTGTGTCCAACCTCCTCGCGTTCGACCACGATGGTCGTGCTAACTACCCTTGATGTAGCCGCGATGTAGATCAGGAGGGTTTCATCGGGTTTCAGAGCTGTCATGACCAGAGGCTTTGTTAGAAAAAGCTTGAGCTGCTCGAAGGCCGTGTCGGCCTCGTCTGACCATGAAAAGCACTTGGACGCTTTGAGCAACTTAAAGAAGGGGAGACCCTTTTCGCCTAGGCGTGAGATGAAATGACTTAGTGCTGCCATACACCCCGTAAGCTTTCGTATATCCTTAACACAGGTTGGCCGCTTCATGTTGGTGATGGCCGATATTTTTTTGGGGTTTGGCTCGATGCCGTGAGCGCTAATGATGTACCCTAGGAGGATACTAGAGGGAACGCCAAAGATACACTTAGATGGATTAAGTTTCCACCTAAACTCCTTTAAATTAGTGAAGGTTTTCTCAAGGTCGGCGATGAGGTTAGAGGTGGTTCTTGACTTGACAACCATGTCGTCTATATATGCTTCAACATTATGGCCTATCTGTTTGTTGAGACACATTTGAATAGCTCTCTGATAGGTTGCTCCGATGGTTTTTAGTCCGAAGGACATGATAGTATAGCAATATGCACCGAACGGAGTGATAAAAGAAGTTTTGATCTGATCATCCTCTTTCAAGGAGATCTGGTGATAGCTAGAGTAGCAATCTAAAAAGGAGAGGAGTTCATAGCCAGTGGTGGAGTCGATGACCTTGTCTATGCGAGGTAACCCGAAGGGGTCTTTAGGGCAGTGTTTGTTGAGATCGAAGTAATCAATGCACATCCTCCATTCTTTATTCTTCTTTTGTATAAGGACTGGGTTTGCTAGCCATTCAGGATGATACACTTCTTTCATAAATCTGGCTGCTAGCAGCCATTTTATTTCTACCCTAATAGCCTCCTTCTTATCTAGTGTGAATCGTCAGATCTTCTGCTTGATCAGCTTGATGGTCGGCAAGACGTTTAAGGAGTGCTCGATCTTCTCCCATGGTACCCCTGGCATGTCCATGGGTTTCCATGCAAATACGTTGGTGTTGGCACGTAGGAAGGAGACGAGCGCGCCTTCCTATTTGGGATCAAGGTTAGCCTCGATCTTGATGGTCTTGGAGGGGTCGTCGAGGCCGAGGCCAACCTCCTTAGTCTCTTTCGACTTGGGGGAGGCGCGAGGAGCTTCAATAGTTGGGATCTCCTAGACTTCAGGAGGCACCATCTTGGAATCTGCTACGAGCCTTGCCATTTAAATGGAGAGGTTAGTAGATTCAGCGAGGGTGAGGCTTTCTATCTCACAGGCATAAGAGACAGAGAGGTTGGCACGAAGGGCCAAGACTCCTATAGGCGCAGGCATCTTGAGTACCAGATATGCATAGTGCGGGATGGCCATGAACTTGGCCAGAGCTGGTCAGCCAAGTATGGCATGGTAGGCAGTGTTGAAGTCGACCACGTAGAAGTTGATATGCTCGATGTGGAAGTTGACAACCATGCCAAACTATACTGGCAAGGTAATCTCACCAAGAGGTTAGGATGCCCTATCGAGCACTACCCCCCAAAAAGAAGAGTCGGAGGGTGTAAGGTCTGCAACGGTGAGGCCTAGTTATCTTAAGGCTCTGGCAAAAAGTAGATTAAGAGCACTTCCACCATCGACAAGGACCTTCTTGAAGAGTACTTTTTCCACCGTTGCATTCAACACAAGGGGAAAATGCCCTATGTATGGGATATCCATCAACTGGTCGACCCTGCTAAAGGTTATAGGGACCTGAGACCATGGGCGATAGCTTGGGTCGGCGATAGTATCTTCTTTGGACATGATGAGCACTCATCGGGCGGTGAGCTTTCAATCCCTTTTGCTTTTAGCAGAGACAACTCCTCTAAAGATGGTGGCGACCACCTTGTCATAGTCTTGGAAAGCGTTGTTGTTGTTTCTTGGTGGTCAGCGTCCCTGATTAGCGTCGTCTTCATGGTCATCCTTCTTCTTGTTCTAGAACTCCTTGGCCAGACCAAGGAAGTCCTTCATCTTGTGCTTGCTGTCCTTGTGAAGGGGGCAGGGACCCTCTAGGATCTTCTTATATTGCTTGTCATAGTAGCATTTGGCGCGAGGTTCGTTGACTGCCGCGATGAAGTTGTCTGGTTGATGACGGTGATACTGCGCTGCTTTCGACCCTTTTGGATGGCCGCACAGGGCATCGTGGCAGCATTCCCTATTGTCGTGTCGATGATCGTCGCCATGTTGCTCGTCCTATAGATCGTCACCTCGACGTGGTGGTCAAGGATGCTGTCGAGCACTGTTGTCTTCGTTGTGGCATAGCTCGGCTTCTTTGGCATTCGCATACTGGTCTACCATGGTGAGCATCTCACCAATCCCCTTTAGGGGCTTGCGGTTGAACTTGGAGCATAGATCATGGTGGATAAGGCCACGGACGAAGGCGATGATGACTTCTACCTCAGTGATGTTGGGTATTGAGTACCTCATGTCGGAGAAACATCGAATGTAACTACGGAGGAGGTCGGAAGACTTCTTGTAAATGTGATTCAGATCATGCTTAGTTCCTGGGCGATTACATGTAGCCATGTAATTGTCGGTGAAAATCTTCTTCAACTGCTCCCATGATTCAATAGAATCTAGAGGGAGGCCGGTGAACCAGTTCATCACTGGAGGGGTAAGCATGATGGGCAAATAGTTTGCCATCATGCTGGTGCCACCCCCAATGGTGCACATAGCAGTGGCGTACGCTTGTAGCCACTATGTGGGATTCATACGACCCTCATAGGGTTCAACCCCGATGATCTTGAAACCATGGGGCCACTAGAGTGTTCGAAGGGCCCTTATAAAAGCCTAGGACCCTCCGAATCATTGCCGTCATGGTCGGCGGGAAGTGGAGCACCCCTAGCAGCTGGTAGACTAGGGAGGGACTGTAGGGCATCTATCGGATTGCCAAACTCACATCATATTCCTAGCGTCGTTCCACCTCTTGCTCATGCCTGGAAAAGCAACGTACGTCGATGTTCCAGTGGATGTCATGGAGATTGTTGAGGTGTCCATGGGCATCCATCTAAGGCTAGTTGACCTCCTGGTTGGCGTTAGGATTAGCATTATGAGTTGGCTGTCCAGGGTTGTTGACTAGGTTGCCCCTGTTCCCTCCCTGGAGAAATTGATCGCCGTCCTGACAGTGGTCGGCAAGGCGACTCCTACTGGGACAGTTAGAGGGATGAGATCTTGGAGTAGCAGATCAATGATTGGATCCTATTAAATGAGAGGACGCTTGATCTGGGCGAATCTCATTGATGCGGCAGTGAGCCATCTTGATCATTGCAGTGATCATAGCGTCCTCGGGTGTCTATGGGAGTCTACCGAGCTCGTTGGTGGCGACAGTGAGATTAGCACTCAGGGTTTGATAATCTTCATGGTCTCCAACGCGCATGAAGTCCACATCAAGGTTCCATCGCAGACAGTTTTGATCTCCTTGGCCACCGACATGGTCGGCGTTGGCATCGGCCTCGACGGTGGCAATAGCGGCTTCATTCTCCCGGCAAGTCGCTCGATTGGCATTTTAGGTGACATAGGCCTCATGATCTTGTTCAGTCTCCCCATCATGGGGCGGGCTATCGAGGCTGACCATAAAGAGCTCTCCCATGAAATCTGGTGGAAAGCGAGGGCAGATGGGAATTGTTTCGACGATAGTCTCTGTAGAGCCATGAGACTCAGAGCTCGGATCCTCTTCCAAATGGTATAGAGGGGCTCAATAGGGAGCTAATGGATCAGCACCATGTTGACGGTTAGAGTGAACTAATTAGCGTTGTGGTTGGTGAGCAGAGAGTTGGAGGTGACCTGGTCGGCGAAAAGGCCCCTCATGACTTTCTAGGAAACAATGGTCGCATTGATGAGGCCAAAAGGCTGATCCATTGGTGTGCCTTCCCCGAAGAGACCCCAACCAGCGTGGACCAGATTATATCTAGGGGTGGTCGGTGGTGGACTATGTGTCCTTCTGGAGATGCAGTGATAACGAGGTCTTTCCTGCAGTGCTCAAGACAGAGACAGCGTGTAGGGCGCTTGGAGCTAGTTCCTTGATGATGCCAAGGCGGTGAAATCTCCCCGTCACATGCGGATTGGGCTAGACCTGATTCCACGAAGGACAAGCAATCAGTGAGCTTGTGACTGAGCTGGTTAATGCATCCAACTAGGTCATCGTTGTCGATCTGCTTCCTCGGGTATCGAGGGAGCAATCGGTGAGCGATCGATGACCCGGTGACCAGATCTACAGGCGCGAACGTCGGCATGGTCAGCGTGGAGCTGATCTGATCTAGCTCAATGATCTCCCCATCACTATTGGCATTGATGATCCATGAGATTGACCCAATCATGAAGATCTAACCGGGTATAGGGGAAACGAAGAGCTAGGAAAACGTACCATCTGGTTCGCCATGGAACAGCACATACACCCCTACCTGGCATGTCAACTGTCGACAAAAGATGCTTAGCAGTCCACCGAGGGGTTACCCATGATGGTAGATTGTTTGAAGGAGGTGCGCGTGACCAAGAACAAGATGGCAACAGAGACACAAGAGTTAGATAGGTTCGGGCCATCGGCGCGACGTAATACCCTACTCCTATGGTCTGTTGTTCTGTATTGGCTATCGTATGAAGATGTTGTGTTTTGAGGGGGTCCCCTATCTGCCTTATATAGTCGGGGGTAGGGTTATAGGTCGGTTAAATCTAGAAAATAATCAGCAAGTAATAACAGATTACAAAGATCATGAAATCATAACATATCTAATAGATCACGTCATATCTTTAGGATATGCTTCTGGAGTCCTGTAGATCTTTGCCGAGCAGCATCGTGCCCCGCAAGGCACCGTCTGGTGGGCTGGGCCGTCCCTAGAGATGCACCCCATGTCCCTTGCTATGGGTATCCGGGGTCAGAACCCCCACAACCACCAAGTTTGGGATTTTTCTTAGATGGTTTGGTACTTTCTCCGATTTAATTGATTTTCTGCATGACGTCACCGATTAATTATAGGTTAAACTGAGCCTACCACCAAAATAATTTAGAATAGGACAAACTTTTCCATAGGGTCTCATGTGCCCTAGGGACCAATTTTTTGTCCATGTGGATGGCAAATTCTAGTGTGCCCAACATGTAACTAGCCCTATTTTGTCTCGTGTAGCACAGAGAAAAATATAATAATACTAAAAATCATCAGAAAAACCTAAGATCTTGTGTGGGGCCATAATTTGGATGTACATGGTTAAAAAAAAATTCAATACATTTCAACATAGGTGGATTATACATGCTTCACATAGGTATACAAGTCATCTAATGTTACAATGACCAAACACTTGGGTTTCCAAGGTTTCTGCGGTTCATATGCATTCCGGTGTTATATTGGTGTCAAACTTTTTTCTCAGGATAGCACGTGCCACGGGTGAGGAAACCACTAAGTTTGGGATTTTTCTAAGATGGTTTGGTACTTTCTCTAGTTTAATTGATTTTCCACGCGACGTCAGCGATTAATTAGAGGTTCAATTGAGCCTACCACCGAAATGATACGGAATGGTGCCAAACTTTTCCACAGGGTGTAATGTGCCATAGGAACCAATTTTTGATACATGTGGATGCAAAATTCTAGTGTTGCCCAACATTTATTTGGCCTTCTTTTGTCTCGTGTAGCACAGAGAAAAATATAATAATAAAAATCATCCGAAAAACCTAAGGTCTTGTGTGGGTCCTTAATTTGGATGTACATGCTCGCAAAAAAAAATTAAGCCATTTTGACATAGGTGGATTATACATGCTTCATAGAGGTATACAAGGCGTGTAATGTTACGATGACTAAATGCTTGCGTTCCCAAGATTTCTATGGTCATATGCATTCCGGTGCCGTATTGGTGTCAAACATTTTCTTAGGATAACACATGCCTCGGGTGAGGAAACCAGCAAGTTTGGGATTTTTGTGACATGGTTTGGTACTTATCTGGTTTAATTGATTTTTTGCGTGATGTCACCGATTAATTAGAGGTTCCACTGAGCCTACCACCGAAATAATCCGGAATGGTGCTAAACTTTTCCATAGGGTCTAATGTGCCATAGGGACCAATTTTGGGTCCATGTGGATGCACATTTTATAGTGTGCCTAACATGTAACTGGCCCTCTTTTGTCTCGTGTAGCATAGAGAAAGATATAATAATATTAAAAATCATCAGAAAACCTAAGATCTTGTGTGAGGCCAAAATTTGGGTGTACATGCTTCTAAAAAAATTCAAGCCATTTCAACATAGGTAGGTTGTACATGCTTCGCAGAGGTATACAAGGCATCTAATGTTACAATGACTAAACACTTGGGTTCCCAAGGTTTCTGTGGTTCATATGCATTCCAATGCCGTATTGGTCTCAAACTTTTTTCTCATGATAGCACGTGCCATGGGTGAGGAAACCACCAAGTTTGGGATTTTTCTGAGATGGCTTGGTACTTTCTCCAGTTTAATTGATTTTCCTCGCGATATCACCGATTAATTAGATGTTCAACTGATCCTACCACCGAAACGATTTGCAATGGGGCCAAACTTTTTCATAGGGTCTCATATGCCCTAAGGACCAATTTTTGGTCCATGTGGATGGCAAATTCTAGTGTGCCCGACATGTAACTAGACCTCTTTTATCTCGTGTAGCACAGAGAAAAATAAAATAATATTAAAAATCATCAGAAAAACCTAAGATCCTGTGTGGGGCCATAATTTGGGTGTACATGCTTGAAAAAAATTTCAATCCATTTCGATATAGGTGGATTATACATGCTTCACTGAGGTATACAAGGCGTCTAATGTTAAGGTTTCTATGGTTCATATGCATTCCGGTGCAATATTGGTCTCAAAGTTTTTCCTCAGGATAGCACGTGCCATGGGTGAGGAAACCACCAAGTTTAGGATTTTTCTAAGATGGTTTGTCACTTTCTCCAGTTTAATTGATTTTTCACGCGACGTCACCGATTAATTAGAGGTTCAACTGAGCCTAGCACCGAAACGATCCAGAATGGTGCCACACTTTTCCACACGGTCTAATCTGCCATAGGGACCAATTTTTGGTCCATTTTGAATGCAAAATTCTAGTGTGCCCAAGATGTAAGTGGCCCTCTTTTGTCTCGTGTAGCACAGAGAAAACGATAATAATATTAAAAATCATCAAAACCTTAATTTCAAACCATTTCGATATAGGCGGATTATACATGCTTTACAGAGGTATACAAGGCGTCTAAGGATACAATGACTAAACACTTGGGTCCCAAGGTTTTTGTGGTTCATATGCAATTCGGAGCCATATTGTTCTCAAACTTTTTCTTAGGATAGCATGTGTCATGGGTGAGGACACCACCAAGTTTGGGATTTTTCTGAGATAGTTTCGTACTTTGTCCGGTATAATTTATTTTCCACACGATGTCATAGATTAATTAGAGGTTCAACTAAGCCTACCACCGAAATAATCCAGAATGGTGCCAAACTTTTCCATAGGGTCTAATGTGCCATAGGGACCAATTTTTGATCTATGTGGATGCAAAATTCTAGTGTGCCCAACATGTAACTAGCCCTCTATTGTCTTGTGTAGCACAGAGAAAAATATAATAATATTAAGGGAATTTTGTATTTTTACCCCTACTTTGATGTTCAATTGTGATTTTACCCTCGTTTTTGTTATGATTGTGATTTTACCCCTACTTTGTAACTACTAAGGCTCAGTTTATCCTTACTTTTAACTCTGTTAGTTTTATCTGAAATAAAAAAAACAACAAAACCCTTCCCAGTAAAACCAAAGGACAACAATACCCCTTCCACTTATACCCTCCCCAATCCCCCGTCCTCTGCCATATCCTCTATGTCTCTCTTGTTCTCCTCATGTCAATGCTCTGAAATCCTAGCAGTGGCATGGGCGTGGGGTGCGGCTGGGTGGCATGAGGCTAGGCAGCTCCTTGCGTCGCCGATGAGGGCACGAGCATGGCCCCGAGCGACCAGGCCCCATTCATCGGGCGGGCAGGCGCCCGAGCGTCGAGCGGCCAGGGCCCAGCAGCTGAGCGTGGGGTGTGGCTACCATCCATGTTGACCTCGAAGTCGGAGGGGACGACTGAGGAAGGGATGGAGGGTGATGCGATGGAGGGGCGTAGTCGACGCTAGACGGAGAACAGGACGGCGGCTGTCGTCATGGCCTCGGTAGGGACTGGCTACGGGCGATGCTGGCGTGGCAGTGGCTTTCGCGGCCACCGGTGAGGCCACAGCCGGGGCTTGCTGGCATGGCCGCCCCGGCGTCTACTCCGGTGGCGGCACATCTCCACCGAGGGCGAGGCACGGAAGGAGATGGCCACAGCCATGGCACGGGTACCATGGGGGGATGGGGCCATGGGATGTGCTACCACTGGAGGACATAACCACGTGAGGCGGACTCCATGAGGGCATCATCGGTGGGGGCTAAGGATAGGATAAGGTCAAGGGCAGGCACCAAGAGGAGCCATGGCATGTGGGCGTAGGTGTGGCGGGCATCCGGCGTCCGCATGCAGGCGCTGCCGCTATGTAGGAGACGACGGGACGTCACCATGGGGGAGAGGGAGAAGCGCCACCACTGTGTGGGAGAGGGAGGAGCGTCGCTGTGTGGGAGAGGGAGAAGCGTCGCCGCTGTGTGGGAGAGGGAGGAGTGTCGCTGTGGTGGGGGAGAGAGAGAGCGACGGGTGCCGATGTCAGCGAGAGGGAGAGGGGCGAGTGGCGCCGTGCTTGGGCCCAAGAGACTGGACAGGGAGAGGGACAGGGAGGAGCTAGAGATTCACGAAGCCTCGACGCGTGGAGGGTATGGGACAAAATGATGAGCGGATTGTTGACGTGCCAATGGCAAGGGCACCGCTGCTATTAGCAATTGTGGACACTGGTAGAAAAATATCCGAGGATACATAGATGTAAAAATATTTATTTATAATTAAACAAGAAATTTGACTTAGCTTGTTTGATGCGCAGCTCAGCATGTCAACCACGTGTTGGAGTTGGATCGACAATTGGGAGAATCACAATCTATATTTGCATGCTGTACGGAATCATATGTAACAAGTTGTGCACTGATGTTGACAGATTTTTTTAAAAAAATAGGGGTAAAATCACAATGTATTCAGACAAGTAGGGGCAATTTCGCATGGGTAAACTTGTCCTTACTGAGCACATTTGACACCATTACCTGCTGTTCACGGAATAGGGGTAAACTTAAGCTTCGTTTTAAAAAAAACAGGGATAAAATCACAACGATGACAAAAGCAGGGGTAAAATCACAACTGGACATCAAAGTAGGGGCAAGAACACAATAGCCCCTAATATTAAAATCATTAGAAAAAATTTTATTTTCCGCACGATGTCACCGATTAATTAGAGGTTCAACTGAGCCTACCACCTAAACGAGAATGGTGCCAAACTTTTCCAACGAGTCTAATGTGCCATAAGGATTAATTTTTGGTCCATGTGGATACAAAATTCTAGTGTGCACAACATGTAACTAGCCCCCTTTTATCTCATGTAGCAGAGAGAAAAATATAATAATATTAAAATCATCAGAAAAACCTAAGATCTTTTGTGGGGCCATAATTTGGGTGTACATGCTTACAAAAAAAATTCAAGCTATTTCGATATAGGTGAGTTATACATGCTTCACAGAGGTATACAAGGCCTCTAATGTTACAATGACTAAACATTTGTGCTCTCAAGGTTTCTGTGGTTCATATGCATTCCAGTACCGTATTGGTTTTAAACATTTTCTTAGGATAGCACATGCCACAAGTGAGGAAACCACCAAGTTTGGGATTTTTTTTGAGATGGTTTCGTACTTTCTCCAGTTTAATTGATTTTCCACGCGACTTGACCGATTAATTAGAGGTTCAACTGAGCCTACCACCAAAATGATTTGAAATAGGGCCAAACTTTTCCACAGGGTCTCATATGCCCTAGGGACCAATTTTTTATCAATGTGGATACCAAGTTCTAGTGTGTCCAACATGTAACTAGCCCTCTTTTATCTCGCGTTGCACAGACAAAAATATAATAATATTAAAATCATTAGAAAAATATAAGATCTTGTGTGGAGTCATAATTTGGGTGTACATGCTTGCGAAAAAACTTTCAAGCCACTTCGACATAAGTGGATTATACATGCTTCACAAAGGTATACAACACGTCTAATGTTACATTGACTAAGCACTTAAGTTCCCAAGGTTTCTGCGGTTCATATGCATTCCATGGCTTAATTAGTCTCAAACTTTTTCTCAGGATAGCAAGTTCCACGGGTGAGGAAACCACCAAGTTTGGGATTTTTCTAAGATGGTTTGGTACTTTCTCCGGTTTAATTGATTTCCCACGCCACATCACCTATTAATTAGAGGTTCAACTGATCCTACCACTTAGACAAGAATGAAACTAAACATTTCCAATGAGTCTAATGTGCCATAAGGATCAATTTTTGGTCCATCTGGATGTAAAATTCTAGTGTGCCCAACATATAACTATCCCTCTTTTATCTAACGTAGCAGAGACAAAAATATAATAATGTTAAAAATCATCAAAAAAAACTAAGATCTTGTGTGGGGCCATAATTTGGGTGTACATGCTTAAAAAAAATTTAGTCTATTTCGACATAGGCGAGTTACACATGCTTCATAGAGGTATATAAGGCCTCTAATGTTACAATGACTAAACACTTGGATTCCCAAGGTTTCTGTTGTTCATATGCATTCTAGTGTTGTATTGGTCTCAAATGTTTTCTTAGGATAGCACATGCCATGGGTGAGGAAACCACCAAGTTTGAGATTTTTCTGAGATGGTTTGGTACTTTCTCCGGTTTAATTGATTTTTCGCGCGACATCACCGATTAATTAGAGCTTCAACTGAGCCTACCATCGAAATGGTCCAGAATGGTGCCTAACTTTTCCAAAAGGTCTAATGTGCCATTGGAACCAATTTTTGATCCATGTGGATACAAAATTCTAGTGTGCCTAACATGTAACTGGCCCTCTTTTGTCTCGTGTAGCATAGAGAAAGATATAATAATATTAAAAATCATCAGAAAACCTAAGATCTTGTGTGAGGCCAAAATTTGGGTGTACATGCTTGTAAAAAAATTCAAGCCATTTCGACATAGGCAGGTTGTACATGCTTCACAGAGGTATACAAGGCGTCTAATGTTACAACGACTAAACACTTGGGTTCCAAGGTTTCTGTGGTTCATATGCATTCCGGAGCTGTATTAGTCTCAAACTTTTTCTTAGGATAGCACGTGCCACGGGTGAGGAAACCACAAAGTTTGAGATTTTCTAAGATGGTTTGGTACTTTCTTCAGTTTAATTATTTTCCACGCGAGGTCACTAATTAAATAGAGGTGCAACTGAGCCTGCCACCAAAATGAACCGGAATGGTGCCCAAGTTTTCCACAGGGTCTAATATGCCACAGGAACTAATTTTTGGTCCATGTGGATGCAAAAGTCTAGTGTGCCCAATATGTAACTGGCCCACTTTTGTCTCGTGTAGCACAGAGAAAAATATAATAATATAAAAAATCATCGAGAAAACCAAAGATCTTATGTGGGGCCTTAATTTGGGTGTACAAGCATGCAAAAAAAATTCAAACAATTTTGATATAGACGGATTATACATGCTTCACAGAGGTATACAAGGCGTCTAATGATACAATGACAAAACACTTAGGTCCCAAGGTTTCTGTGGTTCATATGCATTCCAGAGCCATATTGGTCTCAAACTTTTTCTTAAGATATCACATGCCATGGGTGAGGAGACCACCAAGTTTGGGATTTTTCTGAGATGGTTTTGTACTTTGTCCGGTATAATTTATTTTCCGTGCGACGTCACAGATTAATTAGAGGTTCAACTAAGCCTACCACCGAAATAATCCAGAATGGTGCCAAACTTTTCCATAAGGTCTAATGTGCCATAAGGACCAATTTTTTGTCCATGTGGATGCAAAATTCTAGTGTGCCCAACATGTAACTAGCCCTCTATTGTCTCGTGTAGCACAGAGAAAAATATAATAATACTAAAATCATCAGAAAAACCTAAGATCTTGTGTGGGGTCATAATTTGGGTGTACATGCTTGCAAAATAAATTTCAAGTTATTTTGACATAGGCGGATTATACATGCTTCACAGAGATATACAAGGCGTCTAATTTTACAATGACTAAAGATTTGGGTTCCCAAGGTTTCTTTGGTTCATATGCATTCCGATGCCGTATTGGTCTTAAACGTTTTCTCTGAATAGCACGTGCCATGGGTGAGGAAACCACCAAGTTTGGGATTTTTCTGTGATAGATTGGTACTTTCTCTAGTTTAATTGATTTTTCTTGCAATGTCACCGATTAATTAGAGGTTCAACTGAGCCAACCACCGAAACGATCCGGAATGGTGCCAAACTTTGCCTTAGGGTCTATTGTGCCATAGGAACCAATTTTTGATCTATGTGGATTAAAAATTCTAGTGTGCCCAACTTGTAACTGGCCATCTTTTGTCTCGTGTAGCATAGAGAAAAATATAATAATATTAAAAACCATTATAAAAACCTAAGATCTTGTGTGGGCCATAATTTGGGTGTACATGCTTGTAAAAAAATTTCAAGCCATTTTAACATAGACAGATTATACATGCTTCACAGAGGTATACAAGATGTCTAATGTAACAATAACTAAACACTTGGGGTTCCCAAGTTTTCTGTGGTTCATATGCATTATGAAGCTGTATTGTTCTCAAACATTTTCTTAGGATAGCATGTGCTATAGGTGAGTAAACCACCAAGTTTGGGATTTTTCTGAGATGGTTTGTTGCTTTATTTGGTTTAATTGATTTTCCACGCGACGTCACTGATTAATTATAGGTTCAACTGAGCCTACCCCCGAAACAATCCAGAATGGTGCCCAACTTTTCCATAGGGTCTAATGTGCCATAGGGACCAATTTTTTGTCCATGTGGATACAAAATTCTAGTGTCCAACATGTAACTAGCCCTCTTATGTCTCATGTAGCATAGAGAAAAATATAATAATATTAAAAATCATCAAAAAAATCTAAGATCTTGTGTGGTGCCATAATTTGGGTGTACATGTTTGGCAAAAAAAATTCAAGCCATTTCAACATAGGTGGATTATATATACTTAACACAGGTATACAAGGCGTCTAATGTTTCTCAGATGGTTTGCTACTTTCTTTGGTTCAATTGATTTTCCACGTGACGTCATCGATTATTGTTAACAATAATTTTAAAATAAATTTCTAACCGACAGTGATAACTATAATTTTAAATAAATTTCAAAAAAAATCCATTTTTATATCTTTTTATTGAGTTATAGTGTAGTTAGTTTATATTAAAAATAAAACATAATTAAAAAAATTGTCGCGCCCGGGGTTCGAACCCGGGCAATGGGAGCTAGAATGCTGAGCCTTAACCGCTGCTTTAGTAGTAGTAGTTCAAAAGGAACACAAAATAAAACTTACTTATAGGTGTGCTAATGCCCCTATCACTACTGGTTCCTGGCTTGCCCGACAGTGATGCCCCCTCATCACTACCGGTTCGCATTGTGAACTGGTAGTGATACCCGTCATCACTGTCGGTTTCTATTTGGAACCAGCAGTGATGATGGGTATCACTGTCAGTTTGCATTAAAAATCGGCAGTGATGCTCCTCACTATATATAGGTAGAGCACGTGGGGGTGAAATATTTCACCCTTATTCGAACGCACGCGCTGCTCTGTTCCTCCACGTCGGTGAACCAGAGCCTCCACCCGAGCTACCATCGCGCCCTCCTCTTCCTCAATGTTGGTGGCCGTGCTTCACCGTCCACCCGCCCGATGCCATCCCCAACCCTACTTCCTCGGTGCCACTAGACCATGGACGCAACCCGTGCCCTCGTCTTCCTCGATGCCACTGGAGCAATGCCGCCTACATCTCCAAAGACCGAGGCCCTTAGGAGTGCATAGAGAGCTGCTACTGCCCTCCCACGTGGTGAGTGCCTTCGGCCATGCCCCTTAGATGTTCGCTGAAATGCCCGTGAGGGTGTCCCCAAGTGTAACAGGCAGATGCCATGCCCCTTAGACAGTCTCCAATAGCCACTACCCAAAATACAAGACCCATTACATGTTTGGGTTGGACTAAGGTTCAATACCCATAAAAGATTTTCTCCAACAATGAGACCTAAAAGCGAACTCTTCCTATAAATAGGTCTTTAGGAGTGAGGATACTCAAATTTAGGTTATACCTCTCCTGACACCTAAAATTGGTCTTCCATATAGGTACTCTATTGGATGCTATATGTATTTGGTTGGAGACCTATTTTGGGTTTGGGTCTCGCAATGCATCTCCTTTAGTACAAGCCCTTGTTACTTGTACAAGCAGATAAATTCAAAGAAGAAACTAGTACAAGCTCTTGTTTAGTTCTCAACCAAAAACTTTACACCATATCCCATCGAAAGTTTGGACACATGCATGGAGTATTAAATATAGACTAAAACAATAACTAATTGCACAGATCGCGACTACTTTGCGAGATGAATCTATTAAGCTTAATTAGTCCATGATTTGACAAAAAGTGCTTTAATGTAAGGTATCCTTCTAGATTTGCTAAAATGTACAAGTGATCGATTCATTAGCACCATTATAATAAGATAATAAATGACATGGCCATGTCAATTAATCAGTTTTTCATGCTATATTTGAATACACATATGCTACTAATAGTTATACGCAACCAAAACTCACATGTATCATGTCACAGTCATGACCCATAAACTCCCGTCAACCCGTCGCCCAAGAAATGATAGGCAACAAGAAGGGGTTGATATCGGTGGGACGGGAGAGCTGCATGTTGAGAACGAGATACCATGGACCCCTACCTCTTGTCTCCAGATGGACCAAAATGACCAGGTAACTTAGGTTTCATTTGACTAGGTAGCAATACATGTTAATTAATTCAGATGGTCTTAGCTTACTCTCTAGCAGGAGGTTCAACTGACCGAGTAGCTAGAAGGTTCGGGTAGCAGCAGGGCTAGAACCAAATGAGGAGTGTCAAAGGTTCCAGAAGGTCCTAAGGCACATTGGCACATCACTCAGTTTGACCAAGTCGATGAGCCGCTCAAACCTAGAAAAGTTGTGTCTAATACAAGACTGTTATTGGCGCACTTTTAATGGAGTACATCCCAATTAACTATAGGAAGTGGATCGAGAAAGATGATGACCTGTGGAGGGTTTCTAAAAGTGAGAAGGATGCCATATGGGTTTAACGGATCCCGTGGTTTTTCACTTTCCCAGAGGACTGCGACAAGGAGCAAATCAAGAAAAAAAACAAAAGAAACCATGGGGACATGCTTCAAGAATTTCAAGGGGACATTGTACAAGAACTTTATCCTCAAGGATAAAGAGCCAAATTGGGATGGTAGAGAGTACATCAAGCAGAAGGACTTCTGGGAGGCTTTCAAGCAGTACAGGCTATCGGAGGAGTACTTGGAAGTCAGTAAGAAGAATAAGGAGAACTCGCTTAAAGTGATGAATCCTCACAAGCTCGGCTCTCGAGGCTACTCTAGTAAGATCGATGTATTTCAAGCTAAACTTGATGACCTGACACTCCGTGGTGTTGAGCCTGAGATTGTCACTTGGGAGCCTAGATCGTTATCTTTCTGTATGGTGAGGGGGGTATACCACAGCGTGGATGAGAGCTTTACCACTAAAAATCCATCCAAGAGCAGCCTCGTCATGAGGATCTCCGAGGTAAACGAAGAGGTGATGTAAGGGACCCGCACTTCTAACAGGGAGAATGACGTGCTCACCCAAACACTTGGAAATAAGGAGCACCCTTGTCACATGAGAGGACCTTAGAAACTTGCATTTGAGGAAGATTTGGCCACTTATTAGAGTCACTCTAGGGGTAAGGAGGCAAAAGAGGCAGGGTGTATGACATTTTTGAAAGAGATGGAAGCCAATTTTGAAAAACGGCTTGATGAGAGGGTTGAAGAAAGAGTCAATGAAATTATAGTATCTAGGAGATCAGCACAAGAACCTATTCTGACTAGCTCTAGCCCATAGGTCATGGGTCATAGCAGCTGCGGATCGACCCCACTCGATGATGTAGAGGCGAATGCACCTCATCTGGTTGACAAAATCACTGAGCCCGTCAATGTCAGGTTGTACGTCCATCAGCAATGGACAACAGACAAGGTGACGCTCGGCTAGGCCTGGCCTGGGGGAGACGGGGTAATCAATGGCCACCCAATTCCAACCGGTATGCCCGCATCAGCATTGATAGTATACTTCATAAGAAGTATAACAAGATCTACATTTATTACCCCACACATGAAGACAGGAAATGCCTTATTTAGAACAAGTGAGCTCATGTGGCCTAGCGGAAGCTCTTCATTAAGCTTGATGACCAGTTGTCTTTGGATGATGATAAGGAGGACGACAATGAATCGCCCCCGAGAGATCATGAACCTAGCTATCACTCTCCTATGCCTCAACGTCATACCTCTCCCTCTCTGCCACCCTAGAGAAAAGAGGATTCTCCTCCTCCTCGTGATTCCTCGCCTTCCTCTCCCCCACCCTAGAGAAAAGAGGATTCTCCTCCTCCTCGTGATTCCTCGCCTCCCTCTCCCCCACCCCAAAGAAAAGAGAATTCTCCTCCTCCTCATGAATCCCCGCCAAGATCCAAAGAAGTGCCATCTCGGCATAAAGCAAGCACAAGGGCACGGTCAGCCTCGAAGAGAGTGTCATCTGCTTTGGTAGATAATGTTACAAGAATGGCTAAAAGGAAGAAGCCAATGGATAAGGCACAACCTGTCAAGCCTGACTGCACGAAGGCATGCACTAGTTTTTTAAATTAATCGCCTCAAAACCTTGGTGGATGTCGGTCACCGATATAGAGCGGCAAGACAAGAGCGGGCATAATGAAGAGAGCCCTAAACCAAGAATTTGAATATAAGAGAAAAATAAACAAGTTTGTTGTAGATTTGGGCCTAAGCCTTGAGGAAGCTGAGTTACTTTATATATAATAAGAAGGAGAGTTTGAAAAGGTGAGTCTTGCGTACCAGTATACACTTGGGCATCGTTTGTTGGAAACTAAGAGGGAAGTAAATGATTTGTCAACAGATATGCGTCAACTGCATGACTATTACATGATTGATACCAAGAGCCGAGAGTACACTAGTTTTGAAGCTCTCATCTTATCTAGAGTGGTGTTCCGATGACCTAAAGAAACACTACATCATATCAGATATGACTGTCTATTTTAGCTCTTCAACAGGCGTGACCTTGACAACCTGTTGTGGACTTTGTAAGTACCGTTCTAGTATGATCCTATAATAAACTACTTCAGCAATGTTTTAACATATCTCATGCTTTATGCAGATGGGTGGCTGCATATTGCGATAAGGAAAAACTTTTTCACATTGGATTCTTGGATCCAATCATAGTAAACGAGAAAACATGCAGAGACGATATAAGATATGACAAGGCCCATATGACAGACCACGACCACAACTGTCAAAACATTCTTAGAAGATAAAAAAATGAACATACGTCTAGCCTACAATTGCGAGTATATGTTCTCATCCTTTATTTTGATCATCACTGCTATTTTTTTAAAGATTTTGATTAACTAGGACTTTGTGATTGCAGTTTCCATTTCATCTTCGTAGATATTAAACTTTTTGAGTCATGTATCGAGGTGTGGGATTCCAAGATGAGACCACTTTCTCATGTCGATCCCCTATGCGCAATGCTAAATGAGTAAGTGAATCCAATAACATGTTTTTTTAATCACATAACAGATTCTCATATTTCTTATTTTACACATTATATGACAGTGTCAAGGCACAAGTGGATGGGCTCTTGAAAGGTCCTTGCGTGGTTTTGGTAATTGAGTGACAACTTAGGTGGACTAATTGTGTTTATGTGAGATACACAGGTGATTAGT
>CM009603.1:4071592-4083006 GCA_002993905.1 Miscanthus sacchariflorus
GACCTAACTTAATTGCCTCTGTAAAACACACGTTAGTCACAGTAATCTTTTATTGTCATTAATCACCGAACCCCAATTAGGGGCCTAGATGCTTTCAAAAGCATTATGCTATATCCTATGCTAGCAAAACCTTATCTAGGCCATAGCTCAATTATGCTACCACTGAAAAAGAATTGTTGGCGGTCGTCTTCGTAATAGACAAGTTTAGATCTTACTTAGTGGGGGCAAAGGTAATTGTTTATACAGACCATGCTGCTCTTAAATACCTCCTCACTAAGAAAGATGCTAAGCCTCAGTTGATCTGATGGATTCTTTTGCTCCAAGAATTTGACATAGAAATAAGAGATAAGAAAGGAGTAGAAAATTCAGTAGTCGATCACTTGCCTAGACTTCAATACAAAGATGCACATGAATTACCCATTAATGACTATCTAAGGGACGACACACTCCTCAAGGTAACGGATTCCGACCCATGGTATGCAAATATTGTGAATTATATAGTTGCAGGTTATGTTGCACCAGGGGAGGACAAGAGGAAACTCAAGTATCAAAGTNGTTGCCACTTGTGGGATGATCCATATCTCTATCGAGTCTCTGCCGATGGGTTTCTANGGAGATGTGTCTCGATGGTTGAAGCCACAAAAATCATGGAGAGATGTCATGCATCACCCTATGGAGGACATTATGGCGCATTTCGTACACATGCTAAGATCTAGCAAAGCGGATTCTTCTGGCCAACGATGTATCAAGAAACAAAGGAGTTTGTCAGAAGATGCGCTAGATGCCAGAAACATAGAAACATCAACACTCGGGATGCAATGCCACTCATGAACAACCTCCAAGTGGAGTTGTTTGATGTTTGGGGGATTGACTATATGGGACCACTCCCAAAGTCTGGAGATGCTGAATACATCTTGGTAGCAGTGGAATACGTGTCCAAGTGGGTAGAAGCATTACCATGTTGAGTCGCTGATTCCAAGCACTCCAAGAAGATGTTCCATGAAGTGATATTTCCACGATTTGGAACACCTCGAATGGTCATAAGTGATGGAGGGTCACATTTCATCGACAAGATTTTCAGACAGTTCTTGGCAGAATATGGAGTAAAACATAACATTGCAACTCCCTATCATCCCCAAACAAGCNGTCAAGCTAAAACATCAAATAAGCAAATCAAGAACATTCTACAAAAGACCGTGGATGAGATGGGGAAGAAATGGAAGTACAAGCTTCATGATGCACTATGGGCATATCGAACGGCATACAAAACACCCATAGGTATGTCACCTTATCAGCTTGTATATGGAAAAACATGCCATTTGCCTATTGAATTGGAATTCAGGGCCTATTGGGCAATCAAGAAATGGAACATGGACCTCCATCTAGCTAGCAANAATCATCATATGCAACTATCTGAGCTGGAAGAATGGAGAGAAAAGNCTTATCACAACTCCAAGATTTACAAAGAAAGAACCAAAAGATGGCATGACAAGAGAATCAAGCACAAAGAATTCAAGCTTGGAGATAAGGTTCTACTATTCAACTCAAGAGTAAAGCTCTTCGGTCATGGAAAACTTAGAAGCAAATGGGAAGGACCATTTAAGGTGATTGAAGCTGCATCACATGGTGTTGTCACGCTTCAAGATGATATAGGTAACACATTTAAGGTAAATGGCCAACGTTTGAAAGTTTTTCTTGAACCTAAAAACTTAGAAGAAGAAATTGACTTGATTGAATTTCTGCAAATTCAATGATCCAATCTAAAAAAATCAATCTTGTTCTAGTTCCTTTTTAAATTTTAGGCTAATTCATTAGTTTAATAAATTTTGACTCTCTAGTATCCCTCACCAGAAGAGTCCCCTTTGTTTTCATCATTTCTGTCTATGAATAAAAGCCAGGTATAGTTTTGGAGAAGTGTGGGGGTCATGCCAACCCCTATGGTGAACAAATGCGCCGAAGCACATCATGAACTGGTGAAGGAGTCTGCATACAACTTCTAGAACTCGGTTTAATCCTCTCTCACTTGTTCATATACTTACTCCCTGTTTTGCATTTGTTTAAACTTACAAATTAAAAAGAACCAAGACTACACTTATAATTAAATTTTTGAAAAGTGACATGTTTATGACATTTTTGAGATAGAAGCTTGCATATAGATTGTTCCATATGCCTATACTTATGCTTGTGGGAAGATATCTTTATAGGACAATCATATTGACTAAGTTGTTGTGGAGTGTGATATAGTTCTGGCTTAGAAATCCTACCGGTTCTAATCAATGTGCTTGGAGATTTTGTTTTTGATAAAAATGTCATAAAACCATAGTATCACATACTCCTCAATGGTGAGAAATTCCTGCCAAAGCCATATGTTCTTTTAGGATAGAAACTTTTTACATAAGATATTTGCTTAGTGTTGAGTTTTGTCAAACTTTGTGACACATGTTGAGAGATTTATCATGCTCCCAAGATCAAGATCACGCACACACCATCAAAATATGCACTACTCTACACAAGAGTAGGCACAAAAACATACCTTCCATTTAGATCCACCCAAATATGCACTACTCTACACTGGAGTAGGCGCAAAAACATGCCTGTTAGGATTCCACCCAAAATATACGCTCCAAGTTCTTGATAGTATCTCTCTCAAAATTTTGTTGCAAAAAGAGACATGGGCTATGCAAAAGTATTTAAAAAATGGACACAAAGAGGTTCGACTTAAAAAAAGGGAAAGAGAAGAAACAAAGAAAAAGAAAAACGAGAATAAAGATAGCCCATGTTCTCACAAAAATATTCTTCAAGAGAGAGGTATGTTTCAAGGAGCATAATTTATTTTGTTAATCTTCCATATATATCCACTATATTTCCACACACATGCACATCTTGATCTAAGAGTATGGCACTTCTCTCCTTGGATCCGGGATTTGACTTTACAATACATGCAAGGTAAGTATGCTACATCTTTGATCCCTACCTAAGCTCCACATAAGCCTTTTAGAAGTAGGAAGAACAAAAGAGGGCACAACAATGCTATGCCTTGGTAAGCAATCATACACCATTGAGCGATTTGAGAGTACCATTTGAGGAGTATAAGTGAACTATGCTTTTCTTGTGAAAACTTTAAAAACTCCGAGTTACTAAGATTTGAATTTGGGAAGATGACTTCGCTTTGAGAATTGTTCCACTTTTCAACCGCCCAAGGATATATGTTAGCTAACGCCACATATCCCACCTATGTAAGGAATGATTTGGAATAGATTTTATGTTAGCTGTATATTTTAAGATGTTATACCCAAGTTTACTTTTATCTTCAACCTTTACACGAGGACGAGCAAAGATCAAGTGTGGGGAAACTTGTTGACGGTTGTTAACATCAACATAAACCATTAACATAAGGATTAATCAACATAAAAGTAATCACAAAGCAACAACTTATGTTATGAATTCACTTGGTTCCACTTGTACTTGGAGAATTATGCTTGTAGGAAGAATATAGTGAAAAGTATGCAAAAGGAGGCCATCTAGAAGATCAACGGATTCCGAACCAATTCACAGGATCAACGGGATCATCATCATACACTTCAAAAATGCAAACCGAGGTGAAACCTGAGAAAACCCACTCAAAACGAGGCAAAGGACCCACAACCAGAAGGGGAGGCCCACCTAGCAAAGGGTGGGGCTAGTCGGCCCCACCTATAGGCTAGACGGCCTGTCCCTAGGCCCATTCGACCTCCGTTGCCTTGTTCACGTTTCCAAGATCTATACCATTAATTTTAAGGCGGTTTTAAGTTGGTTTATTTAACGGTGATCGTGGGAGTTGGCGTGGATCGATGACGTGGCGTTTGCTTGCCCTCTACTCCACCTCGACCTATAAAAGGACCCCCATACCTCCTCCAGAAAGTAAAGTGTGGGAAGCCTGGTCTTTGATTAGTTAGTTCAACTTAGAAAACCTTAGAAAATTCATCTCTACCCACAAAAATATTTTAACTTATCTTTATCTTTAGACGACCTTAATTCTTACTTGTACACTTCGCGTTCCTCGTGGAAATAGATACCTTGGAATACTCCCGGGTGAAAGCTACATCGATATCCGTGTGCTTACGGATTCTTCTGTGTGCGTTATAAAACACCAACAGTAGTATCCCACCATTCCAAGAAAGCTTCTAAGATCTTTAACATTCTGAGGCTGTGGCCATTCTTGGACCGTCTTGATTTTAGATGGATTAGTGGCAACTCCTTGAGCACTGACAATATGGCCCAAATAGGTGAGTTGTTATTTAGCAAAGGAACACTTAGCCATCTTGACATGGAACTAGTTCTTTTGGAGAATAGTTAGAACTTCTTGAATATGCTGAAGATGTTCTTCCCAAGACCTGTTGTATATTATGATATCATCTATAAAGACCACCACACATTTCCTCAGTAAAGGTTCCAAAATGATGTTCATCACAGCCTGAAAAGATTGTTGGTCCCCCTGTGACCCCATAGGGCATGACACTGTATTCATAGTGTCCACTATGAGTTTGGAAAGCTATTTTGAATTCTTCTCCTTGAACCATTCTAATTTGATGAAAGCCAGAACATAAGTCTAGTGAAGTAAACCACTGTGCTCCATGTAATTCATCCAGCAAGTCTTCAATAACAGGTAAATGGTACTTGTTCTTTGTGGTGAGTGCATTTAGGTGCCTATAGTCCACACATAACCGCCAGTCACCAGTTTTCTTGCGCACTAGAAGAGCAGGTGAAGAAAAAGGGCTAGTGCTGACTTGAATCCACCCTTTTTGTAACATCTCTTTAATCTGAGTCTCAGTCTTAGTCTTTTGAGTGGGGTTATACCTGTATGGCCTCAAACAAAATGGTTGAGCTCCATCTAGTATAGGTATTTTATGATCCCCTGGCCTCTCAGGTGGCAATTCTATGGGTGGGGTAAAAACACTATCAAACTGGTGGAGAACATCTTGCAAATCTGGAGGCAGAAAAGGTATGGTCTGGTTGGTGCTCAAGTTAGTATCCAGTACTTGCAACTTCACAAAGTATAGGATAGAGTCTGTTTTATCCAGTCCCTGAAGCTGGTAAAGAGAAACATGTGCCCCCAGATTGGTAGAAGGTAAAATGCCTTGGAGTTTGATAAGTTGCTGGCAGTGTGTAAACTGTAACCACTTTTTAGCCTAATGAATTTCCATAGGACTATGTAATTCTAACCAGTCCATACCAAGGATGACATCTTAACCTTTCAGAGGTATGATCTTCAGTGTTGTGTGGAAAGAATGGCCCCAAATTCCCCAAAGCTGTTTAGGAAGTTGATGAGTACAATGCAGTAACTCTCCATTTGCCACTTGCACTTTAACAGGTTGAGTGAGTGCTTGTCCAGAATCCAGATGTGGAACTAATTGATCATTGATGAAGCTGTGAGAGCTTCCTGAGTCTACCAACATAAACACTTCTTTGCCTTGGAGATGACCCACTACTAGAGCAGACCTATCACAGCCGCGTCGTAACCCTCCATCGCAGCTGAATTTTGACCTCAGCAGTAACCAGTGGACGGTGATAGTCGAAGTCATCACGGTCGATTAACAACCGATGGTGATGGACCCTCAACAACGTCGCATTGGTCACTAAGTCGCTTGTGTAGAGGCAAACATCACCGTAGTGTGGGCAAATGAATCGCCTGTGTAGTAGTCACGATCACCGTCGCCTTGCACAACGACCCGTCTGCGTGTTGGCAAGTTCACCATCGTGTTGACGGCCGACCCATCTGCGTCGAGGTGAATATCACCACCGCCTCGCCGTATGAACCGCCGAGTCATAGGGCATGGTCACCGTCGGCTTCCAGTACGATCCGCCTTTGATGATCCTTTTGTCGGTGTCGGGTTACTAAACGATTCGGTGGTGATATAGTTTTGATCCCTGCCGCATCATACGTATAGCGGCGGTGTTGGACAAAATTGCATCCGGTTTTCACAATATTTACTAATTCAGCGGGCCCTTAATACCTTACTGAACACACAGCATACAGATATATTACATCAATACATCATGTTCAAAAACAAGAGTACTTTTTACAATAACAATGGGCGCTAACATAACATCTATGTGAACTGATGTCCTAACACAAGCGGTACATAGATTGCATACTAAAGGTACTGATCTCTAGACTTACATAACTAAAATGATTATAATTACTCCATCCTTCGGATTGGTAGCCAATGTGGCACTCCTGCTTGCAAGGCAAAGTGAATATAATTACTGCATCCTTCGGATTTGTAGCCAATGCACCATGGAAACCCTCTTCTTCAATAGGCAAATTGTTGAAAAGCACTCAGACTCCACAACCTGCACAAAGCAGCAGAATTAATAATATTCAACATACCATTCCTTTAGTCAATTACCAAGCCAAAATTGGCCTATATGTACAATGAAAACAACTCCCTACTGGAACAAAGGCATGTCATAACAACGAAATACAACAAATGCATCTTTACTGCTCTGCTAGTGACTCCATGAGCAATGGAACATAAGGAAGATAGTAAGGCATGTTCATATGGAGACGGCCTCTTGGTCTACGAAAGCGGATGACACAAGCATGAATGACATGAACCTTTATGTGGTCCATGTCATATGCAATCAGTGTTCTATCCTCTCCAACAAAGAAAATGAAATTCCATTCGGGGTGAACTGTAATCAATCTGTAGTCCGCATCACAAAGCTCAGAACCTACTTTAATATTGATCAGTCCAAACAGCTCCTGCGTGGTCATAACATGCTTCAATCTCCATTTAGTAGTACCATAGTCTTCCAGTATCCACACTGAAAGCTCGGACATATTGTGAAAATCAGCACAACACAAACACAAGTTACCCTAAGCTTGATGGATAGACATTTCAGCACCACGTTGTTTAGGAATTTTCCAACATGTCTTTCCCTCCATATCCATAGCAACTATCATAGAGTAGTCAAGCATGTGCATAAAACCATTAAGAAAAACACTTCTTGATTTTGAATGTAGTACAACACTCACGCCCCATTCAGATTCCTTAAAGATCCATGCTGCAGTTTTAGATGAGTAGATCTCCACACCTCGCACCCACCCTCGTCCTCCATAAATTCAATCACATGAAAGTGTGAGGACATTGTCGGATTGAAACCCAAGCGAGCCTGACCAACAGAACGGATGCTATGTGGCAGTACAAACCATTTCTCGGTCGCCGGATTGTAGACAACATAGCGACGTAATCCATCAGGCCCAACTCACCAGCATAGGATGAGGCCACTGCAGCTATCTGAGACCAGGCCTTTGTCAAGGGGGGAGGGAAAGAAGGAAAAGGAGGGTCGTTCACCGGTGATGCTGGTGAAGTGGCGCTTGCCGGTCCACCAGCTTTCATAGAAGAAGCTTCTTATGGTGGTCTGAGTTGGTGATGGCGCGTTTCTAGGAGCGACAGACACACTTGCAGCAGCACAACGACCGGGCAGGGAGGCGGCTAAGGATGTTGACAAGCACATCATCTGTGAAGCTACCCACGGCGTTCCTCTTGTTGGGGGCCTCCATCATCTGGAATAGGTAGGACAACCCCAAAGAGATGAGGCCGCCCTACTGTCGTGGAATTGCATGAATAGAAAACATTACTAACGACATGAGTTTCGACGAGAACGGATGGCGATGTAAGTAAGGGACTATTACACTTCTTTGGATCTGGTGGTGGTTAGCATGAGTGGCAGCACCGGTGACATCAGCAGCTTGGTCACCTGTGGATCTGTGCGGGCAAGCCGGCGATGTGCACCGTCGCAGAGCAAGAGCTGTCACGCCGGTGTCGACACTGAGCAGTGGTGACCAAGAGCGACGCTGAGGAATAGCAGCAATGAAGATGAGACAAGGTATGTGTGTGGAGGGGGACAGGTGAGTTGCTTGCGGGCTGCGTGACTTTTACAAGCCATGGGAATCAAAATTTCATCAGGACTTTGTAATTGCACGCGGGAGGGCTCAAACGCGGGAATGGAAATTTTGCAAATAAGTGGGGGTGAATGCACGGTACCATCACCGGCGGCTAGGTCCTATTACCACTGCACCCAGAGACCCCCATATGATACAGTGATGAACAATAAGGCACACAGATTTAACGTTTACCATGTATACATTGAAACAAAGCCAAACTGGGCACTTAGAAAACTGAGGAAAGCACAATGCCAGTACTCGGATTCAAAGCAATCGAACTTCAGTTCGATGATGAACAATAAGGCACACAGATTAAGCCCCTTTGGAACATAGGATATGCAAAACATAGGAATAGGATCTGTAAGCCGGTGTTCTTCTCACGATGGGCGGCCCCTTCCCGTTGTAGCCTCCTCTGCTGGAAGTCGGTGTTCTTCTCGCGATGCCGCCTGGGGGTGGTGCCGACCACTACGAGGAGTTGGAGCTAGATCCAGCCATCCGGCAGTCTAGGTTCAATGTGTTGCACACTCTGAGTCATGAGGTCGGCCCGAGTCTTTTGTCATCGCTTTATGTGGCTTCCCTCCAACAACGTCCTAAAAAACCCTCTCACTCCCGCCAAGATGAGATGCTGTGTCACGGTCAGTTCAGGGTACTATCCACCTATAGAAGAAGGCCGGTTTTGTATCTTTTGTTGCAATGAAGAAATTCTTAATATGAACAAAACTGATACGCAACCGAAAACCAATTGGAACCAAATGCAAACAGGGGGTGACCAAATCCATCTAACCTTCACAGGGCATTGTCTAGGACAACAATGCAAGGTGCACGATGCAGGGCAACTAGCGTAGTACAGGCAATGGGTTAGAATGAAGATGAAGCAACTGGTGGGGAGAACTAAGCGCTTCGCAGTGGGGTGTTTTAGTTGGTCGAACCACCACCAAGGCACCGACAGGGGTCGAGGGGAGTTGGGGAGGGGCCCGAATGATTCTAGGTTTTTTGCGAAACGCATGGTCCAGATTTGATCGGTAGGGACATCAGATGGCACGGGATAAGTTACACGGTGTCCATATTAATGTAAGCATTGCCACGCTAACACATCCATATAATACGGTGATTCTCAGCTGTTCAACAACTAAGTACATGATAGTTTTTTGTGTCGAATAGGAGACAGTAGCTTCATTACTTCACTACAAAAGATTCATTGCTCGGACTACAAATTTTCTTCATCACTACAAAAGATAGATACATTTTGGACTGAGTATATGATTCTACTCATCTAGAAAGATAATTAGTAGACCTAAAGTATTAAACTTATTCAATCTAAACTGGATCCTCTCTTCCAAAGAGAGGATCATGGTCACCTCAGTCGCTTGGGAGGAGGCTCGTCGTCATCGTCATTGTCATCCTCCTCCTCCTCGAAGCCCTCGTCGTTGCAACTCCAGGGGGACTCCCTTCAGAAGAGTCGGTGTCGCTAGAGGAGTCATCTGATGGGTCGACCTCGACCTCGTCGGGGGACGAGTCTCTGCTGGTAAGGCTCCAGGGGCTGCACATAGTTCTGGTCGGATGGAAGAAGGGGATGAACAAGGAAGAGGGCTGGTTTCAGAGGGCAGCGGGCTTGAAGAATACGTAGAGCGGTGGGCAACCTTGCTTCGGCTTCTCCCGATGGAAGTAATTGTGATGGAACAGTTTTGGTAGTTGGGACATTCAACACTCACGCTGAACTTACCGCCGGTAGACCAAACGGTGTTGTAGGGCCGGCGGCCATAACGCGTATCTCAGTCGGCTTGGCGTTCCATACGACGGAGAAATGCAACCCCACTATCACCGCCACATCGATGGTTGAACCGTGAGTGCTAGAAGTTTCATTTGCCGGTTTGATTCCTTCCAGGCCTCGCTATCGATCCAACCTTGCACCGTCGCTTATGTATTCTACGGCAGTGAAAGTGGCGACAGTGATCGCTCAATCTGTAATAGTGACCTCTGAGCCTAATAGTCTTGGATCCCTCAGTACCACTAAGTGCTTGCACTGATAAGGCCATCAATTCATCATCAGATTCTGTATCCACTTCAGTAGAAAGAAACTCTAGTTCTTCTCCTTTAGTAACACACTGCCACAACTGTTCCATTGCATTAAGAGAAACAATGGAAGGACATTTGTGTTGGGGTCCCCATTGCTCTCCACACTTAAAACATAGGCCCTTAGATCTTCTATAAGATTTCAGAGCAGAAACCTTATCTTCATCAGACTTGGACAGAGTTAATGGAACAGCCTTCTTGTCTTCAGCTGGTTTAGCAGTGGGTGTAAAATTGGGTTTGTGAGTTTCAACACCATGCTTCTTAGAATAATGACCAGAATCAGATCTCTTGATGACTTGATCTTGAAGTGCCTCCTCCTGCAGAAAAGCCAAGGAACTAGCAGTATCGAGGTCTTGTGGTCTATGAATCATCACAACAGCTCTTATATCTTTTCTAAGGACATCAACAAAACGATTGGTGATAACGGTGGGTGAAAAAGTGGGATCATAAGCGAGCAACTGATGCACGATATCACTGAACTGTTCAACATATTCACAGACATAGGATAACTGTTTATGGTGGAAAAATTGCCTAAGAAGATGGTTGTGCTCATCCCTATCAAATCTATTGGTAGCAGATAACACAAAAGCATCCCAGGTTAGATCAGTGGAATTGCCTTGTAAGGTTTGGAACCAGAGGGTTGTTGAGCCAACCAGGTTCATAGATGCATAACTAACCCAAAGACTAGGAGCAACAGCATAGACATCAAAAAAGGTTTCACACTGCTTCACCCATAATCTAGGATTAGAGCCATCAAACTTTGGGAAGGAAAACTAGATCAGGTAATGCAGCAGTAACAACAGGATGAATATGATGACCGCAACAAACAGAATCACCCAGAGCACAAGTCACGGGAGGGGAATTTTGGGTAGCATCCGCACCTGTGACCGGGGACGCTTCCAGGGTGGCATACACCACCCCGAACACATTTCCCCGGCGCCGATGTTCAACGCGGTGGCCGCATGGCCCAGACGCCACCCCGGACGGGGTCGATCCCAGATGGGCAGAATCCGGCATCCCAGTACCCCCGGCCGGCCTTCGATGCTTCAGGCGCGGGTTGCTCGATGGAGATTCCCTTGTTCGCCGACGAGATATTGGAGCCGGTGAGGTGCTTGACGCGCTCACCGAGAGTGGAGACGGCGCTCTCCAAATCCGCCATCCGACTGTCCACCTCCGGTTTCCAAGCTTCGATCTCCTCTTTTGCCAGCTTGATCTCGGTCATCATCGCCTTCAACTCCGAAATCCCCTTCGAATTCTCGCTCAGGAGAGCGAGGATTTGGCCGAACTTCTCCCCCTGCGTCATGACGACTTGCAGCCTTGTGAGGTGGGCGTGAGGCGCTAGGATGACGGCTCACAACTCTGCCGCCGCTGTCGATCAAGCCAACCTCGGCACGGACCTATGGGATTTCGA
>CM009603.1:4151535-4165462 GCA_002993905.1 Miscanthus sacchariflorus
TTATTGGATCATCTACGAGGAATGGATGCATTCATCAATATGGCTCTGCAATTCAAGCTATCCTCAGCTGGGAGTACAAACTTCAACATACCTAGGACAAGTAGGCATTGATGACATAGGAATGAGATATCTAATAACTACAAATGATTCTATGGAGTCTCAAGAAATCCGAATGATATACTAAGCATGACAAGAAGGTTTGGATTGAAGAAAGTTAATGATGTGATAGGAACGCACTCAAAGGCGTGAGAGAAACTCAGAGTCTTTAATAATGAGATTTGGTTAGAGGTTCAAGGGAGGTTTATCCAAGACTGTCAAGATATTGATAGAGTTACTAGAGAAGGTTTCAAGTTAGTTGGGATCAAGAAAACCTTATGTAGGTACTTAAAGGAGTCATAGAAGAGGTTGAAGTAAAACCTATGTATTAGCTTGGCCAGATCCGGACAAGAGCTTTATAGCCACTATGATGCACCCAGTTAAAGGTGTGGGATGTGTCCTTATGCAAGAAGAAAAAGTAGTACCATGTTTATTAAGTCAACTAAGGTAGCGTGAGTTGGATTACCCAACATATTATGTGGAGTTATCCATTGTGGAGCATGGAAGTGCGTCTTCTAGGCGTAAAAGTGACATCTAGGAGGATCACAAGAATCTATAGGACATCTTCACTAAGATGGTCCTGAGCTTGTGATATCCCTGTTGGAATGAAATTGATTATGACTTGGAAAAGTGCTATCACTTCGAGGAGCAAAGTCATGGCCGATGCCCTTAGCAATGGAGAATTGTGCTAAGAAGGTTCGAGTGACACCAAGAACTAAGAATTGTATTCCAAGTTCCAGCAACTTAACCGGAATCATTAATGTTTTGAAGATTGGTGGTAGATTCTCTTTCGGACCAAGAA
Source organism: Miscanthus sacchariflorus (assembly GCA_002993905.1). NCBI lineage: Eukaryota > Viridiplantae > Streptophyta > Magnoliopsida > Poales > Poaceae > Miscanthus > Miscanthus sacchariflorus. The sequence goes on from CM009603.1 coordinate 4,152,434, forward strand.
AGTGAAAAGGATATGTTAGAAGGTGAACATATGAAGAAAGAGGTCTAACAAATATGGATTAAAAAGGAAAGGTGGTCTAGTGATAGGAGTACCTGAGTATTGTTTGGAGTATCTTTCAGAATATTGGAAACAGTTTGACAAGTTACTTGGAGTATGGTTAACAGGTATGCAAAGTTGAGAAGAATCCAAAGGCGGAGAATCTGTATCTCTTTTATCATCATCTTCCGAATCTCGAGGACGAGATCCATTTTAAGGGGGCTAGAATTGTAACACCCTAAATTTTGCTCTTTTCAAAAAAGATATAAATTGATTTAATTTTGTATTTTGTGCTCATGAAATATAGGAAAAGAATATTTTTTATTATATTGAAATTCATCATAAGGACTAGCAACATGGTTGTGCATACATGCCGGTGCATTTGATTTATTGCTTGAGTGGTTTGAATCAAGATTCAAAATGGTTTGAGTTGCTTTTGGAAGTAAATTAAAAATGGCTTTGAAGTAAAAAAAAGAAAGAAAAAGAGAATTGGAAAATAAAAGAGTTTAAAAAAATTGTAAAATTTATTGTTGGGAAGCTTACCAAAATTTCTCATTTTTATTTTAATTGAAAAGTATATTTGAAACTATATTTGAATTTGATTTGTATCATATTTGAATTTGGATTGAAAAAGGAAAATAGGAAAATGAAAAACTCTCCCTCTCTTCTAGCCCAGCTGGCCCAACAAACTGCTCGGCCCAGCTCCTCCTCTTCCCCGCGCGTCGTTTCCAACTCTCCCACAGGTGGCCCAACCCCATTCTTTGTCGAGCTGGCCCAGCAAGCTGCTGTGTCACCGTACCACGCCTCCTTCCCATGTGTGTCGCCGACAAGTGGGGCCTATGTGTCAGCATCATCATCTCCTTCCTCGTATCGCCTTCCTCTCCCGTCCACATCAGACTCGGCACCGCTGCCACGTAAGAGTCCGACGCCGCCCCACCTCGTCTACCCTGCCGTGCATGCCAAGATTCTCCCCAGGCCATAAATAGCAGCCACCCGCATCGTGCCGCCTCCCTACCGAGCTCTAGAGCAAGCTGCATCCGCTGAGTCGCCACGCCGCTGCAACCCTATCCGCCGCCGCCACCGTGCTCGCCTCACAGTTCTGCCACTCCGCCGTCGTCTAGGGCCGCTCGCTGAGCTTCGTTAGGAGGCAAGCAAGCAGATGGTACCACGCTAGCTCTCTCTCTCTCTCTCGCCTTCTGTTACCGTAGTGCCATCGCCGTTGTTTTGTTGGAGTCCCGATCCGCCCGATTGAGCTCACGTGCGCCTCTGTGCCTTCGCTTGTCTTCCTAATCCCCTAATCGAGTTCTACTCGCTCGGCTCTCCCTCCCGTGCTAATCCCATGGCCGATGATGCCTAGAATGTCGGATTGACGAACGCCGGCGAGGTCCTCTGTTCTCCGGCCATGGTGCCACCGTGCACAGTGCTGCTCCGGCGACCCCCGTTTCCCATTTGATCTGCACCGCCCTATCTAAGATCAATGGCCTAGATTAGAAGATACCCCTTCGCCGGCCGTTTTGCAAAAGAGCCCTCACATTTTTGTATAATAGAACCCGCTATCCCTCTAATTTTGTTAAAGAGCCCCTGCCTTTTCTTTAAATAGTACCCGTAGTCCTTTGCCGGTTTAAAATCAGATTTTATTTATTTTAAATTTAAAAATCAAGTTCCATCTATTTACAAAATTGCCACTATCTTTATTAGGTCATATCTTCTCCGTTTTAACTCCGATTTGACCCATTCAAGTTGCGTTAGATTCGTAATCAAATAATCTACATGTTTATCTTACTGTTAAATATAATTTCAACTTTGGAAATTCGAGGTTAGATTTAATCTATTTTTTAAAGGAAATCTTGTTTAATTCACAACTTTTTCGTTATAGCTCCGATTAGAGTCATTTTCGCGTCTGTGTTCGTAGCAACGCGTAGAACATCTTTAAAACCTTTTTACTTGTTGTTTATTATGGTTGGTGTATTGTTCTATTTTGGTTCTATTGTTTGCTTCGTGTATGATTGCATGGATGCTTGTGTGGTGCTTTATGATCATGTCCTTTCGGTAAGCTTTACGTGTTGATCAAGGAGTTCCATTGAAGGTATAGAATAGAAGAAGGATCTAAGTCTAAGACAAATATAGCATGGGATCTTCCTTGTGTCCTATTCACTTTAATAATTTAATCATATGCATGTGTCTACCTTGACAACCGTAGTAATTTTTCTAGCTATTTGATCTCCTGGATACCTTGATACCTATGGGGTATTGCATTGGGTAGTATGATGCTAGTGCTCAACTAAAGCAATGATCTTGTAACTTGACTAATGGTATTGCAATAAATATTAAAAGATGCTTTTTAGCAACATGGAATCAGGGGGCTAGAGCATTGGGCTGTTTTAATGCTGCTCTAGATTTATCTCCCTTAGGACTTATCTGTAAGTGATCATNCAGGACTTACAGTACAGCTGTGAGGACTACATGGCTCTGGCTTTAGCTCAGTATGAGGACCTTTTCTAGCTTGTTAGGGGTTACCTTTATTGGCGTAAGAATGATTTGACAAATCGGGTATAGTGCGGCCTTTGTCCCCTTGTGTATAGGCTGCGCATCGTTGTGCCATCGGAAAGGGGGGCTCTACATCTGTTTGCCGAGTGAATCTAATGTGTTTAACTTGTTAGACGAACCTTTGAAAAGCTTTATAGTGAACCCTGCCGGCCTTCCTTGGTAGTGGGTTAAAGAGGCTCGCGACCTCAGGCGAAAGGGTAAATCATGACTCACAGTGAAAGTGTACAACCTCTGCAGAGTGTAAAACTGGAATATCAGCCATGCTCACGGTCACGAGCGGCCTTGGAAGATTTACGGAATAGATGATCATTAATGGTTAATGATGATGAAAACTGATGATACTGATGATGAAGATCCTCACTAATGATTATTGTTTATGCTATTCATTATTCATATTTACATGATCATGTGTTTATATAGGCTTGTGAATAAACTTGTTGCCACCCTATTACTAAAATCATGACTCATTAAAAGCTAATCGCAGTTAAACCAGTGTCAGCCTTTTGAGCCTAATGAACCCCATGTTATATTTGTTGAGTACGACATGTACTTACGCTTGCTTTATTTTTCAATTATTTCGATAAAAATCCCGGATATGTACCAGATTGCTAGAGTTTAGAGGAATTAGGCTTGTGATCCACCAATCAGTTGTCCCTGTGGAAGTGGAGTCTTCACCTGAAGATCGGAGTTGTCTTTCCGCTGTCTATACTCTGAGGTTCTATTCTTTATACCAATACGCTATGTAATAAGCATTGTCTTATGATATTAGACTTATTTGTAGCTATATGTGAGATTTAACTTCCTGAGCTCACATATGGTGTGTATCTGGTTTTGTTCTTAAAACTGGGTCCACACCAACAATGGTGCAGAAGAAAGAAATCTTTTTGCTTGTCGAAGTTGCATTTGCTTGCCGGCAAGCTTCTCAGTTCAGGCCAGAAATGCACAATGTCTATCAGAAATTGGCTCTTCACAAACCACCTACTTTCTCACCTTCTCATTCACATACATCTATGTTGTGTCAAGCATTTCAAAGTGTGTACTGTTGGAAGATATAAAAGCACTTGTATTAAATAATGGGCCCAAAGGGAGGATATATCAGTATATAATATCTCCCATATAAATACGAGGCTGCAATAGTGTAAGGTTTGAAATAGTTGACAATCAGTACGCAGCTTAGAAATGTAAAACTGATAAATCCTATCCAATTCTTGATGTTGTTGTCATATCATGAAGCCTAGGTAAATGTGTCTCCTTCCACCTAACTTGGCGCAATATCCCATTAAGCTCAAAAATGCCCATGACGGATCAGGTTTTAGAAGGTGAGTCGTGGCTGTGAGCTATATAACATGATACCAAAAGCAAGATTACGACATGGCCCCAGAAAATTCCTTCCAAACTGCTCGCATCAACTTTCACCCAGTGTCATTTTCTCTTTCCGTTCTTTCCCTTTTAGTACAATTCAACAATGCGCACAGAAGCAATAGACATGATGTCAGTCACATAGTCCATAAATATGTGAAAACACATTGTTGTATGTGCTGATCCTTGAATAAAATGCAGGCAGCCAGCGAGCTTGTTAGTTGTCCGTTTCTCCTTTGTTGTGAGAGTAAAATGCTTTGTTCTCTTGTTCTGATCCAAGCCCAAGCTTTGGAGCTAAAGAAAAGTTGCAACACTTGGCTCCATTATCAGCTCAGGCAGCCGTTGGTTGCGCTGTTCCTGTGCAGCAGGTGACAGATGTTGACGGACCTGCCAATCAGGAGCAACTCTAGTTGGCTAAGAACGCCAGGACTTTGTTCAAATCCTTCTGACTAACCCTGCAATCTAACCACGCATGACTGGATAAAAGTTTCTGCAACAGCGACTAGGGTCCGACTCTGACATAGTGTGAGCTCTTTCAGCAACAGTGAGCAGCCGTCGGCACACATGAGCGTTGTGGGAGCGTTCGCACGGAGCAAACGTTCCTCGGATTGGAATTGGGAGACGGCACTTGCATATATATATATATATATATATATATATATATATATATAGCAGAGCGGGGAGAAGGTTCTCACACGCTCCACTCGAACGACCAGCCCGACGACGGTGCAGAACACTCAGCCGCAGCTTGGGACGGATGTGTCCCGTACGCGCTTCAGTGAGGGTGAGGCGTACCACAGCATTTCTCGACGTGCTGCTGCACTAGTCCCCAAGAGGCACAAGCTCAGTTTTCCCAAACCCAGTGTGTATGGAGTTGCTCTCACACACACAAACGCTCTCTTTGCCCTCGTGCAAATTTATATTCACAATGCAGTCTTATTGAGAACAAAATACTTTATGGAAGAAAAATTACTATAAACTCTAGCAATCTGGTACCCATTCCAGATTTTTATCTAAATAATTGAAAAATAAAGCAAGCGTAAGTACATGTCATACTCAACAAATATAACATGGGGTTCAGGATTCTCAAAAGACTGACACTAGTTTATCTGCGATTAGCTTTTAATTGTCACAATTTTAGCATAGGAGTAGCAACAAGTTAATCACAAGCCCATATAAACATATGATCAGGTAAACATGAATACTGAATAGCATATCATCATCAGTATTATCTGTGTTCATCATTATTAACCATTAATGATCATCTATTCCGTAAGGGTTCAAGGCCGCTCGTGACCGTGAGCACGACTGATATACTAGTTTTACACTCTGTAGAGGTTATACACTTTCACTTTAAGTCGTGATTTACCCTTTCGCTCGAGGTGATCAGCCTCTTGACCCACTACCAAGGAAGATCGGCAGGGTTCACTATGAAGCTCTTCAAAGGTTCGTCTAACAAGTTAAGGCCATTAGATTCAGTCGGCAAATAGATATAGGAACCCCCTGTCGAATGGCACAATTCCATCACGACACATAAGAGTAGAGGCTGTCCTATACCCGATTCGTCAAGCCATTCTTACGCCATAAAGGTAACCTTTAACAAGCTAGAAAAGGTTCTCATAGTGAGCTAAAGCTAGAGCCATGTAGCCCTCGCAGTTGTACTGTAAGTCCCAGATATTCTCTTACAGATAAGTCCTCAGGGAGGGTAATCTAGAGCACCATAGAAACAACCCAATGCTTTAGCCCCCTAGTTCCATATTGCTAAAAAACATCTTTTTGTGTTTATTGCATAGACCATTAGTCAAGTTACAAGATCATGGCTTTGGTTGAGCACTAGCATCATACTACACAATGCAATACCCATAGGAGTCAAGGTACAGGGTAACAAAATACTAGAAAATCCTTAGTGGTAGTTAAGGTAGACACATGCAGTATGAATTAAATGATTAAAGGTGTATAGGATAACAAGGAAGATCCCATTCTATACTTGCCTTAAACTCTGATCTTTCTTCAAGTCCAAAACTTCGAAGGGACTCCTTCTTGATCAACACGTAATGCTCACCGACTGGACAAGATCATAAAGCACCACACAAGCATCCATGCAATCATACATGAAGGAAATAATAGAACTAAACTAGAATAGTACATCAAACATATGAAACAACAGGTAAAAAGGTTTCAAAAACATTCTACACGTTGCTACGAACACACAGACGCGAAAAAGCACTCTAATCAGAGCTATAATGAAGAAGTTATGAATTAAACAAGATTTCTTTTAATAAAATAATAGATTAAATATAACCTTAAATTTCAAAAGTTGAAAATATATTTAACAGTAGTATAAACATGTAGGCTACGCAATTACGAATCTAACACAACTTGAACGGATCAAATCGAAGTTAGAACGGAGATTTTATGGCTAAAACAAGATTAGTGGCAAAACTGTAATTAGGTGAAAGCGTATTTTGAATCTACTAGAAGGAAACTACGCTTTCAGAATAAGAAAACGTATTCTGGAAGTGCGCCATGGACTGCAGGTTAATTTGCAGAAAATAGAGGGGCCCTTTAGCAAAATGCCAGCCGAAAGAGTATCTTCTAATTTGGGCCGTTGATCTGGATTTGGATGGTCGGAAACAAATCGGTGAGAGAGAAGGCGTGGCCGGCGCCGGAACAGGAAGAGGAGGCAGCCGTGGACATGGCCGGCGCCGACCGAGCACATCGGCGTTCTTGGAAAACGGCCTACGGTTCACGATAGCACGAAGCAAAAGCACCGGGTGAGCGAGGAGATGATGGCGATCTCACCTTGGCACTTTTCAGTGGCATGAAGAGGACAGAGGTGGCATGGGATGCGATGGTACGGACGGCGTCGATGGTGTGATGCAGCTAGGGTTGCAGTGGCTCGGGTCAAGGCGGTGAATAGCTCCGAGGCTTGAGATGGTGGCGACGGGGTACGGCGCTACTCGGTATTTAAGGGGGCGGGTGGATTGTGGCGTATGGCAAGGTGACACGGTGGCTCGGAGGCAGACTCTACGGCGATGGCGGAGTGAGAGTCCAGCTCATTGCGGGGAAGGAGACGGCCCTGATAGTGGGCCTGGTTGGCCAGTGGCTCAAGTGGGAGGGACGAGACAGGAACGTGGCCTGCGCGGAGTTGGGCCGGCACGCTGGGCTGAGGGAGAGGAGAGTGGCGACGCGGCGCTGGACTGCCTGCTGGGCCGCTGTGGCTGGGCTGTGGAAGCGAGAGCGGCCGAGCGGTAGGGAGGGAGCAGGCCGGCTGAGACGACGGGCCACATGGGGAAATGGGGGAGAGGAGCAGGCTGGGCTAAGAGAGAGAGAGAGAGTATTTTCTATTTTCTTTCTTTTACTTCAAACCTTTTCAAATCCATTCAAAGCAATTTGAATCATTTTTTTGAATTTTGTACAAAGCCACACATCTCAATAAATCAATGCAAAGGCATCTATGCTCAACAATGTTCCTACACCCTATAATAAATTTTAATTTAACGAAAAATTATTTATTTTGCTATATTTCATGAGCACAAAAATTCATAATAAAACCATTTTAACTCTATTTTAAAAGGAGCAAATTTTTAGGGTGTTACAATTCTACCCCCCCCCTAAGATGAATCTCAGCCTCGAGATTCGGACGATGGTGATCAAAGAGATATGTATACTCTGCCATTGAAAACTTCTTCACTTCCTCGAGTAATCCAATCCTGGAACTTGTGGGTTATGGGCCACCATGCTTCCGCTGCGTCACTATGATAACCTTACTCAAAGTAACTTGCTTAACTAATTCCAAGATTTTGACGGGGACTCCAAACAATTCTTTTGTAACTCCAATCACTAGGCCACCGTTCCTTTTTAGTCCATAGTATGAAATCTCTTTCTTCATATGTTCTCCTTCCAATGGAGCCGTTTCACTTTCTCGGTCCAAAGTAGGTTCCATTACCAACTTTATAACTTTAATGACTATAGATGCTCAAGTTAAGTTGCTCAACTCTCAAACACAATTCTAAGTCCATGTAGAACCAACTATAGATGTCTCTTAAATCCTTCCCAAGATGTTTGTTCCTCTACATTGCCATCTGAAAACTCACAGTCCACTTTACTATCCTCATAGGACCCACATTCCAATAGGTCATTCTCGTCTTCCTCAGGTGCAGGTTGAATACCCTCATGCTCAATTCTTTCTCCTGACAGTGTTGTTAGTAGCACCGAACGTCGAGCATACTTAATAACTCCTTTACAAGCAGATAACCATCCCTTTCCAAGGATAACATCAATGTCCAATAACTCCAAAACTATAAGGTTTGCCTCGAAGTTCTTCCCTTTTATGTTAAGACTAACTTTTGATCATATGCGGTTTGCCTTCTTTTCTCCTCCTAGAGAGTTAACTATTAGGGGTTTCCTTATCAGAAGCATAGTTATCTTATGTTCTTCCACATATTCCCTAGAAATGAATGAATGTGACACACTGGGGTCAACAACACCATAGCAGTGTCTGAGCTTACTGCAATCAAACCATAAACGACCTCCTTAGCCCCATGATTGGTAATCAGATCCACATTGTTCAACCTGCCTTGAATGTAGTTTCACTTTAACTTATTGCCTTGCACCTACTCCTTGTGGACATTCTGTTCTGGCTCCTGCTGCTGTTGATTCTGGCTTTGATTACTCTCAGCAAACTTATCCAGACAATCATTCTTATAGAGTTCAATCTCTCCACAATCATAACCTTCCTTACTAGTAGAAGTATTTGTCATTATCAAGGTGATAGTGGGAGATGACAGACATGGCTCTTGCGAGCTAAAAAGCTACACTTCATCATTAGGTTGATGATACTGATCTTTATCATTACTTCCAAGCAGATTCATAGGGTGTGACTGATATTCTGGTTGTGTAGTGAAACAGAGACGAGTATTTCTTAACTGGCGTTGAAGAGCACGCTTTCTCTTCTTCTCTTCCATCTCTCGATGCTTGTTCTCAATTACAATTGCTCTATCCACCAATGTTTGATAGTCAGCATACACCACGGTCATTAGTTGTAGTTACAAACCATCATTCAGTCCTTTCAAAAAGCATTTTTGCTTCTTAGCATCACTATCCACCTCTTTTGGAGCATAGCGTGACAATTGAGAGAACCGGTTAGGATACTCACACTGATATAGATCCTTGCTTCAAGTTGAGGAACTCTTCTTGCTTAAGTACTACCTCACCTAAAAGGATATGATAGGACCTAAAATTCTTCTTGAATTCCTGCCAGGTGATAGCAGGAGCATTGTTGGGACGACCATACTCAAATGACTCCCACCAATCTTGGGCAGTTCCTTGTAGTTGATCGGAAGCATAAAGCACCTTTTCATGGTCGTCGCACTAAGCTATGTCCAATTGTCGCTCCACAGCTCTAAGCCAGTCATCAACTTCTAGTGGTTTGCTTGTATGAAAGAATGTCGGTAGGTGTCCCTTCATAAATTCACCACGCTTGTCAATAGGTGGCGCTTAATGTGGGTTGTTCAACACACTTTGAGCAATAGTCTGTAATAACTAAGTCTGTGTCATCAAAGCTTGTTCTATAGATGGGGAATTGGATGGCGGTGGATTAGAATTGGCAGGATTCCTTCCCAATGAGAGCTAGAATCTACAAAACCACCTTCACTTTGGCTACCCCCTTTAAGAAAAGATCAACTAGGAGACACAAAAAGGGTAGCTTGCACCTTCTTCCAGATGAGCTAGCTAGTATCAAGATGTTCTGACATCCCAATGATACTCATGTGCAAAGGTGCGAACAGACAACTCAATTTCACTCGCGGGACAGGAAAATAGCAGCGTAGTAAAACAACTGTAACACTCATTCTATTAATCTAATGAAGTTGTAGCTTATACCGTTGGAAAGCTTATAAAATTCTACACAACTTCCTTATAGAACACTTTTCCAAATTCTACAGTTCGGGTAGTCGAAAACAGTGCACAATAGAAATTGCTCCAGCTTTTAAACAGCACATGTGTATCGTCTTGTGATTTTCATAACTTCATAACGAAAATACCTATCACAGTGATTCTTGTGGTCGGAAAAAGATATTGAAGTCTACTATTGTCCAAATTTTTTTCATGACTTTTGGTCCTAAAAAACAGAGACATAAGCCAAAGAGTGCAGGCTGCTCCGAAAAAACAATATAGAGAAAACAGAAGACAACCAAAACCCGTCTATTTATTTCATTAATCCTTATACCTTAGGCCTATGAACTAAATGAAATTGTGGGAACACCTAAGAAGATCATTGCAATCATTACAAAGATTCAAAACGAGCAGAAGCATAATGACAATTCAACAAAGCACTAAAGGTGCACAATTCAATAATTGACTCAACTTGCGAAACTATCGTCCTCATTGTACTAGGGGTAACAATCCTAAGGCTCGTCTTCAGATTATGCAAGAAGGTGGCGAGGAACAGTCCTAAAAGCACATCAAAACAAGGAGTGAAGATGAGAACAAAGACTTTAACATAAGCACCAACGTAGATATGAATAGCAAGGGTAGAGATATAGTAGAGAAGAAAATATCAAGGTTCATAGAGCAAGGATTTTGTAGCAACTTCTAAACCTTAACACGACCAATTTATACTAGGCTTGCATCCTATAGTCAGCATTACTCTAATACCACTTTTGTAGCACCTGGTTTTAAGAACAAAACCAGATACACACCATATGTGCGCCCAGGAAGTCAAATCTCATATATAGCTACAAATAAGGGTAATATCGAAAGACAATGCTCAATATATAACGTACTTAGTATAAAGAATATAACCTTAGATAGCAAACAGTAGAAAGACAACTCCGATCCTTCCTCAAGTCCAAAACTTCAAAGGGACTCCTTCTTGATCAACACGTAAAGCTCACCGACTGGACAAGATCATAAAGCACCAAGCATCCATGCAATCATACACGAAGCAAACAATAGAACTAAATTAGAATACTACATCAAACATATGAAATAGTAGGTAAAAAGGTTTCAAAAACGTTCTACACGTTGCTATGAACACACAGACGCGAAAAGCACTCTAATCACCACTTGAACGGATCAAATCAGAGTTAGAACAGAGATTTTATGGCTAAAACAAGATTAGTGGCAAAACTGTAAATAAATGAAAGCATATTTTGAATCTACTAGGAGGAAACTACACTTTCAGAATATGAAAACGTATTCTGGAAGTGCACCATGGACTGTGGGTTAATTTGCAGAAAATAGAGGGGCTCTTTAGCAAAATGCTAGCTGAAAGAGTATCTTCTACTCTGGGCCGTTGATCTGGATTTGGACGGCCGGAAACAAATCGGTGAGAGAGAAGGCATGGCCGGCGCTGGAATAGGAAGAGGAGGCAGTGGTGGACATGGCCGGCGGCGACCGAGCACATCGGCATTCTTGGAAAACGGCCTACGGTTCACGATAGCACGAAGCAAAAGCACCGGCCGAGCGAGGAGATGATGGCGATCTCACCTCGGCACTTTTCAACAGCATGAAGAGGATGGAGGCAGCGCAGGATGCGATGGTACGAACGGCGTCGACGGCGAGATGCAGCTAGGGTTGCAGCGGCACGGGTGAAGGCAGCGAATAGCTTCGAGGCTTGGGATGGAGGCGACGGGGTACGGCGCTGCTCGGTATTTAAGGGGGCGGGTGGATTGGGGCATATGGCAAGGCGCGGCGCGCTGGGCCGAGGGAGAGGAGGAGAGCGGCGACGCGGCACTGGGCGGCCTGCTGGGCCGCTGGGGCTAGGCTGCCTGAGCAGGAGCGGCCGAGCGGGAGGGAGGGAGAAGGCCGGCTGAGACGATGGGCCGCGCGGGGAAATGGGGGAGAGGAGGAGGCCGGGCTGAGAGAGAGGGAGAGAGAGAGAGTATTTTCTATTATCGTTCTTCTTCTTTTTTCTTTTATTTCAAAACCTTTTCAAATCCATTCAAAGCAATTTGAATCATTTTTTTGAATTTTGTATAAAGCCACTCATCTCAATAAATCAATGCAAAGGCATGTATGCTCAACAATGTTACTACACCCTATAATAAATTTTAATTTAACTAAAAATTATTTATTTTGCTATATTTCATGAGCACAAAAATTCAGAATAAAACGATTTTAACTCTATTTAAAAAGGAGCAAATTTTTAGGGTGTTACACTGGGGCACTACTCTTCCTCTCTTACGGTTATTGAAGAGCCAAGTAACTCTAGTTTGCTTAGAAGCTTTGTACGCAGAATGGATCCCCAACTGTATGATACTTATTGAGAACAAAATACTTTAACACATTTGATTTTGCTATCTTGGCCACTGATTTCTTTAAGAGTATATATTCTTTAAACATCCAGTTTTAAAGAGATTTTGTAAGTATCTTGAATACAAATCTACACACACAATTTACATGTGTTTCAAATTAAATCATGTAATAGTAATTATTAATATTAGTATTTTTAAGATTCGGCAAAATGTTCTCCTTAGCTAGTTAAGGACATGTCTTGAGACCAGAAGGATATATAGGTAGTAGGACCGAAATTGGCACAAATCCATGTTCTCAAAACTTCATGCAAGATGGTCAAGGCGTTTGTCATCATCTGGACTTTTTATATATCAGATCCGATCCTGATGACTGACCAAGATCATGTGTAATCCATTGGGTAAAGCTCTCCCCATTTGCAGTCGCGAGTCAGTGCTCAGAGTCTGTCAACGTTTTGTGGACGACTCATGATCAGCCTCCGGTGAATGATTCACCGAATCACCCTGCGCTGTTGTAGCATGCATGCGTCATGACTCGTGATGAGGAGAACGCACGAGCAGGATGTGGACGGCCAAATCAGAATGCTACCCAGTAACATCGCATGGTTGTGGACGACCAGTTGACCAGGCGGGAGACCATTAACGAATTGGGCACCACACGTCAACCCATTATTACTGACTGGGTGGATGTCTGGCCTAAAGCGTAACGGAAATGGCATATATGGAAATAAACAAATAGGTATAGGAGCCGGAAACTTATAAAAGTTTTAGGATCAAGATAGTGTATCTGGAGGATGCGTTTGGTAATAATTACATGCGAAAGGACAAGGAA
>CM009603.1:4674714-4686015 GCA_002993905.1 Miscanthus sacchariflorus
TTACACTATAGATAAATATTTTGCTGATATAGAAAGAAATTTGAAATTAGAGTAATTTTTATGTATATTAGTTACACTATAGATAAATATTTGCTGATATAGAAAAAAAAATTAATGAAGAGAGAAGCGATACAAAGAGAAATGGTTTCTCGTGAGGAAACTGAGTCCTCACGCGAATCCATACACCAAGAAATGACCATCGCTGCATTGGGAGCCTCTGGCTCGTTTCTATTCCCTCCCAACAGATCGGCTGCTCCCGACAGCGATCCCTCCCCTGCCGGTGTTGATCTACATCGCCGTGCCCAACATCCCGCGAGGCCAACTCACTGGGAGTACATGGAAGCAGCGACGACCAGAAGCTCGTCATCTTTACAGCAGCATCCGAAGCAGCAGAGGCGGAGGACCTGCTGCTTTATTCCTAGATGCATGTTCGATGTGAGACAGGAGTTGAAGCCATGGAGAGTAAGCTGGTCGAGGAGGTGATGTGTTTATAGATAGCCTTAGTCGTGTCGTACCGTGCCACCGGGCATGGCAGCCTGGCATGCTAGAGCAGACATGGGCACTATATAATAAGCCTGGCACTCCTCCAAAAGCATATAATCAGATGAATAATTCATATCAAAGCTTCAAATTTACACAAGATACATGATCAACGCTTCAATTCTTCAAATACCACATACACAGAACTCATCTCAGAGATCACATCACAGTCACAGATCAGAAAATACCAAATATTATTAGGAGCTTTAGTGCAATGGCTGTCTCATTAAAAACATATATAGGTAAAACTCATAGCTTGTGAGAAAACCCTAGATAGGAAAAGAGTACTTCCCAGCTCCGATTAAAGTTCAATGTCCATGCATCATTCAAAGTTCATACCACATCATTCAAATGTCAGAGGTAATACAAACACAAGTAATACCAGCTGAACTAAAAGACTCAACACGCTTAGCATGGCAATCATTGAAGTACTTGTCAAAATCTCTAGTGGTGATTTGCCTAGAGACAAGAACAAATCTAGGTTATGAGCAATCTTAATGTACTCTTCAAATGTCTTAGTTTCACCCATACAGACATGAAAATCGAGTCTAGCTATCAATCGACAAAGTAGAGTACCAGCAACCTCAAGACAGTACTCCCAATTATGCATACTACCATCCGGATTTTTTTTTGGGATTGAGACATGATTTTTTCACGCCTGTTAACGCATCGATCCCTATGTTAGGTGAGGTGACTAATGCCACAACTAGAAAGAGTAGAGAGTACACCTTAACGCAGTGGAGACACTTAGCTTCATACCCGACCTTCTCACCGTTGACCGTTTTGAAGACCTTCTCATAATTTAGCCAAACATTCGAGGTAGATGGACATGCATGCTCGTTGCTTTTCTCATCCTCTCCAGCCGTGGCCACAGCCCTACCAATAGGCCCATGGCCATCACCATCACCAAGATCAATGGGCGATGCTACAGCCGAATAGGGCCTCTCAATCCTCACACACGTTGTTGTCCTCATCTACATCCACAACTCATTGTTGGTGTAGTGCACAATCTCTTCATGGTCGTTATCCATCATCACTCGTTGGCGATGTTGATGAAGCATGAATCCAGCCCTCTGGTTCGTCAACAGCTTCACATCGGCCAAAGACCAGGGAAAAATACACAAATCAAACAAAGTTAGAGGCAGAGAGACACAGAGAGATGAGCGAGAGAAGAAAGGAGCTCTTACCGGTGAATCCGGGGCCAGAGCGGCCGACATCCAGTGAGGTCAACAATAGTCACGAGACGGAGATGACAAGGTGAACGAGATGGAAAGGACAATGCTACATCGACGATCACGGATTAGGAAGAGGGGTATTGATGGCCGTGCCGTGAGCCCGTGCTGGCCTGCCATGGCGAGGAGTTCCACCGGAGGGTGAGAGAGGCAAAGAGCTAGAGAGGGGAGAGAAGCCGGTGATGAAATGAGATAGGGCTTTGGGCAACGAGGGAGCGGGGGAGCAGCCGATGAAATAAGCACTGAATCAACATGCCATGTAGGATAATAGGTTCGGTGAGCGCCAGTTTGGACCAGTGATGGGACCCGTCACAACTTTAGTGATCTAAAAATACATATTGGAACTTCAAGGACCTATATGACATTTTCGCACAGAGCACGAATCTTACTCTATAACAAAAGGGGCTTGCTAGCGCCTGGATGTCCGGATGCCCGCGAATGCAGTCCATTTTTCCGCGCCATTTCGTGCCCACGCGAGGCCCGCGCCGCCCCAAACGTCACTAGCATCAACATAGAGGGGACGGGGGTGGCGGATGCCCAACCAGCGCCAGGAGGAGGAGACACCGAGGCAAGGCAACATAAAGCGAGGAGAGAGATGCAACACCCGATCTACTTTTAAAACATTTAGATGCAACACTTGCAATATATATCTGAAGACAGATGAAACACTTGAAACATGCATCTGAAACACTTGCAAAAACACCTGAAAACACTTGAAAAACCATGTAAAACATACACAACATCCAGATAAAACACTTGTAATATATGTGTGAAACATATGCAACATCCAATTATAAACACACTTGCAACATACGTCTGGAAAAACAAATGAAACATTAGGAACAAAGGCTTGCCAACATACGTGTACAACCATTGCAACACTTGCAACATCCATATGAAACACTTGCAACATTCAGATGAAACAAGTGAAACACTTAAAACATACTCTTGCAACATGCGTTTTCAGCACGCTACTTGCTGCTTGGACGAATCGCGGAGCTTGACGCTGGTGCGGAGGTCGACAGCGGTGCATGGAGCTCGCCGGTGCGCCCCTGGGCGAGGACCTGCTCGGCGGCCTGGGCTGAGCATCTGCACGAGGCACGCGAGCACCCTGGGCGAGCATCTGCGTGAGCATCCCTGGGCGAGCACCAGCTCGGCGGCTTGGGCCAGCGCACCCTTGGCGAGCACTTTCTCGGCGGTTGAGCGGGCAGCAGAGGCGGCCGCGGTGGGCAGATGCCGTGGTGCAGGCAAGCGACGAGGTGGAGTCAGGCCCGGAGGTCCGATAGATCGGAGGAGGTTGAGCGCACTAGAGAGAATTTTTTTTGAAAGGGTGCGGATGGGAGCGAGCGGACGGATAAGGTAGCGAGTGGGAAGCCGCGCCACGTCCATCGCTGTAAAACATCCCGAGAGAATTACCGATAACAAAAGGTAATTTTCAGTTCCCCGACTGATTAAGTTGAGTAAATATCAGCAACGTTCGAGCAAAAGCAAACTGCAAGTTTAGCGTCTCTCACGGAGTCGGCTGAACTATTTCGTCAAATCGATGCTAATCATTCTTCGAGAAAGAACGATTACTAAATCCAGACAGTGCGCATCACATGCTTCTTTCTTCCCGTGGTAAAGCCTGCCGACAAAGCATGATAGAATTTCAATCAAGTTGCTGATCTGAGTCACATTAGTGGGTCACGGGTCTCTATCAGTAAATCGTTTTCATGTCTTTGTGCAGTGCATGATCGGTAGCACTTTTAGCAAAGCTAAGATTTATAATGCATTATTTTTTGTGGATCTAGACCTCAAAAACAATTAACCCACTGGTGCCGGCAATGCAAGCTACGTACTCTTCCTCAAGAAATAGGTGTGGCCTGCACCTTATACACAATCTGAAATCAGTGCACTCCCACGTCACTTCGTCTTTCCATCGAGCTCACCAGATGAGTAAAAATGCCTACAACAGCCACTAATGCAGAATCGACCTTGTTGGGAAACCGCTTCAGATTCTGGTTTCCCAACAGTCCCGGTTGCCACAGCATCCCGGAGCAGCGATAGTCAAGTACATTGAATGATACTATTTTAGATCAGGAAATTTTTTCTCAGGGGCACCGCTCATACATAGTATTTGCCTTATACACACCGCTAACTGCAAAATTTATTCAGTATCATTACGAAATCATGTTTCTTTGCCACTAGATACCACAATCATTAAAATATTCATTTTCATGGTGCTGAAATTTAGCTTATGCTGATTTATTGTGAGAGAAAAACACTGTTTGTTCGCTGAAAAGTACTGCTGAAGTAGTACAGAAGAACAGGGCTCGCCTACTGTGTGTCATCCCCCCTGCGCCCGGCTCGCCTCTCTTAGCCCAGCCTTCTGCGCCAGCGCTGCTTTAGGTCCACACTCACTACTACAAATTGATATTTCAGTATCGTCAATTTCACTACCGTAGCGATAGAAGCGACGGTATGATACTTTCACCGCCGGTTGGATCAATAGGGAGGCCTCGTAAGGAAGAAAACCGGCCGTTGAAACTTCTAACACCCACGAGTTAACAATAGATGCGGCAGTGGTATTTTCTTCGTCGCATGAAAAGCTGAGCCGACTGGGATAGAAGTTCTGGCCGCCGGCCCTACATGACCGTTTGGTCTACCGGCGGTAGTAAATTCAGCGAGTTATTTCCCAACTACCCACAATACAGTTGCATCACCATTACTCTGTACTTCCACTTCTCCATCTTCAAGGTTGGCTCATTGTTCCTCTCTCCTAGTTTATGCGAACCATTGCACACCTCGCGCCGCGCCACCGCCACGACCTGCACGGCCGGCGCATTGTTCCTCTCGTAATTTGTGTGAACTATTGAACGTCTCGCACCGTGTCGCCGCCAGATCAAAAGGCAAGGGTATGCTTTCGCACTTCACTAATGGATCTTTGTCGGATTATTTTCCTCTTTAGATCTCGTTAGTAAGGAAGCTCTCATCCTACTGCGCACTGACGATCGCAGGCTCTTCGAAATGGAGGCAGCCCCCAACTAGAGGAACTCAGTGGCCAGCCTCATAGACGATCTCCTTCTTGACATTCTCTGCCGCCTCCCGACCCGCTCCTTGTGCTCCTGCAAATGTGTCTGTCGCTCCTAAAAGCGCCTCATCTCCAACAACCATAAGGTGCTACCCCAGACTTTGGCTGGCTTCTTCTACGACACCGAGAACGGCAAGCGAAACTTCACCAGCGTCACCGGTGAACGCCCCGACTTGTCCTTCTTGCCCTTCCTCATTGACAATGTAGCTATCTTAGATTGCTGCAACGGCCTCATACTATGCTGGTGCCTTGGGGCTAGTGCTGGATACCGCTATGTCATTTGTAATTCGATAACCTAGGAGTTTAAGGTACTGCCGCCTAGCAACCATAAGTTTTGTGAGGCTGGCTTGAGGTTCAATTCGACAGCCTCCTCGAACTTCCATGTGATTCAATATGTGGAGGAGGATGGTGAGTGCGTAGGTGCGGAGATCTACTCATCTCAAACTATAGCATGGATCTATAAGCAATCTCAATGTGGCTAGGGTACTGATGTGACATGTTTTAGTGTGTTTCTTAATGGTTTTCTGTATATTATGGGGTACTCAGATGGGTGCTCTCAGATACTTGCTGTGGATATGGAGGGAAATACATGGAGGAGAATTCATAGGCCTCCATCCATCAAGCTCAGGGTCACTTGTGTGTATGTACTGTTGGTGCACGCAATAAGTCCCAACTTTTAATCTGGATCCTTGAAGACTATGGTACTAATGAATGGACATTGAAGCATATTGGCAGCACGCTGAATGTGTTTGGATGGACTGATACTCAATTTGGTTTCCTGGATTGTGATGCAGACTACACAACGATTGCAGTTCACCCAGTATAGAATATGATTTTCTTTATTGGGGAAGAAAGAACCATCTTCGCATATGACATGGACCACAGAAAAGTTCATATCATCCCTGCTCTTGTCATTCGGTATGGTAGATGTAGGGTCATGATAGAGGACATGAGCAGACCATACTATCTTCCTTATGTTCCCTTATGCTCATAGTCATTAGGAGAGAAGTAAATTAAGTTGCATTTGATGTATCTCTATGTGGCGACATGTTTAAATGGACCAATGTTGTTTGATTGTCTATGGACATGTTAATTTCCTTTAGGATGGATGTTGTCATTATTATAGCTAAACTAGTGTGCCATCTTTGTCGTGTTTGCAAATTGGATTATTTCTCTAGCGCGAAGAGTACGGTGGTGTGACAGCTTCCGTCGCCGTTTCGTACGGTGATTCAAAGTTAGTAGCGCGAAGAGTACTATAGTAGAACGCTTATATTGAATTAAGGAGTAGTTTCCTATTCACTCTCGCAATAGAAAATCAAAACCTAACTAATTCACTCTCGCATGTAAAGAGTGAATTAGTTTTCTATTCCAATTGCCTTTTCGAACAAAATAATTTCACGGCGAAGCCTTCAATCCTCGCTACAAAATAGAGTCCTTTCTTTCCATCCTTTTGGAACATTGCAGTCTTAGCCTGCGCACGAAAGATCACCGCACACCTGTGCCACCGCCGGTGGTGGCCACTTGTTGCGCCACCACGTCATTTCATGGATCACGTTCATGGCCGCCTTGTGGCACAGCCGACACCCTTGTTGCTTAGCCGCCTACTCATTGGTCCGCCGCCGCCGCCCACGATTTTTCCTCGCCCTCGACCCGTCTTATGTACCACCTCACAGTATCGTCATCGCCGGCATCGCCATTGTGCCTATAGAGGAATATGGCGACCAGATAGGCTGCCATATTGTGCCCGCCATCGGCGGCGCGTGTGAGATAGTCGAGGCACAGCCAGCGGTTGTGCTTTTCTACGAATACGGTTTATATTCCAATGAGCAAGAAAGCCTCCGGGTTGTCGACTTGGGTCAGCCTAGCAAGGAGGGCGAAGTAGTTGACGCGATCATTTGACAACCTCGCCACGTCTACACTGATCCACTGCCACACACCGACCGACAGTGGGGTCACCGCAAATGCGGCGCATGGACGAGCACGTCGCCCGTAGGCTATGGAGGTCGTCCATGGGCGGCTCCAAGGTCGCAGCGAGGTGGCTGGCGATCTCAATTTGCACCTCGGCAGGGAATGCCATCAGCGACATGGGGTGCCGCCTCGCCGCCATGATTGCCAGTGTGGATGGAGGTATGGCGTGTGGACAACGCAACATATGCTGATTGAGGAGGAGTTTTTTTTGGGGGAATTTGATTGAGGAGGAGTTATTGGGACGAACTTATTTCCCAGTTATTTAAAGAGTATCGTCCGACCACGCAGTGCACTGTGCCACTTGATCTTGGATGTTGGACGCGATCTCGACGGCATGGCCCACAACATCACTATTGGGTACGGCGTGTTCTTACATGTGAATCGCACTCCTAATTGATGACCATTGTGGCGGTTGCTTTTCCAATGTTTTTGAACGCTTTGGGTACACTGCCAGGCCAAGCGACGTGAAATACGTGTCTTGGGAACTCGATGCTACCATGCGAATGGTCGCCATTGAATGGACGCGTTGGGTATGCTGCGAGGCGAGGCAACAGGAAATATACGCCTAGGGAAATCAATGTTGCCATGCGAATCGTCGCCATTGCTTCGTATAAGAAGGGGGTGTAGTGTGTTGCTTTCTCCACTCTAAACTTGTAAAATTTTGCAGTTGACCTTTCTCTTTCTTTCTTCCACTTCCTCCGCAAGCATGACAGGCCACAGTGACTCCGAGAGCGAGATCGTACTTGGCCTCTCCAATGGAGGCGTCATGTTTCGTTGTCGTGGCGAGGGCACCTTTGTGTGTCCTTTTTGCCATGGCAAGAAAGTGCCATCATCTAGTCTTCGCGAGTTGCTGCAGCACGCCAATGGGAAGTCTTGTAGAGGCGAGGGGATCTCTAGTGCTTAGGCCACGTATATCCTGAGCAACGACACCATGGCCCGTGACCGTGAGCTTGGTGGAGTTGGGGACTACGACGGCAATTAGGCGGTGAAGGCTCACAGGGACCAGCGCCACACAGCCAATAGGGCCGACAAGGAAGCGCGCTAGGAGAAGGTAATGAAGAAATAACTCTGTGTGATGATATTTTTTGTGATCAACCTTCTTTCAATTTTTTAAGTTACTACGTAGGAGTAGTTCCTGTCACCAATTAAAACTAACTATATATATATTTTAATTAACACAGTGGACCGAGCGCCGCATGGGAAAGGGCGCCTACTACAAGCCTGACAGAAGGCCCGACGGAGGGTCATCCGCATCCCGCTGAAGCTAGTCTTGTAGTAGGATTTTTATTTTATGTACTGAATTTTTAGCATAGAATATGTAAGTTTTATTTACATGAAATATGAAATATTCTTAACTAATGTATTTTTCAAGATCTTACTTATCTTTGCTGCGATGTTTATTTTGTGTGATGGGGAAGCGGTCTTCTATGACCGGTAGTTTGATGGTAGCCCCCGAGCACCATAGATTTTGCGACCGTATGTCACGTCCGTCGTTAGGTGATATTCGTAACATGCAACCACCACTGCCGACAGCCTTCACCGCCGCTTCTAGACGGTCGGGATGGCACCGCTATCGTTAATTTCCATGCCCGCCCAAGTCTCCCGCGCGTATTTACGAAGTCTCGCTCAAATTTGCATTCCCACGCAAAGACCGACTATTCCCCATCACCGCCACTCACCGCCGACAATCTAGTGCTCCGCGCTACGGTGCTGGTACGCCTCACCAACCCACACAGATCCACCCGTGACCAAGGTGGTACCAACGTAATAAATAGCGGCGGTAGCGGTCGTAATTGCGGCCACAATAGCGGTAGCGGCCCAATGTGGTAGCGCTCTGAACTTTGTAGCCTAGAACTTTGCGGTCGCAATTGCATGCAACAGGCTGCAATAGCATGGAAACAAATAACCCTAATCAGCCCAGCCCACTACGACTCACACCCCCAACTCAAACACACTCACACATCGGTTATAGCCTCTTGCTCTAGATTTAGGCGTTCTTTGAGTGTAATTAAATGTCTATTTATACTCATTATTCATGATATATGTACTTAAACTTATGTGGGATTATCAGATGCCACTATTGGAACTTATCGTCTGCAATATCTCTCGCTATCTGCAATCCGCTACCTCGACGTTGATCTGCCACCAACCCGCTATACGCTATTTATTACCTTGGGTGGTACTCACCGCCGTGCCTGCTTGAGCTCATTGCAGCAAGATCCAAATACAAGGGTAATACTTTCACACTTCCCTTATCCATATTTCTTGTATTTTTATTCCCATCTTCACTCATGTAAGTAGGAAGCAAGCTTCTATCTGATTAGTGTGTGTCTGTCGCTGTAGTAGATCCTTGTCAAGATGGAGGAGGACCCCAACAAGATGAAGGGAGTGGGCATCCTCATAGACCATCTCTTGGTCCTCATCCTCCGCTGTCTCACCGCCCGCTCCTTATGCAGCTGCAAGTGTGTCTGCCGCTCCTGGAACCACCTCATCTCGGACGCTGAGTACCGAAAGGAGCTGTCGTAGATTGTTGCCAGATTCTTCTATTGCACCTGGAAAGGCAAACGCCACTTCACTAGCATCACCGGTGAACACCCCTCCTTGTCCTTCTTGCCCTTCGCCATTCAGGATGTTGTCATGTCAGATTGCTACAACGGCCTCATCCTCTGCTGGTGTTTTGGGTGTCGCTATGTTGTCTGTAATTCGGTGACTAGCAAATGGTTGCTACTGCCGGATGACCTCCTTTCTTGTGGCGAGGCTCGCTTGGGGTTCGATCCGACTGTCTCCTCGCACTTTCATGTGTTTGAATATGGGAAGATGAGGGAGGGTGAGTCCGTAGGTGTGAGCATCTACTCATTTAAGAGTGCAACTTGGATCGTTAAAGAATCTAAATGGGGCGACAATATTATAATATCCATATATGCGAGAAGTATGTTTCTTAATGGTTTTATGCACTGGCTCGAGTTCTCCCATATCGTTGCTGTTGATATGGATAAAAAGACATGGACGAAAATACAGAAGCCACGTGGTGATGCAATCTCCATCCATAAAGACCACGATCAATTGTGTTTATGTACTACTGATATTTACACTATGACTCAGCTTTCAATCTGGATCATTGAAGAATATTGTAGTAATAGATGGACACTGAAGCATACGGTGACCACGCCGGAGATATTTGGACAGAACAATATTGAATTTGGTTACGTGGTTTGTGATGTGGAGTACAGTGTGATTGCAGTTCACCTTGAATTGAATTTGATTTTCTTTGTTGTCGAGGACAAAACACTGCTTGCATATGACATGAACCACAGAAAAGTTCATATCCTCCCTACACGGGTCATCCACTGTCCTAGACCTACTTGGAGTCTGTGTATCAATGGACCTCACTATCTTTCTTATGTTCCCTTGTTCATGGAGTCATTGGCGGAGCAGTAAAGGTGCATTTGCTGTATTTTGTTTGTTCAGGTAGGTAGTTGTTTTGATTCTATATATAAGCTAATTTGGACTTGGTAACTAAAGAAATGATGTGTTTAATATCATTAATTCTGCTGCTTTGTGCAGGTTGAGTCTGAGTTCTTTTGAACATTTTTCATGCATTGGCTAAGGGAGGAAGAAGAGGGGTTCCATGGTTTATGGATGCAATGATTATATATGTATGCTTTGTGTTCAGTAAGCTATTAAGGGCCGTTTATTGTTTTGTTATCACCACCGCCGTTGGTGGTGCAAACGTCCAACACCATCACTATACGTTTTATGTGGCCGGGATCAAAAGTGTATCACCGCCGAATTGTTTAGTAACCTAACACCGACTAAACGATCATCAAAGGCGGATCGTGGTGCAAGACGACGGTGACCATGACCTTTGTACTGACGGTTCAAATGCTGAAGCGACGGTGATGTTTACCTCTACAGACGTCTCGGCCGTTGAAGCAACAGCAAAGCTGCACCGTAGATAGTCGGGTCGAAGTACAAGGCGACGGTGCTGGTGACCACTACACAAGCGATTGATGTGCCCACATGACAGTGATGATAGCCTCCATATAGGCGGATCGTTTGCCAATGCGGCGGTATTAGTGTATACCCATAGACGTGTCGTGCTCCAATGCGACGGAAGTAAGGACCTTATCACGTATGGATCATAAGCTAATATGGCGGTGTAGTGTACACCGCAGTCGGTCTCAGATGCCGACGGCAAGGGCTATGACCATCACTGCTGATAGCTTACTGCTGAGGCCAAAATACGGCTGCGATGGGGTTACAATGTGGCTGTGAAAGGTCTGAGTGTAGTAGTAACTGTACACTACCACCGCACTGACTCCCCCACTGTGCGTCGCCACTCCTGCTCACCCTCAGCATCGCTGCTGCCCTAGTTCCGTCTGTGCTGGGCCATGGAGGTGTTGCGGCAGCCCAGGCGCCGTGACATCAATAGGCGGCAGGTGCCGTGACATCAAGAGGTGGGGGCAGGGTCACAACAGTTCGGGCGCGGCC
>CM009603.1:4705369-4722114 GCA_002993905.1 Miscanthus sacchariflorus
TAAGGTCACGTGATGATATGAAGTGGATCATATCATATGTTGATCGAGGTTGGTGCATGTGTTGCATCAACATCAGAGAAGATGGAATGGAATTCGCAAGGCAAAGGTATAACCTATAGGGCATTTCATTTCACCGGCCATAAGTGTGTAGAGAATTTTATGACCAGGTTTAGGATAGATGGCCGCACTATCAAGAGGGGCAAACTTGTTTGCATATCTGTCATCTAGTGCCACTCGAGTGATCTAATATTACGATGTTGCTAGGATCGAGTGGCGTGGTGAGAGTAACTGAAAAGCCTTTGAAAAATGGTTGTGAAAATGCTAACACACTTGCACAAGGTTTTGTACACTTGGTGGTGTTAGCACATTTGCAAAAGAGAAGAATCTTGATGAAAGGGAGAAGAGAAGAAGGGTCACTGCAGTGACCAGACGCTGTTCCCGGGTGGACCGGAGTGTCCGATAGCAAACCCTGGGTCTCGACCAGTTTGCTGTCTTTATCGGACTCTATGACCGGATGCTCCGAGAGAGTCCATTCAGTGTCCTAGGCGTAGTCAGTCATGCGGTGCCTCGACAGAGCGGGCGCGATGACCGGATGCTGGCACAGGGCGCGTCCGGACGCGCCTGTGCCACTATTCACCATACGGCGTAGAGGTGACCGGATGCGGCGCGAGTTCGGTTAGTGGTGATCGGACATGTTCGGTCAGCAAACATCATCTCTAGGAGCTCTCTGGACTCGACCGGACGCTAGAGGCGAGCGAGTCTAGTCAGGTGACCGAACACGTCCAATTGGGTGGTAGCGAGCACGCGCGGGTTAGCCATTGGGCGCCAATGGTAACTTTCAAACGGTTGATACATGTGGCGTCCATCCGGCGATCAGACGCTGGTGACCAGACGCTTTCGGTCAGTTGGCCCAGCGCGTCCGGTCGATGCATAGTCAGCCCAATGAAGGGGTATAACGGCTCTATTCTTTTGGGGCCAATAAAAGGAGTGTGTGGCCGGCCTTGGCTGCTTCTTTGGCACCCTTGGGACTTAGTGTCCATGCTTGGGGAGTTCTAGGGGAGCCCTTTAACTCACTTGTGCTTGCAAGAGTGCGAATCGATTGCGAGTGAGTGATTCTAGTGCATTCGATTGTGAGATTACATCGAGTGGCATTAGGTGATCGAGTTGCAAGCCAGTGGTGCTTGGTACTCTTGGAGGTTGACACCTCCTAGATGGCTTGGTGGCATGATCTCCGTTGATGCCCGCAAGAAGCTTGTGCGGTGCTCCGGAGAAGAGCTTTTGTGAGGGGTGTTGTGCTCACCCCGCAGAGATCGCGAAGAGCAACTCTAGTAGAGCATATCATTGAGCTACCCTCACTTGTGGGTAGGTTCTTGCAGTGCCCAACGTGTGGGCTTGGCGAGTGATGCCAATTAGCCACCAAACCACCAAGTGAGTGGTCGAGACAATGGGGACTAGCGTGTTGGCAAATATGTGAACCACGGGAGAAAAATCATCGTGTCAACCTTGTTCATCCCGTTGGTTTTCATTCCCCATACACAAGCTTGTATTTACTTTCACAAACATTATGCTTGTGTAGTTGCTCTTGTAATTAGTTAGCTTATGTAGATTGCTAGTTACCTTCTTGCTTGTGTAGCATAGAAGTAGCTCTATTGCGTGACTAATTGGCTTGACTAGCCTTGTTAGTCACTTTGATTAGTTTGTGTAGCTAAGTAATTTGAGCTCTCTAGTTTAGCTTGTGTAGCCTTGGTATTGAGCATTGCTAGTGAGCTTAGGCTTTATGTGCTTTGCTTCACTAGTTTGTGTAGGAGCTCCCCTGTTTGCTTAAAGTACTAGTTGTATAGGTTTGTGTGACCTTGCAAGCTAGAATTGTCAGGTGAGCTCTATCTAGCCCAACACCTTTGTTACTTAATTAGGATCTTTGTAAGGTGCTTGAGAATTCAGATAGAGGGGTGTAGTCTTCGCTAGACCGATAGTTTTTAATTCCGCATTTGTTTCGGTTAGCCAACGCGATTAATTTTAGAAAGGACTATTCACCTCCCCTCTAGTCCGCCATCTTGACCCTTCATGCGAGCAGAGACAAGGCGCCCTGAAGCCAGCGATGGCATGATCCAAAAATGGATAGGATTCGATCAAATCAAAACCACTTGGCCCCAAACTTTGCAAAGGGATCTCCAATGTAGTTGGTAAGCTATACCAATAGGATCATGGCTCAATTTGAACTCAAACTCCGTGAATTGAGAATTTTGTGCAAGAACACGAGTTTTCCCCCAAAAAGGAAATTGGTTCAATTCTTCATGCTCATGTTGATTCAAGCAAATTCACTCATAGAGGAGCATCAGCACATGTCCCTGCACAAATCTAACCGACCAAAAACACCCCAAAAGCTTGAATCAAATAGATCGAACAAGAACTAGGGAAGGGAAAAATAGGGAAGAGAAAAACTACAAGAATGGGAACAAGAGCACCAAAACGCGAGGAACAAAAACATGAACACAAGATTGAATCTCGAAAGACAACATGACGTAAGGGCCTCACTTCCCGATTCAAGGATTCACTGGAGTTTTTACACAGATGAATATTTCTCTGTGGACCTCTACAGTAGCTTGGGAGAGGAAATTCTAAAGGAGAAAAGGAAAACTAGAGAGGTGAGGGCTGTTTGGGGAGCCCCCTCATTCTTATTGAGGCTATTACACATTTCCATATTGCCCCTAGATATTTAGAGCGAACCACCTAACCCAAAGGGTATTATGGTCCAACTCCGAGATCCGCTGATCCAATGGCCAGTGCCCTTCATGACATAGCTTTGCCACGACACAAGTCTTGCAATGACGCCACATGCTGCCTTTGATTCCCGCCGATGTTTTTGAGGCCCAAACCCGAAAACCCTCCACTGATGGTTTTGAGGCTCAACCCACCAAACCGCTCGACACGTGTCACCATCGTCCTCGACCGCCCGACCGTCAAGTCTTCCAGAGCCTCTGCTCGACTTGCCCGTCTACCGTCTTAACTTGGTCAACACAGTCATCTCCCATGTACTCTTGTGCTTGTCAATGTCCCTAGGTGTCAGCCACCGTAGTCAATCACCCGGCCCGTCTGGTCCCTTAGTCCAATCCCAGCATCCGTTCTTCACCGCTCCCAGTCCATCGGCACGAACCCACATGACCTTTACCTTCGCCGTCGATCATCGCCTCTGAGCTCCACACCTGCGCACCACAAGCCAAGTGACATGTTGCACAACACCAACTCATGCCATGGTTAGTTCAAAGACTCAACCCAAAGCTCCATCTCATTGACAATCACTCATCACCATCGAACCACATGGGCACATATCAACCATGTGTTCTCAATCTCCCCCTTGATGAGTGCATTATCAACACCAACACACAAAGCTGAGCGAAAGAAATAGAAGAAGAGGAAGAAGAAGAGAGCTCACCCAAATGACCAAAAGCCCATGAAAAGACAAAACGGGGTCATTTGAGATGAGCAAAACTTGTTCCCCAAAGACATGGGCAGTGGCTTGACACAACCAAGCAAAACACAGCTAGTCCTCAAGAAGAGGCAGAAAGGGCTCAACACCACTAGCAAAGCTTGAAAACTACTAGTCCCTCCAGAAAGAGTCAAAGGCTTAACACGACTAGCAAAGCAACTCAAATGCTACTCCCCCTGAACAAATGCAATCTCCCAAATGAATGCATGCACTCTACAACTCTCTTTTTAGGTGGATTTGTGTGTGATTCTCTCCCCCTTGTTGGCACATGCACACATCAAGCTAAAACTCAAAAACTGCAAATCCCCCTCAGAAGATGTTATGGATGCACATGAATGCAGAAGCTTCAAGAGTATAGCAATCAGAAGGAAAAGATGCTCTAGCTGGTGCTGTTATGCGGGTGTAGCCACAGAGACAAGTGCTAGCAAATGCTCAAACTGATCAAGTGAAACAAAATATGAATGTAAATCATATTTGAGCAGTTTTAAGCAAATCAAAAGAGGGTTCGCCACTGAAAGTAGCACATAGCAGATGTAAGCAGGAAATCAACCTAGTGCTAACAAGTATATACAAGGTGAACTACCCCAAGCAGCGGTCACACATCATGTCAAAGACGAACCTAACACTTGCATTTAATCAAAATTACCAAGATATTTCAATTTTCATATTATTACAAGTATTAGTCAAACATGTGTGTGCGAGAGGTTGTATGTACTGTCATGCCTAACTTTTCAACCATGCGGAGCCTATGTCATACGACAATCATGAGCTCAAGGCAATGGTTTCGGTCATCCACTACAAGGCTCAGGTTCATCCTAAGTGCAATAGGAAGCCGTCCCGATACCTTGATGTGGGACAGTACAAACCCATCTCGATCTTTTCATATCACTTAACTTGGATTTCAAATTTTAGCACAAGAGTATCGGAGTTGTCCAAGCAAGTGAATGACTCAAAACATGAGACATAGCAACCTAGCATACAAATTAAAGCAGCAGGGATTTCAATATATCCTACACATGCTAGTTGCCAATCTCAGTGGTGAATAGATTTTCATGTTTCATCATTGGTTAATCATGTTCACAGGTGATAAAAACAAGCTTAGCTCATAACATGTATCAGGTGATCAAGGAGAGCCTAAGCTTCAAGCACTATCATGTACGCACAGAACATACCAAGTAGAGCATAGTTTCATTCTAATAGCTATATTCATGAAGCTCAAAAGATGCTTTATCATACATGATGCTATGCAATGCAGTTATGGTACAAAACCAAAAAACAAAACTAAACTAAAAATAGGAAAGCCAAAACTAGAATACAACAACTAAAAGTGTCCCTCCACTAAAAAGGGAAACAGACACCTAATTCCCCTCACAAGCATGCAAAAGAGGCTTGATCAAGGGGTTTGGTTAGGATATCGGCAAGCTAGTTTTGGGTGTCAACAGGGTTCATGTCTATGTCTCCTTTCTCATAATGATCGCGCAAGAAGTGAAAGCACACATCAATGTGTTTGGTTTTTGAGTGGAGAACTGGATTTTTGGCTACACTTATGGCACTCGTGCTATCACAAAGCAAGGGCACTCTAGTGAACTCTAAGCCAAAATCTCTCAAGGTGACAATCCAAAGCAGCTGGGAGCAACAGCTAGCGGTAGCAACATATTTAGCTTCTATTGTGGATTGAGCAATGCTAGTTTGCTTGAGAGAGGACTAGGAAACAAGCAAAGAACCAAGAAACTGACAAGTCCCAGATGTGTACTTTCTATCTAAGCGGTAGCCAGCAAAATCCGCATTAGAATAATCGCAAAGAGAAAGCGACGAAGAAGCAGAATACCAAAGCCCAAACTCAAGAGTGAATCGGAGGTACCTCATTATCTGCTTCACCGCCTAGCGATGAGAAGTGTGCAGTGAAGCCTGGAAGCATGCACACAGACACTAAGTGAACTGGATGTCCGGTCGCATCGCCGTCAGGTACAATAAAGACCCGATCATGCTGTGGTACTCCTTCTGGTCCACGGCTTCTCCTTCTTCATCGATGTCTAGAGCCATCATGGTTGACATGGGCATCAAAAGAGGCTTGGCCTCACCCATATCAAACTTCTTTAGCATGTCCTTGGTGTACTTGCCTTGGTGCACGAATGTCCCTTCCCCGGTTTGCTTGATTTGCAACCTGAGGAAGAAGGTCAACTTGCCCATAATGCTCATCTCAAACTCCCTACTCATAAGATCTACAAACTTGGCAACAAGTGCATGAGAAGAGCCACCGAAAATAATATCATCCACATAAATCTGAACAATGAGAGTATCAATGCCTTGCTTGAGGAGAGAAAGAGTTTTATCAACAGAACCCATTTTGAAACCCTTTGCAAGAAAAAATGTTTTCAAATGCTCATACCAGGCTCTAGGGGCTTGTTTCAAACCATACAAAGCTTTCTGAAGTTTAAACACATGGTTTGGAAACTTGGGATTTTCAAAGCCAGGAAGTTGCCTCACATAAACCTCTTCCTCTATGTACCCATTTAGAAAAGCACTTTTGATATCCATTTGAAAAAGCTTAAAATCCTTCGAGGCTGCAAAGGCTAAAAGGATCCTAATGGCTTCTAAACGAGCAACAGGGGCAAAGGTTTCCTCATAGTCTATACCCTCCTTTTGACAAAATCCCTGAGCTACCAACCTTGCCTTGTTTCTGACCACTACCCCATCCTCACTCTGTTTGTTTTTGAAAACCCACTTGATTCCTATGGGATGGCAGTCTTGTGGAGGTGGTACTAAAGCCCAAACATGGTTTCTTTCAAAGTTTTCAAGCTCCTCATGCATGGCATTAACCCAATCAGGATCAGATAAAGCATATCCAACATCCTAGGGCTCAAAAGAAGCAACAAATGCAGAATGAGCGAAGTGAGAGATTTGATATGACCTGGACCACGTGACTCTCTAGTCAATGTCATCTAACATCTATTGAGGTGGATGGCATCACTGAATGTGCCAAGGTGCCTCCCTTGCTGAAGTCACCTCCCCCTCAATAGCAGCTGGTGCTTCCTCAGGTGCAGCCAGCACAGGTTGAGGAAGTTGCTCGTATGGTCCCCAAGTAGTGGAAGTAGAGGGGTCAGGACCATGAGCTGAAGTAGTCGAAGCAGGCTCAATAGGGGCAGATGGTGGAGTCGGCTTGGGATCACCCCAATCGGCATCTTCTTGCTCCTCCTCCACAAAAATGCTTTCACCAAGCTCCTACTCACCTGCACACTCAAAGACAGGGGTTGAACAAGGCATTGTTTCATCGAATGTGACCTCATAGGTCTCCACGATGTGGTTAGTTTCAAGGTTGAGAACACGATAAGCTCAAGAGTAAGAAGCATAACCAAGAAATATATCGTATGAAGACCTGGACTCAAACTTGTCCTAATTACCTTGTTTCAAGATGAAACACTTGCATCCAAACACCCTAAAATGGCTTACCTTGGGTGGATGACCAAACCACAACTCATAAGAAGTTTTCTTCATGAAAGCCCAAAGGAAAATGCGATTTGCAACATGGCATGCAGTGTTGATTGCTTCGTCCCAATATTTTCTAGGAGTCCTGTGCTCATTGAGCATCGTCCTAGCCATTACAACCAAAGTCCAATTTTTGTGCTCAACAATGCCATTTTGCTGAGGAACGTAAGGTGAGGAAAACTGGTGTTTGAGACCCAAAGAAGAGCAGAAGGTTTCAAACTAAGTATTATTGAATTCAGTGCCATTGTCACTGCGTATAGCTCTTTTGGCATTCTTTGGCAACTCAATCTGTAACCAAAGAATCAAGTCTCAAACCAAAGAAAATGCCTCGTCCTTACCCTCCATGAAAAACACCCAAGAATACCTCGAAAAATCATCAACAACCGTAAGCACGTACCACTTCCCACCCACCGAGTGTACCCTAGCTAGCTCAACAGTATCCATATGCAATAGCTCACCGAGTTGCTTTGTCATCACTTGATTTACCGGGGGTGTGAAGCAGCAACCATTTTGCCACGGTGACAAGGGTGGCAAACCAAATCTTTCTCAAACTTCAATTTGGGCAATCCTCTGATTAGATCAAGTGAACTCAACCTAGCAAGTAAGTCAAAGCTCAAATGACCAAGTCTACTATGCCACTTCCACACTTCTAAGGAAGATCCGCCCACCAAACATCGAGAAGAGCCCAAAGAGTGTGAATAATCAGCTCGAAAGACATGGCCAAAAGGGGTAATCCTACAAACAAGATCCCCCCTGAGAGTCAAGAACTCGAGAAAGGCCTTTCTTAAAGCGCACTTCGAAACCGTCCTCAAGGAGTTGCGAAACCGAAAGCAAATTGAAATGCAAATTGGAAACAAAAGCAACATCCTTGAGAACAAAGCTCCTGTTGACCCGAATGGTACCATGGGACACCACCTTACCTTTGTTGTTATCCCCGAAAGTGATGTACTCCTTATGTTGCATGGGGTCGAGGCTGGAGAACCATTTGGAGTTTCCAGTCATGTGGCACGAACAGTCGGAATCGATGAGCCACGTGTTCTCTAGGCCTCCGTCCTACTCAATAGAAATACATGGGGTAAGCAAATGGCACAATAGTGGGGTTAGTAAACTATGAAGGATACCAGTGTTGAGTCATTTGCCCTGGAAAAGTGTTAGGAAACACACCAAGCATATCATGTCCCATTTGAGGAAAGCGATCACCACGATGGGGAAAACGTGGTCCGCTAAAGCTAGGGGACTGAAAGCCACCGCCATGGACTCAGGGTCATGAGCATGACCAGAACCTTGCCGGGCACGACCACCGTGTGGTCTCGCAGCCTAAGGCCTAGCACCTTGAGGCATTCCACCTCTTGTCCTAGCACTATGCCTCTAAACAGGCGGTACATGTACGCCATGGGGAGGACGGTACATGTTCTGGTTGTTCAACTTGTACTCTCGCCGCTTATCTCTCTTCCTCCTAAAGCAGAACTCCTCAACATGACCATCCCTATGGTAGTACTCACAGTGATACCTCACCTCTCTCTTGGGTGACTGGTTCACTCTCTTGTAGGCATGGTTCACTCTTGGTGGCTATTTGGCTTTAGGAAGGGGATCCTCAGAGAAGTTGGGTAGAGTGTCAAGTGGGTTCCTGAGATAGTTAGGTTTTGGAATCCACACTTATTTCTAAGGTGGAGATTTTGGAGGTTCTTCATACACTCCATCCTTGATGGTGGGTGGAGTTGGCTTAGGTGGAGTGATTTTGATCAATTTAGGAGTGGTGGTAGGTTTCTCACTTGGTTTCAAGCCACTGCACTCACCAACCTTACCATAGAGATTTTCACCCTTCTCACCTAAAGTAAAGCCTACTCCCTGTCCACCAATTCCCCTTCTAAATTGGTTGACCATCCTGCCCAACTGTGGCTCACTGCAAGACACCTAGCTCAAGATGGTCTGAAGATATGTGTTTTCTTCTTCGGTTCTCATCTTGTTGTGTCTACAGGACTCAAGCTCAAGCACCAAAGCATCACAAAGCGAACACTGTTGATGGTGAAAATGTCATAAATTTACATACACAAAACACCGTCAACAGCCTCAGAATCAAAGGGGGAATAACATATCATGAGCATATTTTATCAATAATAAGTTCCACTTGTACCTTAAGGTATTTTTCTGCAGGGAATGACAACTAGAGAAATCTGAGCCTGTGGGACCCCATAAGGGGGTCGGTCGACCCAACTATGGGCCCACCAAGCTGTGCCAAGTCACCGTGATCCATGTCAAGGCACCCAAGGTCATTTTCCACCCTTGGATCACACCTGTGTTTTCTCTCAAGGGTGGAGGATCAACTCAAATGGATTCATGGGCCCATAAGGATGCAAACCAACATCCCATGGTGAAAAGTGTTGGCGGACCTTAACTCCTATTTTCAACTACCAAATATCCACTAAAACGAACACCAAACATAGGGGTAGGGTTTATAAACTAACAGTTTTCACAAGTTTGATGATTATTCAGGACATGTCAGAATAACATAGGAAATGAGATTAAGGTATACAATAAACACAACAAAACAAACACCCGACATAGCCTAAGGGGGAGAAGGCCCACTACCAGGCAAATTAGGGACCAAAACATGTGGAGAATAAGCCCAAAACCAAATCAAACCATCTTCACTCGATGTCAGACATCCATGGGCGTGGGCCAGACA
Organism: Miscanthus sacchariflorus; assembly: GCA_002993905.1. Taxonomy (NCBI): domain Eukaryota; kingdom Viridiplantae; phylum Streptophyta; class Magnoliopsida; order Poales; family Poaceae; genus Miscanthus; species Miscanthus sacchariflorus. Next base: position 4,715,029 of record CM009603.1, read on the forward strand.
ATACCAGAGGCCTGCTAGACGAAGGCGATGCCAAGACGGCCTAGAAAGGGTGCGGCCGCCCCCTACTGGCATGCCTCAAGCCCATCTTCATTGTAGTGGTACATTCAATGCACCAGAGGGCAGTGCGGGGTGGATCCTTGGAATATTCCTCTCCAAACCGCCTAACCAATTGCTATAAAAGGAGGAGGATCCCCCCCTCAAAAGATAACACACAAGAGAAAGGGCAAGAGCAAGAGCACCACTCCATGGGCTTAGGCCCTAGCTAGCTAGATAAAAGTAGTAGGGAGAGATGTGAGGGACAGTTCGGGGAAGTGCTGAACCTGTCGGTAGTCTCCCCAATCTTATACCTCGATGAGCACCTACTTTGTACCTCGATAGATACTTTAGCTAAGTAAGTGTTTGTGATTCTTATGGTATTAAGTCTTTTGGTTAGTTAAGCTTCACTCTTATTTGCTTGCGGGTTCGTCGTCCATTCTCGTAGCAGATACTCTAGTAGAGGGCCCTGATGAAGACGAATAACCCTATACGATGCTAGAGTAGTAGTCGATAGCATAGACGTGGTGTCTAGGCTAGAGGCTACCTTCGTTTGCCTTGTGCCCCACGGTTGAGGGGCAAGCAGTAGGTGGTGATAGCCCTATCCGTCCCTTGTAATCCCCCACATTCGGGTTTGGCATAGAGCTACAGGCAGGGATCACTTGGCAGACCAGGTGTGATCCAGTGCCTGAAGTAAGCAAGTAGAAGTAGAGTTTATCTTTCCACAGACCCTACAACCATAGGAATCCATCTCTACCCTTATTAGCTATCCTTGTGTTGTCCTTGGATGAATTAGCTAGAAGAGTACCTCCGTTCCCTGTAGAAAATACAATACCCTAAATACTTCCAGGTGAAGTGCTACAAAGGTAAATCAGTGCTATAACCCTGGCTTAATAGCCATGGTTCGGGCACAACCCTTCTCTAGGCGTGATAACAAAAACCCTTGCAATCACCTACAATAGTTCAAGGAAATGTGTTCATGCCTGAGCATCTCTGGCATGACACAAGAAACTCTAAAGTGGACATTGTTTCCCTTCTCTCTCATGGGGAAGGTGAAGCAATGGTACACTCAAGTCGTAGAAAGTACGAATGGGGGCTGGGATGAACTTAAAGACAAATTTTATCTTTCATTCTTCCCTATGTCTCGTATCGTCTCTCTACCAAGGGCGATTCTCGATTTTGAGCAGTACGAGAAGGAGTCTATAGGTGCAGCCTGGTCCAGATTCTCAGTTTTAATACATTCCTACCCATATTTGTCTTTACCCGACTGCGTATTACTGTATGTCTTTTGTTCGGGTCTTGACATAGAGGCTGACCTATGCCTTAACGTGACTACCGGAGGTTGTTTTACACACAAACCTATGACGGAACAAGTGACATTCCTTGAACACTTCCTAGACAGACACACTTCCCCCATCATAAAAACCAAACCCCTCCAGGAGAAAGTCATGTCAAGTTTTGAGGTGTCCTCATCAGCAGAATCCAAACCCATACCTTCCATAGATTCGACTCAAGAGCCCTCACCCAAACCACGAACACCAAAGGAAAGAGTAATTCATCCTTCCGAGTTCCCTATCGAATTCGAGGACTATGGCAATACCTCGAAACACTCTTGACATGAAAAGCTTACACTTCCTTCTAAGGAAGCTTCCCCTAAAGCAAAACCATCAAAGGAATGGTTAATGGAAGTGAAACGTTCTTCCAAAGCAATTCAGATTCTGTCACCTTCCACGACCACATCTTGTTTGTTAAGGGGAACTGTCATAGAAGCCCTTCACAACCCCATGGTCGGGACTAATATCAAGTCAGAATTCCTGGCAGAAACTCTCTTGGGCAACAAGCCGCTAGTCCCGACCAACAAACTTTTCAAAAGTCCGTTAGGACTCCTCTTCGAGTGTCATGGGATTGCCAGGGCCGTGCCAATCAAAATAGACAAAATCGAGGCTCACTTAGATTTCCATATCTTTGCCATCCTCGATTTTGATCTTTTCATAGGCTACCCCAATGAAAAACAATGTCAACAAAAACTGTCCCATGGGAGCCTTAATGAAAAGTTGGGAAAAACTGCTTTCGCCACTCCTATCTTTCACCTACAAATCCCAATGGTGAAGCATCATCCCAACCATGATTCGTTCGAGGAGGTGAAGTTTGTTTCCCTGTTCGTTTCACCTGAGCTTTCTTCACATCCTTGTGAAATAGAACATCCATCATCACCCTCGCTCGAACTTAAGCCATGTCCCTCTAGCCATCAAAACATTGTTCTCGATGGTGGTCGAGATACAACGTTGATCCTACACGATATATCTCTTGAGAATGAAAACTTGTGTGCCATGGACACCTTGCTTAGTACCACATGCTACTACGAGGATCCCAACCATCTCTTGATCCTTGTTTTCAAACTTTTTAGGAGGATGGTTGTGGATGCTTTTATTTATCACAAATATTGCAAATCCCATAGTTGCACTGTGATACTAACCCTGCAGCTTGAACGATGATGCTAAATGCTTGATTGTGAAGCTGGGAACTACACCACCACTGATAGCTGCAGGATGAAGTTCTCATGGTCAAGCTTATGACCATAAACTAAGCACTACCAAGAGATACCATGGATTATCATAAAAAAAGAAGAGAGAAAAAAGAGAAGAAGAGAGAGAAGGAGCAAGGTAGCCCCACAGTGCCACCAGAAATGCCAATGTGCCGCCTAACTCCACCCAGCATTGCTTCCAAACGCATGCAAGCCTGGGCCCACTTTTCACCCATTACCGGCTTCGCATAAATTTGTTCTAGAAAATCCTGCGCACATACAAGCAAGAAGGGTTCTCCTCTTCTAGACCTTTGCTGCTACCACCAAGGGCCATGGTCTATTCACACTATTTGTGTGTGTGGCCTAGCCTTGTTGCTCGCTTAAGCAGGACCATATGCGATCAAGCCACCGCTATAGCAGCCTCAAGCCTCTATCCACATATGTTGCCGGTAAGTACACTCAGGTATGCAAAGGTAAATAAAAGTTCACTAACCTCTTTACTCAAATTTATCTCCATAAGAATATAACTTACTCATACAAGTTCATGCTTCCCTTGTTTATGTCATACGCTCTGGTTTGGGTGTATTTACATGTGCATATGTAGTACATCCATATGATTTTTAAATTAAGCATGGTGCTTAGGTTAAAACAGCCTTCTTTAACCAAATTTTAACATGGTGTTGAATTCTAGTTAATGAACCTTGAGTTATTACTTTCATAAACACCAGAGGTAATCTATAATGGAGATAAATCAAGGCTAGGAATTTTCTGCAAAACTTTACTTTAGCTTTGCTTGAGTTATACTGAAAGATAAAAAGTTGGGTGAACAAATAAAAATAAAAAAAATAAAATTTATAATAATAATAATAATAATAGAAAAGATAAAATAATAATAAGATATAGGTTCCCCGGTGTTCAAGCCGGTAGAGTCCTTGTTTGTTTTTATTTTTGTTTTTCTGTTCCATAAAGCAGGTACAAGAATAAGTATGGGGAGATCTCTCAAGCATAACAAACACACGTTCGAGATCTCCCACCAACATGTTGCACAAACATCAACTGATCTAGCATGTGGAAGGACAGGACAGATGGCACCAGAGAGGATTGGCCGAACCTCTGGTTTAGCCAAACCACCTCTGACTACCCTTTAACTCCTTCCTCTTCAACGATGGTTTGCGCAACTTTACCCTCAACTCCCTACCTTGACTAAACTAAAATTGAGCAAAGTAAAAATGTAAGTTTACAAAACAAATGACGCTCAAATCTCTATGCTATCCTATGATTTGGTTTGCATACTCTTTATTCCTCGCCAATACTTCTATAACTTGTGAACAATTTATCATAGGGACCCTATGTTATCTAAGTAATTGGAATATATGATATAGCAGGATGAAAATGAACCTTGCTCTCTCATGCAAAGAACTTAGGATTTATTTTGCAAATATCAAAAATTCAAATAGCATGCTCCTCAATGATATTCAAATTCCTACCAGAGCCATATCCAGTTATACATGTTTGAACCTTCTACATATGCTACTTGCTATTGCATTGAGTTTTGTCAAGTCTTGTTAACCCTTGTTGAGAAAGTTATCATGCTTTCAAGATCAAGATCACGTACACTCCACATACACATGCTGCTCCTACACTAGGAGTACGCAAAAACATGCTTTCATTTAGATCCACCAAAATATTCTACTCCTACAGTGGGAGTAGACAAAAATATGTTAATTAGATAAATACTCCATATCCTAAAAGATTGTGATATCTCTCTAAATATGTGGTTTAGAAGAAGAGACATAGGCTATGCAAAAGTTTGAAAAAAATATGGACACATGAAGGTCTAAGTACAAAAAAAATGATGAGCACATGAAGGCTCATATATTGAAAAATAAGAAGAGATAGCCATGTTCTCAAAATAAAAACTAGAGAGAGAGATCATTCATGTAAAGGAGTATATTATTTTATCATCATCCACACACATGCACATCTTGATCTACAAGTATGACATCTTTCTCCTTGGATCCAAGTTTTGACTTAACAATACATGCAATGCATGTATGCCTACGTACCTTCCCCTACCTAAGCTCCACATAATCTTTGTAGAAGTAGGGAGAAAGAAGGCAAAATTATGATATGCCTTGGTGAGGAATCATAAACATTCTGAGTGATTCAAGAGAATCATTTGAGGAGCAATGCTACAATTACTTTTTCAAAATCAAACAAAAACCCAAGTATCTAAACGGAGTAAAGTAACAAGATTTGAATCCATACTATTCCATTATTCAATTACCCAAGACAATGTGGTAGACACTCCAAAGTTCACAGGTTAAGGTGAGGCTTGGAATAACTTGTATGCAGATTTCATATCAAGGAGATGAACCATTTTAGTCCTTGAACTTTACTCGAGGACAAGCAAAGGACTAAGTGTGGGGGAGCTTGTTGGCGGTCCTTAACTCCTATTTTCAACCACCAAATATCCATCAAAACAAACACCAAACATAGAGGTAGGGTTTATAAACTAATAATTTTCACAAGTTTGGTGATTATTCAGGACATGTCAGAATTACACAGCAAATGAGCTTAAGTTTTAGAAGAAACACAACAAAACCAAACACCCGACAAGAGCCCAAGGGGGAGAAGGCCCACTACCAGGCAAATTAGGGCCCAAAACATGTGGAGAATAAGCCCCAAACCAAATCAAACCATCTTCACTCGGCGTCAAACATCCATGGACGTGGCCCAGACAATACTAGAGGCCCAACAGACGAAGGCGGTGCTGAGACGGCCCAAAAAGGGTGTGGCCGCACCCAGGGGGCGGCCGCCCCCTACTGGCGTGCCTCAGGCCCATCTTCACCATGGCAGTACATTCAATGCACCAGAGGGAGGTGCGGGGTGGATCCTTGGAATATTCCTCTCCAAACCACCTAACCAATTGCTATAAAAGGAGGAGGAGCCCCCCTCAAAAGATAACACACAAGAGCAAGAGCACCACTCCAAGGGCTTAGGTCCTAGCTAGCTAGAGAAAAGTAGTAGGGAGAGATGTGAGGGAGAGTTCGAGGAAGTGCCAGACCTATCGGAAGTCTCCCCAAGCTTGTACCTCGACGAACACCTGCTTTGTACCTCGAGAGATACTTTAGCTAAGTAAGTGTTTATGATTATTATGGTATTAAGTCTTTTGGTTAGTTAAGCTTCACTCTTATTTGCTTGCGGGTTCGTCGTCCATTCTCATAGCAGATACTCTATTAGAGGGCCCTGATGAAGACGGATAACCCTATAGGACGCTAGAGTAGTAGTCAATAGCGTAGACGTGGTGTCTAGGCTAGAAGCTACCTTCGTTTGCCTCGTGCCCCACGTTGAGGGGCAAGGAGTAGGTGGTGATAGCCCTATCTATCCCTTGCATACATTAAGAAATACCAACAAAAATATCAACACATACCCACTCTACTTCAACTAGGGACACACCACAACAGAGGGGATGGGCCCACATGGCAGAGAGGGGGTCGACCGACCTCCCAGTGCACCCACCGCCTTGGTGCATGCTTCCATGCACTTAATCCATTTGCACCCTTGATCAATGGTGGTTCCAAGGTCGGTTTCATCCAATGGCCATGGTGGAGAGGCACATGGATCGATGACGTGGTGCTGGAGTACCCCCTACTCCACCTCCACCTATGAATAGGGGCTCATTCCTCCATCTTCAAGTAGTGCCTCCAAGCTCCCAGTGAAGAGTAGTGTAGTTCCACTCTTTCTTAGTCGTGGAGTCTAGTCTGGGAGTTTGAGTTGAGTCGAGCTTGCTCGAGTTTCCAGAGTATTCTTATTGAAAGGTCCTAAATGGCTAGAGGGAGGGTCAATAGCCTAATAAAAATTTCTACAAAACACTTAGAGCAACTAATTAGTCAATTAGATAGCGAAGCTTTTTGCTCTAGCTCTATTAAGTGTTGCAAGCCACCTATCCAAGAAATTCTAGTGAATTATAGTCTCTATGGCACACAAAGCTAAGTCACTTCTTAACACTAGTGAACTAGCAAGACTAATCAAGATACTACACAAGATATTGATTATGAAAGTAATGCACACAGGATAGATAAGGTTACCAATGCCGGCAAGAAAGAATCAATCAATGAATACCAAATGAACCAAGGAGAACAATTGACACAATGATTTTCTCCCGAGGTTCACGTGCATGCCGGCACGCTAGTCCCCGTTGTGTCGACCACACACATGGTGGTTCGGTGGCTAATAGGTGTTTCACAAACCTAGCCCAACAATTGGGCGTCGTAAGAACTGACCCACAAGTGAGGGTAGCTCGATGACACGAGCAATTTACTAGAGCTACCTTTTGGCTTCTCCGCCGGGGAAGGCACAATACCCCTCACAAATCACCGGGAGATGGTCACGAACAATCACCAACTCGTGCCAATGCTCCTCCGCTGCTCCAAGCCATCTAGGTTGCGGCAACCATCAAGAGTAATAAGAAAACCACAGCAACAACGATCCCCAAGTGCCACTAGATGCAATCACACAAGCAAATG
>CM009603.1:4811788-4825066 GCA_002993905.1 Miscanthus sacchariflorus
TATTCTTTCTAGTCATATAAAATGATAAACATTTACTTAGTATTCTTCTTGTAGTAATGCTAGTTAGTACCAACAAATATTTCTGGCACCATCACTGGGGATGACAACTTAGTTTAGTAATGGTAGAGGTGTAGGTAATTAATAGGTGACTACTAAAACAAGTGAGGAGTTAATAAATACCAACAAACATTTCTCACGCCGTTGCCAGGGAAGGTAGCTAGCACAGGAAGTATTGATAAACTTATATTATTTGATGTGATTGAAATAACCATTGACATCTGCTCAAACAGGCTTACCCTTGTTTTGTCTACTTGTGTATCTTATGAAGGGTAATGTATGATTGGTTTTAACCTACCGACAAACTTCATTGATGATACAAAAGCGCTACTCAAGAAAACTAAGGCTAAACCATATAAGGCGAAGCTTAACACCAGAATTTGAAGCCATGACTAATAAGAGTCTTTGTGAATTCTATGCTCCAACTACAGCCAACATTCGTACTGGACCTAAAGTCAATGTTGGAGACAATGGATTCGAGCTCAAGCCTGCTCTCATCAATATGGTGCAAGCCAGCCAGTTTTGTGGAAAGGCACATGAAGATGCTAGTGCACTTCTCCAACACTTTCTAGAGATCTATAGCATCGTCACTATCAAGGGAGTAACCAAGGATGCTATTCCACTCTGCCTTTTCCCGTTTTCACTCTTGGAGAAGGCAAAACAATGGTTCTATGCTAACAAAGAAAGAAACACCACATGTGATAACTGCTCCACTGCCTTCCTAGCAAAGTTATTTCCCACAGGCAAGACTAATGCTCTACATGGGAGAATCTCAAGTTTTCAGTAACATCATGATGAATCTGTCCCTAAGACATGGGAACACTTTCAAGACTATATAGCATAATGTCCTCATCATGGGATGGAGAATTGGATACTCATGCAGACCTTTTACCATGGGTTGACCACTAGTACCCATGAGACAATGGATGTTGCTGCTAGAGGTGCTTTTAAGTCACTTAACCTCAGAGATGCAACAACTCTTGTTGAGAAGACGGCCTCCAATCAAAGCTGGAATGAAGAACGTACTCAGCCTCGCAAGAGAGGAGGAGGAATGCATCAACTCAAGGAGGTAGACATGCTGTCTACCAAGATGGACCTGTTGATGAAGAAACTTGAAGACCGAGTTAGTGAGAAGAAAGAAGTCATGCATATTCATGATTCTCGCATGACTTGTGAAGTGTGTGGTGACACTGGGCATTCAGGGAAGAATTGTCCTAAAACTCAAGAGGATGTGAACTACATCAATAACAACAATTATCGTCCTCAACATAATCAAGGATGGAATCAGCAATAGAGGCCAAACTGCCAAGGTAACTACCAAGGTAACTTTCAAGGTAACAATTACAATAACTTCAATCAACCACACTTGAGAGAGTTAGTTGCTGGTCAATCTAGACTTATGGATCAGATGTCTAAGAAAATATCTTCCAATGATAAAATCCTAGAGAACATAAGTACTAGAAAGGATACTTTTGCTTCTACCATTAAGAATCAGCATAGTTTTAATAAAATGATAGAATCACAAATAACTCAGCTGACAGCTACTATTCCTCCATCTGACAAAGGTAAGATTCCGAGGCAGCCGAAAGATTTAGAAATTGCAAATCTTATCGATATTCACAATGCATCTTTCTACTACGCTCAACCATCAGAGAGAAGGTGGATAGATTATTCACTCCCCGACAAGAAAGGTGATCCAGGGAGACCTATCATCTCTATCGCCATAGGACCTCACATCTTCCAAGAAGCTGTTTGTGACTTCAGAGCAAGTGTCAACATCATTCGTAAGGTAATTTATGATAAGATTCTAGAAGATCCTTTGTTGTACATAAATATGCGTTTGCAGCTTGCAGATCAGTCACTCTGCTACCCTAAGGGAATTTTAGAAGATGTCATCATTCGAGTGGGACAATCATATGTTCCCGTAGACTTTGTGGTTTTGGAAACAGGTGGAGATGAGAGGGCACCCATCATTTTGGGCCGACCTTTTCTGAGNCAGTCTTTTGCCACTTAATCCACATAATCACAGGAGTTTCACTCCTTTATGGTGGAGGCGAACTGATTGCGCCAGTTACCATCTCTTCGCTATCTCCGTCTCCTGGGATCCTCCGTAGCCTTTCTCCCTTCCTATCCGCTGGCCATAAATCTAAAATCCTCCGTTAGTCTTTCTCTCTCCCTCTTACGCTTCCACTACCACTCCCAAGAGAAACCACATCTCCAGAGCCCTCTGGCTTCCCTGACCCATACCTCTGCGTGCACGGAGTAGCGTGAGAGCATGTGCCTCTGGAACCCTCGTCCGCCTGAGAACCTTGCATGGGGTAAGCGGCGATTAGGTTTTTGGGGAGCGATCCACGACTGCTCGCACACATACGTCTTCTTCCTGGTGGTGATTGCTCTTAGAACCCGTCTTCTTCCTGGTGATTGCTTGTGGAACAGCAAGGCATCTTCTTTCCTGATGACCGTTCGTGGGACTGCACTGCGAACATCTTTCTACATTGACTATGGTCCACGACTTCAAGCAACGCACTATGTCGACTAGTGCGAATGGAGCCTCTGATGCCCTCGGCATGGGACCCTCTGCCGGGTACATTCTTATCTTTGTAATTACCGCATTTTACGTTCTTACTGTATCGATCTGTATGTCATGTCTACATGCTGTAGTATTCGTTAGTGATATACACATGCACATATATGTCGTCACAAACCTGCTGATGTTATATTTCTGGATTAAATTGATAATGAAAATGCCTAAATTTCTAACACCATCTCTCTTAGAAATAGAAAAATAAATCCCCACTCACTCATCTTTATCCGCCCGACGCCCGACGCAGCAGGGTGACCGCTCATTCATCCGCGCCTCTCCCCCCACCGCGCGCTCGTCGGCTACCACGCCGTGCCTTTCCCCCACCGCCCCACGCCCCATCATCGGCCATGCCACGCGCCCGTTCTAGTCACTCGTGCCGCTCGCTAACTCGCCATTCGTCCGTCCGTCTCCCATCGCCATCGCATGCGCCGCTGACTTCGCCATGGCTGCTGGGGTGCACGTGCCGTGGCGCCTTAGGTCTTCTCCGGTCGAGCCAAGGGCACCCACAAGTGCGGGCGGTGCCGGTGGTGCTCGGACGCCGACTCCCCCCCCGACGGCCAGAATCGTCCGGCCCGTCCTTCCCCTCCCCTATGTTTCATATGTATGTTTCAAGTGTTTTAGGCGTTTCATATATATGTTGCAATTGTTTCATCTTTGATGTTCCAAAAGTAGATTGTGGGATGTTGCACATGTTGTATATGTTTGAAGTGTTTCAGAGACATGTTGCGAGCGTTTATTCAAAATGTTTCATCTGTTTCTAGACATATATTATAATCATTTTTTATCTGGATGTTGTATATATTATAATAGTATGTTCCAAATGTCACTACAAGAAAAGTTGCCTTCAATGACGAAAATCCTCGTGACAATACTTATTTTTGTCATATATTGTGTAATAATATGACACAGAGCACTGATGCATCATAAAATCAGAAGTGTCAGAACTATATATGACGATATCATGTCGTGTGTCATGGAAAGGTACCATAGAATCGTCATAAAATGTAAATCCTATGTAGCTGCCTATAGCTACCTAATTTGTGACGATTTATGGTGTTTGTTATGACGGTCAGTGGAGGATCACTGAATGTTTTATCAAATGTGATGGCCTCAGTTGTCACTGGACATCAATAGGAGTTGGACCCTTGACCCATTGTTTCATAACACTCATTATTGGGTCCGCATCAACTCCCTAGTAGGATTCAAGGAGACTACTAGGTAACTTTATCATTTTACATGAGAAAATATATTGTGTGAATTTGGAATAATTTATATATATTTTAATATCTCACCACAAGAATTATGACCTTCTATGATTTTTTTCTTTATTTGTGGTCTTTTGAATTCTATTAAAATTCTAATATGACATGTTGTCAATGGCTACGCACGAAGAAAGTAAAAAATCTAAAAAGAACAAAAAAAGACACCAAGGGTGCTTGAAACCAAGACATCTATGTTCAAAGGGAAGTACTCTACCATTTGTGCTGCAAACTTGTTGATACTAATGGCTACAGTTTTGTTTATATATGGCCACTCTTGACCAAAGAAAAGAACCAAAAAGAAGAAAATAAAATGGTGCCAACTTACCTTGATCCTGAGACCCCTATGCACAGAGAACTCAGACTCTACCATTGAGCTACAAATCTATTGGTTGAAACAATTACAGTTTTATTTTATTCAATATATACAGTTACGTGAACAACACATGAAAGAGAAAAAATATTAAGCCAACGGTGCTCGAACCAGAGACTTCTAGACCAATATATATATGTTTTCTAGACCAATATATACAGTTTTATTCAAATAATTTAAATATGTTTAATCGGATATGTCCAACTGATATGCAAACCTATATCCGACTATACAAAACATTTAATTTACATTTATTAAATTTATTAAATTAAATAATACATATATTTGTTATTATGCAAACCAATTAAAGAGCTTGATGCCCCCCTCTATTTCCTTTGGCTTCACGAGGTGGGACAAATCAAGACCTGTTTTCTTAGGGGACAAATCAAGACCTGTTGTGTGCTGGCCTTGTTCCTATCCACTGACGGCTGCTCACCTAAGTGGGCCACAATGGTATCTAGGTCTGTGAAATTGGAGCAACAGCCTATCATCTTTCTTAGTTCTTTTTCTTTATTTAATCTTTCACAAATGCTTTAAGTTTGGACACCTCTCATCAACTTTGAACTCTAATGCACCTTAAATTTTGACATAAACATACATTTACCACAAGTTAATGAATTATGTGATTTTGAGATGTACAGCTTTTGTTTTTGTTGTTTCCCCATTTGAGGTCATTTCAAAAATTCAAATTTCAAATGTGAAAATTCAAACATAGTTTTGCTCGACAAAATGATTTCAAATAAAAAAGTTATCAACTACAAAGTTCTACAATTTTTCGAGATCTACAACTTTCATTTTGGTCATCTTTTCACGTGACTTTGTTTGTATAATTCACAATTTGAATTTCAAAAAATGACTACTTCAAACAACATTTTGAAATAGTAAATGATTTCAGCTGAAAAAGTCATGAACATAAAAGTTGTAGAATTCATCAAAATCTATAACTTTTATTTTGGTTGTTTGTTCATCCAATAAAGTAGTATTAAACATTGTTCATAAATTTACATCTCTCTCGTATAGTTAAATTATATGAGAGATATGTAAATTTGTGAACAATGTTTACTAACACTTTATCGGATGAAGAAATGACCAAAATAAAAGTTTTAGATCTTGATGAGTTTTACAACTTTTATGTGCATGATTTTTTCAGTTAAAATCATTTACTGTTTTAAAATGTTGTTTGAAGCTGCTATTTTTTGAAATTCAAATTTTGAATTGATAAAACAAAGTCATATGAAACGACGACCAAAATAATAGCTATAAAAACACAATAAATTGATAGAGCATGATTTTAGAAAAGTTTAGATAAAAATCATAAAATTTAAAGTTAGTATGAGGGAGAAAGACTACTTACAAGTTTTAGCCAGAGACTAAAAAGAGAAATCAGACTTCTTTAACAAAATTTATAAATTGAATTTCAAACAACATTTTGAAACAGTAAATAATTTTAAATAGAAAAGTTATAAACAATAAAGTTCTATAACTTTTTGAGATCTACAACTTTGAACTCGTATGTACCTTAAATTTTGACAAAAACATACATTTACCACAAGTTAATGAATTTTGGGGTTTCAATAATTTTGGAAATGATTCACTAACTTTAAGCTAATCTTGATTCCATATATTTTCTATGTGACTTATTTAGTGTAATTTTTTTTGCTAGCATTTACATTTTCTAGAATTTAGGTTTATTTACGCTGATTTACTGTCTTACAATTAGTGGCTGCAGGACTTGCAACAATGTACATTTTCTAAAATCAGCCCTCATGTGCTCAGAGGAAAAAGTCTACATAACCCCCCACCTATTGCAACTCGACTATTTCACTCCTCAACCTATAAAATCAGGTATTTAACCCCCTCACCTTTGCAAAAACCGTTCAAATACCCCCCTACGGTGGTTTTGCATAGCAGTTTTGCCACGCTGGCGCGATGAGGTGGACTTTGATGCTGATGTGGATGACTAACAAGTGGGCCCTGCTTGTAAGTGGTGCACTTTCTCTCACTGATAGGTGGTCCCCACCCATCAACCCCTACCTCCAGCTCCCTTTTTCCCTTTCTCTCTCTCTCCCCATTTTTTAGATGCAGATCTCACGCCACACCCAAACAACAGCCATGGCGACAGCGCCGTCTTCCTCCCACCCAGCGGCGCCCCCTCCTCTCCACTCGTGCGTTGGCACCCAGCAACTCGCTCACCCCAACGCCTCCGTATCCCTCCGCCTCCACGAGCAATGTGCATTCCCCATCCGCTCTTCTCGCTCACGTCACCGTGGCTAGGGTGACCGTCCTCCCGGGGCTCTCCACCACTGAGCTTGCCCTCGCGGCTGGCGTGTCCACGGCACGGGTGCATGCTGAGCTCAAGAAGCTCTGTGACGGGGAGGCAACACCAACTTCTAGGCGCTCGAGACGTACGGCTGTGACCTCGTTGAGCAGATCGGGAAGCTGGACCCCGTCATCGGTTGCGGCGAGGAGATCCGCTGTGTGGTGCACATCTTGTCATGCCGCAGCATGAAGAACCCCATCCTCATCGGCGAGCTCGGCGTGGGCAAGACAACCATCATGGAGGGCCTCACACATCACATCGTTTACGATGACGTGCCCAACAACATCCTCTATGTCCTCCTCATCATGCCCGACATGGGCGCCCTTGGGCCTCGGGAGCTCGCCCACCGCCATTGGGGCTAGCTTGGGACACCATTCACCAGAGAAGTCCCCCGCCGGTGACCCTAAGCCACCAACTTCCGCCCTACCATGGCCGTGCCGCCTCGCTCGCCATAGTAGCAGCCATGCCTTCCTCTGTTTCCAGCACCCACTATAGAGGTCGCTCGGGCCCGTGAGTTAGGGAGAGGGTAGGGCAGTGGGTAGAAAAATCTACCTATGAAGAGGAGACCTGCCCACTTACAAGCGAGGCCCACTTGTCAATTGGCCACGCCATCACCAAAGTCCACCTCAGCACTCCCGCGTGGCAAAACCACTATGCAAAACCACCATAGGGGGTTATTTGAACGGTTTTGCAAAGGTGATGGGGTTAAATACCTGGGTTTATAGGTTGTGGGATGAAGTAGTCGAGTTACGATAGGTGGGGGTTATGTAGACTTTTCTAGTGCTCAGACCAACCCATTGGGAATCTAACTGACCGACGGGCTGCTTGTTTTGGGACCAGGCATGCGCTGGCAAGAGACTTTGGCGCGTGGGCAAAATTCAGAATTCACTAAAACTGGAATGGCCCACATGGTAGAGAAGCATGGGAAAAAATAGCGCGAACAGAGGACGCTGATGCGCACGTGTTAGCGGTCACTAACAATCAAATCCAACCTCCAATTACTATAAAAAAACAAAAGAAATTAGGCAAACTTATACACATATGATTTTACTTTGACATAGTTCCACTTGTATTAGAAAAACCATATTTTGCAGGACTAATATTTAAATACAAGTGGAAAACCAAGCAAAAGGCGCAATTCGGAAAGCATAATGCAGAAAAGCGCATGAGAAATTAATAGAGAAGCCCACCTACACAACCTACCTGGACAGAACATCGATGTAGGAGAGGCCTAGGCCCAGCCACTAGCCCACCTAGCAAAGGTGGTGGCCAGGTGAGCCAGCCAGGGTGTGGCTGCACCCTGGGTTTGCCCGCACCCTAGGTTCACCCGCACCCCAGGTAGCGTGGCCTGGGCCCAGTCTCCTATGATGGTTGCGTGTTGCCATGCTTGGTCGGTTCATAGAGGTTTCCTAATTTTCCTATGCCAAACCGACCATGATGCGGTATAAAAGAAAGGGTGGAGCTCATCTTCAACATACACATCATTTGGAGCTACACACCTCACCTCTCTACTTGTACTCTCTATTAGTTTTAGTAGTAGTTTTGTGAGCAAGGCAAGAGCTATCAAAGAGGGCTTGACTCCTTGAAAGAGTGACATCTTGGTATGAATAATACAAAGAGTTCTTCCATAGTCATCTTCTCATATAATTTATATAGTAGTGCATATGAACTAGAGTACAGTTGTCTTGTTATAATCATGATATATAAACTAGCATATAGTTTGTGTGTTATGATTCTAACATGTACAACTTTGTGCTTAATCATTCATATGATTTGCATGAGTAGAAGTAGAGCTAGGGTGTTCATCGTTCCATCGGGTTTGCCCATATTCTTGCTTGTCGATTCGTAGGGTCAGTCTCGGGGGGATATGAATAGTTTCCTTGTACATGGGCCTGGTGCTCGGGTACACAGGAACCTTCGGATATGACGGTTCCCCGGTTGAGGGGTATGCAGTAGGTGGTGATAGCCCTGTCCGTCCCTTGTAAGCCCCCACGTTCGGGTATCGTGTAGGAGTCTTAAAGTCTCCCTGGCTTGCTGGCAGACCAGTGCTCGAAGATCTTCCCATTCATCTTACACTTAGTTCTAACTCTAATTATATAACTTGTATGATCTTTAACTGTTCTTTGCACAGCTATATTAGAACATGCCAGCTCCACATAGGAACATTTTTTATTCTTTGTTTTCCTTTTATCCTTGAGGTTAGCCCAGATGTGTGTCCACTATCCTTGATATACCATGTTTACCCCTATCATGCACTATGGTCCACTATGCAAGTATGTAATCTTGTTCATGGTCATGCTAGACTCTTTACACCTTACTCTCCTTTGGGAAAATATAAATGACGATACCCTGAATACTTTCGGGTGAAATACTACAATGGTAGATCTATGCGCTTGCGGATATTTTCTGTAATCGTTAAGAATTATCGTAGTTAGTGTTTCTTGGCAGGCTAATTCTGCTTGTTTTCATCCTGTTGTGGAATGAAAATAGGATAGTGTATGAGTGGTTTTGATCTGCCGAACAACTACACCGATAATCTAGGCACTCCTAAGGAAGAGTCGGTCTCGTACTACTTCTTCTGCTACTCCGCCGGCAGTTGAACAGTCACCCTCGCACCATCCGCTACTATCGATATGGCCAAGACACTCCGCGACTACTCCACCCCCATTGTTGCCAACGTGCCCATTGGGCCCGCTGTCAACACGGGTACCAGAAACTTTGAGTTGTGTATTGGCCTAATCATGATGGTGCAGGCAAACTAGTTCTGTGGTTTGCCAAGCGAGGACGCAAGTGCACACTTGCAACACTTCCTGGAGCTGTGCGATACTATCATCATCAAAGATGTCGCACCAGCTAGCATAAGGATCCGTCTGTTTCCCTTCTCCCTCGCGGGGAAGGTGAAACAGTGGTTCTACAGAGAAAAGAATGCTGTCAATATGTGGGACAAATGTTCTGTGGCGTTCCTCACAAAAATTTTCCCCATGGGCAAAACCAATGCTCTGAGGGGGAAAATTTCAAACTTCCAGTAGAACTCCATAAAATCCATCCCCGAAGTGTGGGAGAGGCTGTAGGATTACATCCAAGCCTGCCCACACCACAGAATGAAAAACTGGCTCGTGCTTTAGAACTTCTATGAGGGGCTTACATCCATGTTGAAGGGGCACGTAGATGCCGCTGCTAGAGGAGCGTTTCTCTTCCTCACCATCAACAATGCCACAACTCTCATCGAGAAAATGGTGGCCAATCAGAGCTAGGGGGAGGAACGAAAACAACAAAAATGCATGCATACCGTGAAGGAGATAGATATGCTTGCCGCAAAAATAGACTTGTTACTCTCAAGACTGAACGAAAGGTCCCACGAAAAGGAAGCTATGAAGGCCACAGTTTAGGCCACAGAGTCAGACATTCGGGGAATAACTGCCCCAAAACCCGTAAAGACACAACCTACATCAACAATGGGTTCCGATAAGGTAAAAATAATGGGTGGATCAATCAATCCCGCCCACAAGGAGATAATTCGATCTTGAACTCGAATTACAATTCAAATCAATCTTCCTTGAAAGACCTAGTTCTAGGTCAAGCAAAAATAAACAAAAATCTTACTAAAAAGCTTATGTATAATGACAAAATATTTGAAAAATATAAATTCAAAACTTGAAAATTTATCCTCCTCTGTTAAAAACCAAATAAGTTTTAATGAAATGATTGAAATGCAAATTGCTCAAATTGCTGCTGCAATACATGTCAACCAATCGGGGAAAATCCTAGGGCGACTCGAGAATTCTCCCGAATTTGTCCATGCAGCTGCAGAGTAATAAAGGAGAAGTCTTGCCAACGGACTATAAATGTCGAGCCCTTGCCGAAGGTAAATCGGTAGTTATCTTTTAAAAATTCAAAATTCAAAATTTCAAAATTTTTAAAATTCAAAATTTAAAATTTGCTTCAAAATAAACTGTTTAGAAAAATAAAATAAAAATCATTTTTTTGATAGTATAGATTTTTCTGTTGTCATTTCCTATTTTTAAAAATATTTATATAATAAAAGTTTTGTGGAAAATCAATTTCGGGAGCAAAATTTTGAATCTGAGGGGAGCCCTAACGGCCGTGGGTTTGAGATAGCCATTGGACACCGCCTGACAAAGGGGGGCAGCAGCGGGCCCACCGCAGGTGCACCAGGGGTGCGGCCATACCCTGCAGGTGGTTGTTGGCCCCGTAGTCATTGGTTCGCTTATTTGTTGTGTAATTATGTTGTACTAATTGGAGTTGAATCAACCACAGAAAACACTGGTGGCTATGAAGATAGTGACTAGCTACATCGAAACAACTCATACAAACTCAAGCAGATTCATAAAGATAACACATGTATCATTTTGGTTTTTTTTCCTGATACTAATTATTTTTCTTGTGTTTGTATGATGCTGAGGCCAAGGTTAATATCATGTTATTATATATATATGTAGATGACTACTCCGATAGATGTATAGATCAAAGTGGCATAATTGACTTGACTGATGCATCACCTGATCTAAACCCAGGTACATTGTTTTTTTCATTAATGTTATCTATTTGAGAAGAAAAAATATAGTGGGCTACCCAATTGTTGTTCATGACAATGTAATAAGGAATTAGTGTTCTTGCAATATGTGTCCTTCTGTAATTTATTTGAGACAGTTTTTTTATTATATATAGGCGTTGTAAATGCATCCAGTTCGATCGACAATATTATCACGTGTCCAAAAGAGCTTAAGCGTGAGCTAGATAGAGCACGAAGGGCTATAATGTCTCCTGAACAAAAGGCGCTAATAAACAAGAGACGGCATGACTTGTATGCGGCAAAAAATGCACACAAAAATGCTGCAAGAAAACTACAAATGACTCCACAAGAGAAAGAGGTGAAACGAAAAGAGAGCAAGAAAAACTACAATAGGATGGTGAGACAACACTGAGCCAACAATTTGCATCCGGACTCAATAGCCATGGAGAGCCCTCACTTTAACCCTCAGCTTATTTTCCCTTCTTCACCTTAATCGCCTAAAACGCCTTCACACGATATGGAAATACACGAATTGACGGGCACGCCTGTTGACATCACGCTGACTGTAGTTCAAAATCTAGAAGTCCAGACCCCTAAATTGGCAGCGGCACAGACCATACATAGGCATCGAGTGGTGACCACTGGAGAGAGAAATGCCCTTCTATCCCGTCGCAATCGGGCTTTTGAAGCAAACATTGGAAGAAGGGCTAGAGGGTGTGCGGATGGAAGTGCAATGATTCGAACAACCCGACTCAACCGAGTCTAGTTTACAACGGTAATTAGCCTTGATCACTATATATTGCCGGTACTTTCACCTTCGCTCTTCTATTTCAAAAACTCATACCTTTTCTTACTATAGATGGTGTCACCCAAGAAACTCCAGTTCTACCACCTAATAATTGCACAAGTACACATACACAACCGTCTGTAGTTGACAATACCTCTTTAATGCCTCCAAATGGTGCACAAGCTCATACAACAGACTCTATGGTCGAGGATGATATTTTTTTATTAAATTTATCCCTTTTTATGTTTTTATGCCATTATGTTTCTCTCATCATATATGTGGCCATGTTGCACAGACTATGATGAGGATGTCATATTTAGGAGGACGAGGAAGAGGATGAGGCATACTTTTTTGCTGAACAAGGTACACCGCGTAATAGTCAAAACATTCTTTCACAAACTTTCTTTCAGCTCATAACACATCAACATTTTGTCAGAAGATGACGAGGAGGGAACCAATGTTGAGCACAATCTCAACACGGATGAGCAAGAGAACAGTGAGCCTGATGTTCCGGATCCATACGACAGGGTTTACGCTAATGTCCCGTCAGAGTCGCACATGCTACCGTCAGTGCTGAACTGCGAGCACTGCAACACAAAGAAATTCGAGGGTGAACCTCCCAGATTCAGTTGTCAGGGTGGAAAGATTCATCTTTCAACTCTTGAGACACCACCAGAGCTCATGAGGTTGTGGTCAAGCTCGGACACTGATGCTAGGCACTTTCATGCAAACATCAGATATTTCAATGGCCACTTCTCTTTCACTTCTCTGTACTGCCACCTAGATTGTGTGACCACTAACATGCGAACCTGCGCTGTCTACACGTTTCGTGCCCATGGCTAGATTTACCATACCATACGATCATTTGGTAAGGAGGATGGTGTCAAAAAGAGACACCTCGAGCTTTATTTTTACGACGATGATCCATCCCTCGAGCATCAGATGAGCAAGTGCCATGAGCAATGTGCCCAAAAAGACAGAGAAGTTATAGAGCAATTGGTTAGTATCTTTAATGGGAATCCCTACTCTCAACAACTAAGGAGTATGGGACATATTGAAAATCATGAGGATTATCAGGTCGAGTTGAACCTTGACCAGCGGCTTGACCAGAGAACATATAGCGTGCCATTGACATCAGAGGTGGCCGCCGTCTGGGTTGAGGGGAGTGAGCGTCATGGCCAATTTGAGCATAGTGTTCTCCTACAAGGGAAGGATCATTCTATACGCGGCATCCGCTCATATAATGCATGCTACGACCCACTGTCACACCCGTTGTTCTTTCCATGGGGTGAGTTCGGGTGGCACAATTGCATTCCAAAAGTGGGTGTGACTATGGCTCAAGTTGAGCGAGCTCGAGCAATCCG